>BHDV01002457.1:466417-487728 GCA_005406045.1 Adoxophyes honmai | reverse complement strand
AAATTAGCGCAGCAAATTTTCTAAGTGCTCTCCTGTAAACCTAGCATTTTGCAGATAGGACGTTATTCTACCAAGGGTGCGAATTATGTTCTCATGTGAGGTGAGCCTTCTTAGAATTTTTCGCAACTTTTTAAATATTATTTCACAAACGGTAAGTTTTAAGCGAAATAACTAAATCCTACAAAATATGCTGAAAGTGCCACTGAAACGTAGAGTTAGTTTTGGGTATTGTGTTCAGAATCGCGAGATCTTTTCATTCCAATGGGGAAAAAACCAAAGATTTCTGACATATCTACTACTTAAGAAAATTCCTCTTATGTTATACCTTGCAAAATGTATAAAATTGAAAAGAAAAACAATTTAGTCGTTTTTTTTTATCGAAAAGGCTCATGATGTTGAATGTACGTTTTATTAAAAAATACACTTACTGGTAATAATTTCGGGTTTTGCTCAGCCGATTGGTGGAGTTTCTGATTGTTAACCTTTCCATGGCCGACCGCCTGTTGCTCCATAGGATTTTGAAGCCAATCGGCGTCATCAGCAATTAAGTCATTATAATATTGACATTTAAATTGACACAAGTTTATTTCTTCTATCTTTTTTTTGTTCTTCAACACTCCATTTCTGTGTAACGTTTCGTCGGGCATTTTCTAGAAAGTTGTCAATGTTTTTTTTTAATTTTTGCATCCATTCCGTGACCACCATTATAATACTAAGTGTATAAAAAAGTAACAGATTGGAAAAAAAGTGTATTCTTATCAATATCGGGTATTGCTTACTTTTGAGCAGGAAAAATCTTTTTTTTTCAAAATTGAGAAAAAATGAAGTGTATTTTTTGTAAGTTATTACAAAATGGATGTCTTAAAATAGGGCGTGCTTGTACCTACCTCATTGATACAACTTTATATTGACTATTAGGTAGGTGTAGGTAATAGAATGATTGGAAGACTTACAAAGTAAACAAGCCTAGTCTAGCTTAATGACTGGGTTTCTATTAAAAATGTAACAACCGCTTAGTCAGAATTTATGATGGATGAGGGTAAAATAATTGGGCTTGGGGACTGACGTTTAATTTTGTATTATAAATTATTAATTCCGTAGAATATGGTCTAAATGGGCTACTATCCGAAATTTAATAAAGAAAGGCCTGTGTCTATTAATGTACCGCACTAATCGTTTTATTTGAAGTTGCGTTATCATTTCCCTCTATAATTTTATTATTAGTATCTGTGGCATTGGATTAGAATAACATCTCTCCGTTTTGTCAGTGGATGTTGTAAAAGGCGACTGAGGACGTAGGTTTATTTATGCTTTAGGTGACAGTCTAGCAACCTGTCACTACTAGGTAGGTATTCTCATCTGTTTTTAAACCTGAAATTATGCTGTAAGTGGCTGCGAAACGTGAAATAGTCGTGGCACCTATATCAAATACTTCACACTTTGTTTTCATATCAAAAACTGGAATCAGGCAGAGCTATAGCGAATCTCAAATATTGAGTTTTATGAGCGTTTGTTCTATTCTTTGTTTGTTTGAAGAAATAAAATGTCAAGGCATATTTAGAAGGAACTGTGCCAAATAGCTTAAGTAAAATTTCCATTAGCAAGGAGTTGCTGTCAAACTAAATAAACGTCTGTTTTAAGTTAATACCGCAGGACAGTACTTATACCTTGGACCCACTAAAATAGAATTCTATACAATACTATACAAGCCTGATATTTATGTTGATTAAGTATAACTAAGTAAACATGAAGTTATTTATTCACTAAAAAATTGCAACACTACAAAATAAAAGCTACAGATTTGTTTGTACAAAGTCAACGGATAGCGTTTCATTTTAAGTTTTTTTTTTCAAATGGGATATCAGAAGTGTAATCCATATTTGCGATGCCTCAAAGTGAATGTGAACGCAAATAGCGGCGCCATTTCAATATTGTGATTTTTATATAAATTACTAGCCGTTGTGTGATATTTATTTAGATTTTGTGTGATTTTCACAGCCGCTGTGCGAAATGCAGCATTATTTTAAGTGACATGTCATTGATATTGTTTTGTTTATTCAATAAGCAGCATAAGTATATAAATATTTGTTTTGGTCTCATATCACCTTGATGTTGTTATACATACCCTATTACCAACATACCTAGATTTCAAAATAACTTGATGTCAAAATGGCTAATTCCCAAAATACCTATATTTTTTTCTCAAAACACCGGATTTTTAATCTGACTTAATTTCAAAATAACTATGTCTAATAATAACTAAATATCAAAACACCTTAATCGCAAAACAACCAAATCCCAAAATACCTAAATTATAGTGTAGGGAAAGTTCGATAGTTCAGTGGAAAGCAGTGGAAAGCGGAGAAAGTAGGAGACAGTGGACTGTAGAAAGAACAGAAGCCCCAAGGCAACAATCGAGAAGAATAGCGTTTGTTCGCTCACCTGGTGAGGTCTGATGGCCCAGGGTCCTCAGGCATCTGCTGCAGCAGTCAACTCCTCGATGTAACACGTTGCCTCAGGTATCGTAAGCCACACACGCTCACGAGGAGACAGTCTTATAGTCTTACACAGCGTTCGGCATACCACAGCACGGCAGCCAAAGAAAGCACGAAAGGCAGCCCAAATCAGGGTCCTGCTGGTCTACATTCACACCACGGCACAGTGACGAATGGACCGATAGAAGTAAGGTTTACACCAAGGCGGGGTGCAAACAGACAGACAGACATGCGCTCGCATCGGCGTTCGATAGCGGTGTCAGAGACGCGCGCGGCGTTCCCCAAGACACGACAGCACAACACTAGGTGGGAACATCACTAGCTCCCGAAAGTGCCTTGGGTTAAAGTCCTGAACAACCAAAACAAAACAACCAAATCCCAAAATACCTAAATTATAGGTTATACCTTCATTATGTGGTTTTCTTGTTTATAGCTGGCCACTTGAAAGTAAAGTAGGTACAGTCAGCGTCTGATACATGGTTACACTTTGGTACTTTGTCACTGTGATCGCAGTGACAATTTCATGCGAGAGTTCAAATATGAGGTTAATTAGAAAAGGTACTAAAGTGTATACATGTATCAGACGTTGACTGTACTATTATAAAGATTAAATGACATCAGGCAAACATCATTGATATTGTCATTGTAGCTGCATTGTAGCATCAATAAACTGAATGAAAGCTTGTAAAAAAATAGGTATTTTGAGACTGCGACATTTTGCTATTTCGGTGTTTGAAGGAAATGTACATATCAATATTAAGTCGTTTTGAAAATTGGACGTTTTCCATCAAAGTCGTTATGACTTTCGTTCTTTTTAATAATGCATCAATTTGATATTTAGGCATTATGGGATCATGGCCATTTGAAATTTAGTCAAATTAGTTAATAAGGCATTATGCAATTTGGTTTTAATGAACCCTAAGCAAATATTTTTGTATCTCATCAAGTAAAATGAGTCACTTTTGGCAGCTTCTTCGTAAAATTCGATTCAAGATTTCAGTTGTCCTTTAAAAAAATGTACTATACAACCATAAATACCTACCGATTTGTAAAGATTTTACGAAAATACGCGCAGAAATACTTTTTAAATACACGTATAATCCTACACAGATTCATGTGTCAAGCGCATACAAACATCTGTCAGAAACCTTTAGGTGGGATTGGACAGATTCGTATTAAATCAGTTGAGTTTTAAGCCAGAATCGGAGTATGTATGACTCTAATGTTGCCGGTTTCTATTTAATTCAGATTCTGAGTATGTTCGATTATGAATCGGGCATTTGTTAAGTTATCCAAATTCCTACGATGTTAAATTATTCAGATCTCAAATTCGTAGCTTTTCAGATTCTTATAATGCCGGATTCTGAGTTTGTCAGAAAGTCATACATCCGGAATATAAGTATGGTGTCATTCTGAATTTGACAGATCCGATGTTGATTAGATTATGTTTGATCTTTTTGCTGAGAAGGTCAGATAATTATGTCAGTCAATTTCTGGGTACATCAGGCAAATGTACAGTCATAGGGAAAATAAAATTTAATACTTACAGCTATAATTTTTTTCTTTTCTTTTTTCAAATATTGGACACGTAGGCATGTGATAAAAAAATACATACCACTTGTTTGGAGTACTTTAATACTAAACTAAAGTCCTCTTAAAATTCGCCCTTTACGTCGAACGCGTTAGATACCTATTTCATAACTTATACATTAAACGGCATCCGATAATTATCTTGAACAATCACTGGAAGATTTACTCTCAGAACTCTTGAACAACGTGTAAATTATCTAAAAAAAAACATTAATTAAGGAGGTAAAAGAGCTAAGCAAATTTAGTATTAAAGATTTTTGTATTGCCTTTAATTCGACATTTTACCGCGGACGAAGTCGCGAGCAACGCTAGTATAATGTAGTTAAAATTGGTAGCAATTTTTACTGTGTCTAAATGTACCTGGCTTTCTTGGAATAAAATATGACATAAAATCTGGCAAAATCAGAAAGCGCCATTTTCAGAATTGATCATTAAAAGAAACTGTCAAATGTCTTAATCGAATCGTTGCTAATCGGTTGAGACAAGAAACTGCATAGGTTCGAATCCAACCTATTACCAATCCGACGTAGCACTGTTTTGTCATGGGACTCTATACGAATCTGACGTACTCAGAAATTGGTTTAACAAGAAAATGACTACCATATCATAAGTCCTATGTCGAAAATGATTTATTCAGAAACAGACTGATGGCAAATCTGACCTCAACCGATTAGTACCTAATCAGATTCTGTCCTATAACTCAACTGATTTAAAACGAATCTGTCATGGCACGCCTAAAGGGTCAGAAACATGCGTTTTTCGCCCCGTTGCCACAATTATCTACGGCTCAATTACAGTAAAAATTAAATGTTTTATTCATACCCACTTAAATTTGAGCGGCACAATAAAATCTATCTTGATTTATCGCTAGGGCCGAATGCTATCGCCATGACGCGGATTATGCAAATGGATATGGTATTTTAAAGTGCCACTGCATTTTATAGTTAAGGTATCGTATAATGTATGGTGTTCCATGGGAGTGAGTCATGGAGTTTCTAGCTACTGCAAGAGGTGTTTTAAAATATGGCCTGTATGGTACTGTAGGTAATCAGTCCCCGTTATCAATGGGGAAAATTCATTGAAATAGTCATGGTTTTGGATTTTGTAGGGTTGCGTATGCTCTGTTTACCCCTTTGGGAATACGGGCGTGGCGTGCTGTATGTGTGTATGTATCTATTACTAAGACATCTCTGTTTGTCCGTCTGTCTGTCTATCACTGGGCTGTGTCTCGAACCGTAAAACCTAGTTGAAATTTTACAGAGCTAAAATGAGCCGAATGTCGGTTTAGTTCTCGTTACGTAGCAGTTGGAGCGTTCTACTACCTCTACAAGCTGATTTAGGGGTAGTGGAGCACAAAAAGAAGCATTTCATTAATTTCTCCTAACAATCTCAATAGCTTAGGACTAACAGTATATCTACCTGCGACTTATTTTAGACAGCACTGCAAAAAATAATTTGAAAATAATGGTGTCATGTCATAGAGGTGTCAAAATATTAGTTTGTAGAATCAATAAACATTACATATTCAATGAATGTTCACCACTATTAGCGTACGTTCATTAACCAAATAAATAAAAATTAACGAAGATTAGAGATCATCGAAATAGCCTTGGTGAAAAAACAATTGCACCATGTAGTGACGTCATTTAACACTTCTAAGCACTGTATTTTCGTGTTTGGTGTTCAAATAAAAGAAATAAATTATGGAGACTTTTAGTCATCTTAATTTCAACGCTGAGTCACTGACGTGTTGACGTGAAGTTTTTTAAGCCCCATGCAAAGTAGTTGTTAAGATTTGCATAAATTCTGATTGACTGATATGAATCACACTCAAAATTATTCAAAGAATGGGGAACGCCCAAAAATTCAACTGAAAGGACTATAATAATCCGCCGAATTACTTATTGAAAACATTGTAGGCAAACGTAATTTTTGTATGTTGAAAATTACCGGATAACTCACGTTAAATAAATCGAGGTTAGCTCGACATGTTTCGGACTAATTCGTAGCCCTTCATCTAGGAGCCGCGGCACACAACAGTGTTGTGTGCTACCCTATTTTTGACAATAATATAAATGACGATAATAACGAGGGTAGTCGTGAGCCAGTGTTAGTTTCGTCGGGCACGAGCAGTCGCGCGCAGAGAGCCGAGGCGCGCAGTTCGCGTTTGGCATCAGCAGCTGCCGCGGCTCCTAGATGAAGGGCTACGAATTAGTCCGAAACATGTCGAGCTAAACTCGATTTATTTAACGTGAGTTATCCGGTAATTTTCAACATGTGTAAGTCTCACGGTAGTTTAATGTACCTATAATGTAATTTTTGTAATATTTATTTTGCCAAACAAAAATTACGAGGATGTACCTACTGGTTTGCCGCGGTGTTGGATTTAGAATAACACCTCTCCATTTCTCTCTGTGGATATCGTAATAGGCGATAGTGGAACCTTAACGAATTAAGGTATATTTCAAGCGACATAGCCACTGTCACGAAAACTATTGGCCAAGAGTAACAAAACGTGAAATAGTCATTGTTTTGTCATCGTCATGTTTGAGTGTTCTGCCTACCCCATTTAGGAATACAGACGTGAAGTCGTATGTGGGTATATTATGTTTATGTTTATGTATAATGCTTAATTTTGACGGCCCGATAGCCTAGTGGTTAGAGAACCTGACTGTAAAGCTTAAGGTCCCGGGTTCGATCCCCGGTCGGGGCAGATGTTTGTATGACGAATACGAATGTTTGCTCTCGAGTCTTGGATGTTTATCTATTATAAGTAAGTTTATCCGTTGTCTAGTACCCATAACACAGGCATTAAATTGCCTAATTTGGGACTAGGTGATTGGTGTAAAATGTTGTCCAACGATGACTCTGAAAGTAAGATGATCTATCTATGCTTTGTCAGTTTTTAATTATTTGATAAACCAAAATAAAAAGGCACCTAACAGACATTCATCATTCTTGTTGAACGCTAAGTCAAGTCAAGTACTTAATAGAAACTGATAAAAAATATGTACGTTTCTATTATTTTATCCATCTAGGGGCACGGCAGTGCCCCCACCAAGTCGAGCGCGAAGCAAACAATGCCGTACCATCCTTTACTGGAACCATTTCGCCGCATTTTCAGGCCCCTATTTGGGAACGTCTGGATAGTACCAGGACGCTGAAATTTTCGTCATCTAATAAGCTATAATCACACACTTGAATTCCAAAATTTCAAGTCTGTAGGTATTTCACTTCCGAAGTTAAGCGAAAGCAAAGTTTCGCATTTTCGACACTCACTCACTCACTCATGATCATCAAAATAGAACTAGTACTTCCCATAAACTTAGAGAGCTGAAATTTGGTACAGAGTTAGAGTTTAATGGCCACATAAGGGGAAAATTATAAAAACTGGGATAATCGAAGATCTGGAGTACTTGGTGACCTTGATTGAAACTGGTTTAGAAAACACAAGAGCCCAACCGAACTATAAGAAATCGACATACCGCCTTTACAAAAAGCATTCAACTTGGTGAGCCGCTTCATTTGATATCAAAAATCGAAGGTCTGAAGTATGTGGTGATGTACCTTCACCTGATCTCAGAAGGCCTCCTTCTACTAAAAAAAATCTACTGACGTTGCAAAAATCCAGCGTAGTGGGACACGTCTTCTAATTTAATGGACGTGATTGAGCCATAAGAAAAACTTTCGCTACTGTATAAGAATCAAAACCAGAATTCAAAATTCAAAATTCAAGAAGCACCGAAGAAAGATTTTTAATAATTAAAAAAGTACCCCTAAAAAGAAAATAAGACAAATAAAATAAAACAATATGTCCACTTTTCTACAAAAAGAAGTGAAATCCCATCAAAAACATTCTGTAAAAAAAACTAGCCAAGTCTCGATAAAAAGTAATGAAATCTAGAAAAAGTTGTGCCAAGTCTAAGGTTCCTTACTGCGATTTCTTTATTATTATAGGTAATGTTGTGTGACTTGGCCGTTGAACACTCTTTATTATACCAATATCTGTATGTGCTATTATCTTGCTTAACAAACAAAGGTAGTTACAACAAAATTGACTTGTGCCCACTAACGTGTAAATAATGTTCAACGGCCAAGTCACACAACGTTAACTATAATAATAAAGAAATCGCAGTAAGGAACCTTAGACTTGGCACGACTTTTTCTAGATTTCATTACTTTTTATCGAGACTTGGCTAGTTTTTTTACAGAATGTTTTTGATGGGATTATCTTTTCTGTTCTAGTTAAGCACTAAATAAGCCCCTTTACTCTCAGTTTCCTAAAACTAAACTTTCACCGTTGTGCGCGTAAGCCCATCTTTATCTCACGAACAATAAAATAAGGCTTTCGCCTAGAATTTTCCACGTCTCTCACTATGGAACTATACACTCAAAATAGTGGTTCCTGGAAAGAAAAATCTGCCTCATTCACCGACACGGAAACCAGGGTAAACACAAATCAGTGCCCCGCAAATCAAATCCCGACTTCCATACACACCGTAATATTTCCCGAGTCAAAACTTGTCATGCCGGCCGCACGTCGGTGCGTTTTTCAATCGTAACACAAAGACGTAAAGATCTGGCGCACAATAAATATTTTTTTCGTTTTCGCGTTGTATTCTGCGCTCGCTCGCTCCAAATTCGGTGGATGTTTGAAAAAGGTCGGGACATTTTTCTTGGCGTACGTGCGTGAAGGTAGCGGCTACTGATTTTCAGGGGCGCGGCTCACACCGAAGCGAGCGATTTTAAAGGAAATAAGTAAACGTAGTAATTTCGAAGCATGCATGTATGTGGGATACCCGTTGGCCAGGGGTAACCACCTGGAAGACGCCACAGTGGCCTTTATTTTAGTCAACTTATAAAAGTTAGGCGCAAAAGTCAAAAGGGAGGTAATGGACTGCCTCGATGGAATGCCTTCCCTATTCGGGAATGCAGGCGTGATCTTAATCTTACTTAAAAAAATATGGCGACTCTATGCATTCTGAACCCACAGCGAGCACGTAGCCACGCAGCGAGTACTGTCTCTGTAGACTTAAGCGGTTAGTATAATGAAGTCGATCAAGAGTCGGTCGATTTTGTTTGCGTCTAACGCGTAAAAATTGTATAGAAACTGAGACAGTGTGTCCAAGCAGGTTTGCACAACTGCCGCGATCGGCAGAGTTTCCATACAATTCTTTGCATTGGTGCTATCGTAATATGGTAGACGAAATCGACCGATTCTTGATCGACTTCATTACACTCGACGTTCAGTATGGTACAGTTCTGTGCAAATGCGCCTGGAAGGGGTATTTCACACTTGATACGCATTGGTATCGACGCGCGTGACGGTGTTCCGTGCCACGCGGCGTTGGACTGAACGGCACAGTATTTGCGTTGACGTTGAATAGCTTATACTCGAGTTTATGATAGTTTTAGTCCAGAAGAATTTTTGTTATTGCTGATACATTTGATTGAGAAGTGATAACTCTGCCTATCCCGTTTGGGGATGGGGATGCAAGCTTGATGTTGTCAACCCGCGGCTCGCGGTGGGCTACATTGAGTTTTGAATGTTATGCTTGATACTGTAATCCAATAGTATCAAAACCTTACCAAGTGTGCTAAAAAAGGTTTTCGACCACTGCACTATTTATAGTGTTAAACTCTGGAGGATCTAGTTAATCTAGTAAGTTAGGAGAGCTTATAGTATTTTTTTTACTGTCAGGTACTGAATTATTTACTAACTTGACAAGTACAAATTAATAAATGTCAGATTCAGTAACAATGATATACCTAACTTTCAATTCAAGTTTGGCCATGTTATTTTATTTTATACGAAACAATATGAATGTTGAAAATGCCGCCGCAGCTCTTAGATGAAGGGCAACGAATTAGCCCGAAACATGTCGAGCGATTTAAAAAACGTGAGTTATACTTACGTAACAATTTCAACATGAGTGAGTCTCACGGTAGTTTAATGTTAAACAATATGATTATCGCAATGAACCAAATTTCAAAGCTTATTAGATTATTTTACGAAATATTTTATCAACAAAATGTCACGAATAAATTCAATTTATCGATAACTTTCGATATTGGGGCACAGCACTGTAATGTTATAGAAAACTATTTTTTAAACCCAAAATTAAAAAGACCCGTGTGGTGCCGGGTTAGAATAGCACTTCCCCCTTTCTTCCCGTGGGTGTCGTAAGAGTCGACTCTGGAAAAGGGTTAGTGTATTGTGGGCGATGGGATAGCAACCTGTCACTGCAATATCACGTTTAACCATCTGGTTACCCTGAAATCGCTAAACGTGGCACTGGATTTTTTAATTCATGTGCTCTGCCTACCCCTCTTGGGAATACAGGCGTGAGGATAATGTATGTATGTAATTAAAATGAAACGAGAAACAAAACCTACCTCATTTGGAAAAACAGGCGCGATGATCTATTAATTTTACAGGTGGCGCGGACAAGAATTTTGCAAAATAACTGTTTTTATATTTTGTCTTCAACTTCAGCAAGTTAACAACCACTTGAGACGAATAATTTACTATAAATTATTGAAAGTAGCGTTAAAGAATAAATTTACATAAATTAGAATTATGAAGGGCTTCTTTTAGCATCACAAAGAAACATTTCAAATCTAACGTTTTTTGTCTATTCTGCGTTGTGGTAAAATCATAACACATTTGCTTTTAAACTGATGATAACTGATTACTGATTGACACACAATAAAATGAAAGAATGTATTTTGATTTTAACTACTATTTATATTATTTTCACGCCATTACGATTCGAATTTCTAATAAATTGTTCATTATTGTGATATTGTGTCGACTAAATGTTGCTCATTTACCTATTTGTTTCATGACATTGAGCTGAAAGTAACGAAAATTTAAATCGTTGATGTTAGGTCCTTACCTATGAAATTGGCGATTTTTCTTTCTTGCTTCTAAGCATCGCAACTTCCATAAAATAAAAGATATATTACATACTCATTATTACAAAATATTTTGCCTTCATCGTGCAAATTTTGACTGCCATAAATCCAAAGAATTGTAATAATTCACCCCACAAAAAAATATTTTGAAAATCAAGTTATCAAGTTAGTTACCTATTTACACTTCAAATGCTTTACCGACTTTAACGTGGTAAACTATGTATTATACGCTAATTTTAACAATTAATTAATTTATTATACTACTAAGTTTAGTAAAAAGCACAAATTTTGTATTACCATTTGATTTCAGTCTGTATTTGTAAGGGATAAGTTTTAGCGGAAAATCGGTATACTACCTAATAAAGTAATTGAAAAGTTACACCGATTTTTGTTTGTCTAAGTACCACAAAGCGGAGTTTGCCCAAGCAAGTATATCTTCCTACAAGTAAACTCCAAAGAATAATTTTACAGAAGAGTCAAAGGAAACTAGGCAGTGCTTTGGACTTTAACTAATGTAGCCAAGTAATTGTAACACGTGGGAAATTAGTAATGAAAACCTATTTACATAATGTAAATAGATCTTCAGGCGGCAATGCCACCCGTTGCTAGACGCAAATATGGCGGGGCCCTCATAGGTTTTCATTGCTAATTTCCCACGTGTTACAAAAATGACCATAAAAAAGGATGCTTTGAATTAGTTCCGATCTGAGTAGAAAAATTTCAATGGTGTTCCACTTTTCTGTTAGTTAGGTTATTAGTTTACTGCAGGAGTCGGCAATTCGTGTGGCTCGTGGCCAGCTTCGTCGCGGTTCGCGATTATTGTTTTTTTTTTACTTATTTATTCCTAATATCCGTTATCATACACTATCAAAAGCATACGCAAGCGTGAACCGTGCCTAGTCAACTATGTCAATCTCAGGTCTTTGTCTGCTAATAAAAGGTTGCTAACCACTGGTAAGCTACAATAAAACTCTCCTACCTTTTGTGATTTATAAATTAGCTGTTCTATTATGAAGGAGTAAATGGTAAAAAAAAATGTTTAAAATGTTTTTTTTTAGATACCTACCTAACCTAGTTAGATAAAAGATGTGAAACAGTGACAGCTTGTTAATCTATTTATTTTTACCTGTTTCCTTGGTCGCCTCTTACGAAATCCACGGAATAAATAGAGAGGTGTTATTCTAAGCGCGACAACATAAAGGGAGCCGTTCTATCCTCATTTATTCTGTGACAAACCTTTTCCCCTTGATTAGATAAATCTGCCCACTTGTTTCTAAACTGGTCGAACTAATGGGGGTGACCAAAATACTTTGTTTACTGTTTGCCGATGAACCCACGTTTGCTTTGATAACTGCCCACTTACCTAAGATTGGTTTACGGTATGTTTAAGGGTCAAATAGCTAAGAAATTCAACGAAGCAACGAAGCAACGCTTCTGAGATATTTGAATCAAACTTTTGTGGCAATAGTTGTGTTTGTAAAAGTTTAAGTAAATAAACAAAAGCTAAGTTTTACCAGACTTTGAAATAACTTAGTAAGTAAAGCTAGAAAATAACTTCTTGTCTCAATAGGTCAAAGAAGCGACCTAAGTTTTCTCCGCCGTCATTAAATAAAAAATGAGTTTTCCAAACAAATGAGTACCTATTACACTCCAAAATATACTTAATAATTTTAAGTAAGACTATAAAATGAGGTTCCTACTGATTGACTAATACAGTCAAATCCATGGCTGTGTCACATGAAAAATTTTGTAGAACAAAATAAATAATACAATAAAACTCAAAACGTTTTACACCCCAAAACTCAAGTTGTCAAGTTGACAACTGATATTTATCTGACAACAGCAGCAGACGTATTTTTTTTTAAAGACAACCGTAACGTGCTCTATAAAAACGGGCGTGTCAAATTAAAGACAATAATATTTATTGTTTCTGCAAACACGTCCAAAAAATATTTGAACTGTTATAAAAAACGATCACTCCAACAAACAGAAGCATTCCAATTCCACCAAACATAACACTAGAGCGTCTGCCACCGTAGTTCTAGTTTCCCCTACCCAACTTATTTAGCGAAACGCCGACACGTATAACAGTCTGAAATTTTAGTCACGTCGCTTCAAAAGTGTCTAGCCGGCGATTTTGTTTAATTATTTCTACAAAGATTTATGTGCCGGCCGCGTCAACGTCAATACGGCGGGCGACGGACCGGAAAATAACTTGCAATTTATTCCTGGTACGGCCTGTTTTGGGAACGTTTGAACTACGAAATGGGAACCAAACGGCGGGTTATTTTTATATTCTTTAGTAGATGGTGAGTAAGTAGGCTTTAAACACGGCTTTTAAAATCCAGCTAATGGAGTAATAATAATAGAAATTTGATATTTTGCAGCATTTCTATACATACTTGTTATGATTTGACAATTTTTTTCGAATTAATCTTTGTTGAAAGTCATTTGACAAGCTACTAAGCTGCTTGATGTAGGTAGTTGTTTAAAATTTATTATTTATTTTGCGTAACATACTTTTATGATTGATGTATGTAATTGTATTCGAATTTTCTTTGGTAAAAATAGCTTAAATGACCTTTAAATAATTGCTATTATAAAAAGTGAAATTTCACGAGTACGTAAAACGCTATGGCCAAACATACATTCATACCTTACCTACGGCTCTTCGGCCTCTTTCCCGCAGCAATAGGCAGAGCATTGTTTCCCTTGCCACGATCGTGACATACCTCTTTTGCTGCATCCACATTCACACCCATTAATCTCTTCATACATGCTCGTCAGTTTCGGTCACTCTTGACCTGACCTGCTAAAACGTCTATAATTTGGTCACGGAAGGTATACTAAAACACAAGCAAAAACTAATTTTAACTCTTTCAAAATGAAATCATAATTTTATTCATGCAAGTACACCGTTTAAAGCCCTTTTACATGTCTTTTGTTTCAGTTTCAGTTGTTTCCTAAAACCATGATTGCCAAGATGAATTTGGTTCAATAACTTCTACATAACCACTACCTTTAACTAGAAAAGCCTACTTGTCTATTTTGTTGTTTTTAAAAATAAAATGAAACTACTTTCTCCTTTCAAGCAAAAAGGAACTAAGAAAATGATTTCACAACTTACAGTTGGTTCTAAAAACTCGAGTCAAAACGTAATAAACTAGTTGAAAGATCCAATTTATAGTGCAAGTTTGTTACCTTAAAAAAGGGGCAAAACACTATTTCAACTTGAATCCTTTACTCGCTCGCCAAACTTTATTTCAAACCAGACCGCCGCACAATCACTTTCCTGATTTGTTACTTGTTTTTGAAGAATAGAAGAAAAAACTAAACCAGTCATTATTGATTTACCTATCATTAAAAACAAGCAGTCGGTTGGAAATCTGTACTACAATCGGTGAATATGACATAATTTCTCATGGTTGTCGTTATAAATACTTCAACTCAGTTGAGCGCGCTGCGCTATGTGTGCGTGTGCCTGTAATACACAGATTTCATTTGTATGACGCTCGTCACGTCACTACCACTGCATACAAACTGAGACAATACAAAAATACAAATGAAATCTGTGTATTATCGCGCGCACAACTGATGCCTTGAAGGATTCAGAGTTAGTAGTGTTGATTTCCCGATATAATAAAAAAACTCATGAGTGCATTTTGTACACTATTATCAATAAAAACAATGTTGTCCCTTAACCACCTAGGTCCAATTTCTGTGAAATAACAACCTACGTGCGGTCCTAGAGACCGCTCGTGAATAATCATCTCGAATTCGGGATCTGTAATATCAAGATAGCATTTCAACGAGTAAAATACTCGTTTAAGCTTTAGACTTTTATTTTAGAACTTCAAATAACATAAACTATAATAAAATCTTGAGATATGGCATAATCTTTCAAGACTGGTAGATTAAACACAAAAATCGACTCTGATTACATTAAAAGACCTGATAGATATAGGAATTCAAAAAATCAACCTTTTTTATTCATTTCTATAAAATAAGGAGTTCAACTACAAAATTAAATAAAAAAATAGAGCACTTATCGTCAAATTCTACAAAATTGCAATTCCCAAAGATCCACAATTTTTCAAGGCAGTTGCAGCATATTTTTTACAACATACCCCACTGAATCGGTTCCACGTCACTACAATCTTCGTCTGACATATTTTTGTCATCTGATACCTCCTGTAGCAACCATTTTTCTACATGTTTCACAAAAATAAACAAAATAATGTGGATGAAAAAAATGACATAATCACCTACGAGCGGTCTCCGAGACGTCTCCGAGACTGTTAAAAAATACAGTAACCACATGCGGTCTCACAGACCGCCGATGATGTTTTTTAACTCACCAAATCAAAATGAGCATACGTCTGAACGAGTCGACGGCACGGCCGGTACTGCGGGAGGGGCCAGCAAAGGTACAAGGACACAGACGCGTGTGCGACATACTCGCGTTTAGTTATTGACAATTTTGAGTAATCTATTGTCTGTGAGACCGCACGTAGGTGGTTAAGGGTTATACTTTACTTCTTTTTATTGGTTTCAGCATAAAACAAAACAATACTTGATTATTTACATCCAGAGCGGAACAGGACGTCAACATGAATCAAACCCGCAACACAACGGCATTGAAACTACAACACAATCGCATGAGTTGTATGACACAGCGGTTCCGAAGTCAATCCTTTAGCGGGATCAAACTCTGGGTAATTTCAAACTATAGTTTAAGGCGTGCTTAAACGGCTGATTAACGAGCCGATTTACTGGCAACTTGCTGAGTTTCGCAACTCGAAGCTCGGATCTAGGTTTTTAAGTGTGATCAATCAGTGAAGTTGAATTGAAAATTTTTGATTGGTTTGTGATGGAGATTGAATGGGACAGAGGTGTTTGTGTTACTTTAATATGCTACCTCTTAACGTTATATTGATACGTCTCACTGCTTTTCAGGTACACCAAAATAAGGGAAACACTCTCTCCACTTAAAATCTTTCCAAGTTAGAGTTCGGGGACTGTAATAAAAAACATCTAGACTTTGAATGGATGGCGACCCCTAAATCTGTATGCCTTGCAAGTACAAAATGGTCTATGAATTTGCTAAATAACATCGGTATATATTTGATGTAATGTCAAATGTGCTCTTCGAATCGTTTCTCATGTTATTATTATAATCTTAACGGCTTTGCCTCGACTATGCGCGTTCAGCGACGCCGCGAATACCTCTATGATTTACAGAGTGTCATAAAATGTATAGTATAATGGTAGAGAGATACAACCACATTTTTAAGCTCCAGTTTTACCATCACTGTAAATTTTGCTTCAAGGAAACAATTTTGACAATTTGTTCGGTCCTTCATTGGGAAACACGCGGAGCAATCATATGTGTAAGGCGGTGATTGGGGATCGGTTACTTGGTGATCTGGTACCTAGTGATCGGTTACTAGATGATCGGTTACCTGGTGATCGGTTACTTAGTGATCGGTTACTTGTTGAGCGGTTACTGGTGATCGTTTATACTCGATGATCTTTTACTTGATGATCGGTTATTGGTGAAAGGTTATCGGTGATCGGTTACTAGATTATCTGTTACTTGTTGATCGGTTACTTGGTGATCGGTTTCTTGGTGATCAATTACTTGTTGATCAGTTACTTGGTGATCAGTAACTTGGTAATGAGTTACTTGGTGATCAGTTAATAATCGTTAATCGGTGAAAGGTTACTTGGTTATCGGCCACAGGTAAAAGTGATGCGCAAACTTAAAATCTTGCCAAGTTTGATTCCGGGCCCTGTAATCGCCTCGCTAGTGAATGTCAGACCTGCACCGTATCCCTAAAAGCTCAAGATAGCTTTCACGCCTGATTAATTTCTGGGGTAAAGAAATGAGAACTTTGAAACTCGGCCCACGAATTTGAGGGAAATTTGAGGACGTAGATTTTTCTCAATAATATTCTGTAAATCTGGAATCACTTGGATTTATGGATGTTGTCATGTCAGTTACAAGGGTCATTGAATGTTCATAAGTTTGATAGATATGTGTCATTGAAATCGCACGTTTTATACTCTGTGGTTTTATAAGTAAAATTTGTCAGGCGGGCAGACGTCGGGCTTAAAATACTTAGCACCTTAATTTTCACCTTAATTTTTCAGGTTAAGAACAACACATATTCGTTCCGTGTATGTCGTAAGAGGCGACTAAGGAAATAGGTTTAGGTATGCTTTAGGCGACAGGCTAGCAACCTGTCATTAACATACCTGCCGACTAAACACCATGGAACTTGAAATAGTCATAGTTTTGTCCATGTAGCATTTCGTGCGCTCTGCCTACCTCAATGTATATAATGTATCAAAATGATGATGACGAATAACGTTGACGTGTGGTGAGTGGTATAGAATCAAACCTTTAAATTTCTTCCGTGTATGTAGTAAAAGGCAACTACGGAAAGAGATTAAGGTACGATATTAGCGATATGCTAGCAACCTGCCACTAAATTAAACTACAAACTTAAGATAAAAGTGGCCAAGGAACGTGAACTAGTCATACCTAGTTTGGTTTGCCTTTAAAGTTTCATGTGCTCTGTCTACCCCGTTTGTGAATACAGGAGTGATGAATGCATCTATTAGAGAGCGGTCTTACTTGACTACCTACCTATCTTATTTATTTTAGATCTAAACAAAAACAGAAAAAACAGTTAGAATTTTAGATGAGAGCATTCATTTCTTTTTTAATTTGTACCCCTTAGAAAAGAGTTAAATGTGGACTCATTTGTTCAACTGAAAGTAGATTAAGTAGATAGTAGATTGAGTGTAAAAAAAACAATTTCACACTCTTTAAAACTTACACGCTCGATCCAAAATTAATTGAAACCCCAACAAATGGCCGAAAACTGAGAGTGACAAAGTACTAACGGCGTGATTAATTAAACGCTTCATTGTTAACACATGGAACCTTGCCGCAACAAAGCGAACACGTATCGGAAACGTTAAACGTCAAAACGTTTTTCACTCCCATAGAATGGTCGGAACAGAAGGCGAATTGAATTGTTATCGTAAAAAATAGCTGGGAGATATTAACTTAACTAAAACTTTACTGTACAAAAAATATTTAGAAATAGGTTCCGAACGTAAAAGATAAATGTGAGGGCGGACTTATCCGTACACGGTTCTGTCTGTCTCGTTAACCTCTGATGACAAGGAAGACTGATTTAGAAAAATTCCTTTATGCAAGGTGTTTTGTGATTTAATTTTCTTTTACAATCATAGTCTGTCCAAAGTGCCGGGGAACTAAAAAATAAAAAGTAAACACAATAATAGACCCTCAAAATTTTTTTTTTGAAAATGGAACCGTATTCGTAACTATCGGGTGCTACACTCCTTAATTGTAATTTTGGAGAAATACACGCAAAAATAACCTTACGGTAACTAGAAAACCATGTATTAACTAAAAATTATAAAAACAAAGAACTCAAAACCCAAAAGTGCCCATTCTGCTCCTGTCAATTACTGCGTACCAGCATAGTTAAATGAACGCTGAAGGCATGAGAAATGGTTTTTTATCCGACTATTTACTGCGTCGATTTGTTTGCACCTGGATTACTGCTGACGCTATGTCATTACTCTTTCGCTACAACAGTTGTAGCTAATGGGTTTATAACGCTATCGCCTTTAAAAAAGCTACTATGAGAGCTGGTACGCGAGTATGATTACTTTCAATCTGATATTAATTTGGCTGCTTTAATATATATTTCGACAATTTCCTTTAAAATAATTATCAGGTTTACGTTGTGAGAGGCAAAAGAAAATAGGTTTAGGTATGCTTTAGGCGACAGCTTGTCATTATTATAACCTCTTTCATCTAAATTCTAAATTCATCTGATTATCCTGAAATTTCTAGACGTGGCACAAGATTTTTGAATTCATGTGCTGCCTACCTTTCTTGGGAATACAGGCGTGAGAATATGTATGTATGTATGTATTTATCTAAATTGGAACTAGCAAAAATATGCTTAAACTATGTTGCGTTTTGTGTGCTCTGCCCAGCGTGTGGTGGCCATTTGGGAATACAGGTGTGACGTAGGTACAGTCAAGGAAATTGATACCTGTGCCACTTTGAACCCTTTCATAATGAGTTTCATATTGCTTTGGTTAGTAAATAGTATGGTATGTCACAGTGACATTTCTTGTAAAAAGGTACAAAGTGGCACAGTTATTAAATTCTTAGACTGTACAGTTTAAAACACTTATCAGGCTCATAATATGAGATTGGCAGCATCATTATCAGTAAAACATCCAATTTCGATACGGGCCACACTCAAAGACGGCCGGATAGCCCAACGGTTGGAGAACCTGACTGTGAAGCTTAAGCTCCCGGGTTCGATCCCCGGTCAGGGCAGATGTTTGTAGGATGAATAAAAAGTTTGCTTTCAAGTCTTGGATGTTTATCTATATAATAAGTAACTTTATCCGTTGCCTAGTACCCATAATACAGGCATTAAAGTGCCTACTTTGGGTCTAGGTGATTCGTGTAAATACTGGCTAGTGATATTTTTATGTTATTTAAAGAGTGTCAAAAAGAATGGGGTGGATTTGTGCCTAAATCTATCATGGTCAATTCATCAGTCCACCTATTTAGAGGAATCCGAGCACTCCGAATGCCATTGCGTCTTCTCAACCGGTTATTCCGGTCTTCTTGAATCCAAACCAGCTCATGTGCACTTCAGCGAACAGATTCTTCTGGTATTTTATAGATTCCAGTTCTACTTATGTATTACACATGGAATTATCACCGAGAGGACACCCACTAAAAAAAAGTAAACAGGTTTTTTAAACGGTTTTACTTAGCTTACCCCGTTTGTTTTAGACTTTATTCTTTGGTCTTTGTTGGTTCAAATTTAGAAATGGAAATTTCACCCTCTTTCCGTCAACTGATTGATCTGAAATTCGGTATGCGCTTTTAGTTGTGGTGACAATACAATAATGTACATTCATTGTCATTGTAAATTCAAAATGGCCGCCGCTACAAAATGGCGGATGACCTAATTCTTATCTACCCCATCAATATGGGTATCAATTGAAAGGTCTTTGCAAGGAGAATACAGTGCACTATATCAAATTTAAAAAAAAAAACTAAAAGCTCGAAAAAAAAAGTAAAAAAAAAACTTTTAAGTAAAACGGTTTTATACACATTGATTAGACTAAAATAAAACCGTTTTACTTAAAAGTTTTTTTTTTACTTTTTTTTTAAGTTTATCTCTTAGTGACGGACCGTCATGTCCATCATACAAGTTTCGATGAAAGCTGAGACATTTTGACATTCTATTTGGCCTTGCTAGTATGAGCCTACAAATCCTATAGCAACAACGTTCTTCAAACAACAGGAAATAGAAAACACATAAAATAAAAGCACCAATTACAGCCGGCCGTTTCCCCCAATAATAAATTCATAACGCATAATTTCCTTTCTAATAACTGTTTATTAACCGCCGTGTAAAGGGAAATTTCGACATAATGAACAAACAGAACCCATTATCACATTACGAAATTTAATTAAACCAGTATTGGTGAATGTTCGTAAGTTGTACACAATTAGGTAAACCGCGGGCCAAGTTTCGATATAACTACCAATTGTAACGCTGGCAAAGTCAACAACTAGGAACATTTAGCTCAAATTGATTCAAACCGCAGCAAAGCTCTATTAATAACATTTACTCTGTGCTATCTCTGATTAGGTCCGAATTACAGGGACCCTAATATGTTAGTTAGAACCTCTTTGTCGAGAAGTGGACTCTCAAAATTAGCAGTTGAGCTGTTGGCGAGGATTGGGAGATGGAGGGTCAACTGGCAAACCCTTGAAGATATCTAGTTTGGTAAGTGATAACTAAAGTAATTCGATTGTACATATATTCGAAAGTATCAGTTTCTATATTTGTGGAATGTTTTTTTAACTTATCGACACACCGCTAGTTGCTAAGACTTGAGAAAAAACGTCACTTCTAGCGACAAAGGCTAATTGACGACACAAACACAGAAACTCGGGTCATCAGTAACGTGGCAACCGACACGCCGTTTCTCTATTGATCAGTTAGTAACTAGATGGTGACGAGTGTTATTACTAGTGTAATAATAACTTACACAATAATTGATTAGCTATGTATAGCTAAGCATACTTCTAAATAAAAACCGGCCAAGTGCGAGTCGGACTCGCGCACCGAGGGTTCCGTAAAAACCTGCAAGGTTTACAAAGTTCGTTCATTACGACAATCGAGTCATAACTATGGTATTTTTATTATAGATAGCTCTACGCGT
>BHDV01002457.1:442207-459387 GCA_005406045.1 Adoxophyes honmai | reverse complement strand
TTTTGTGACATTTAATTTAATTTAGTAATTTTAGTTTTTATATGAATATTAATGATCTAATTAAATACATATAAAATAATAATTAAAAAAAAATGAAACAGCCGCGTTAATAATTATCTTGAAATAATAAATAAATACTTTCTCGTAGTTATTAACATTCCTGAAATAGTATTTACTATTTTTACCTACGGATTAAAGAAGCATGTGACATTGAAGAGTTAATTTGAATCTAAAATTATTCATAATAAGACTGATGGGCTCATTCCAATTTTAATCATTATGTAGGTACATTCCCCTATTTGATCGGCTAAAAAAACTGTTAAATTAACGAATGTACACACTCATTATCCTCATTATTTCAAAAAATTCATGCTTATGAAATTCCCGCTTAAAAATTTAAAGTTGGTCAAGGGCTACCATTACACTACGACCAGTCCTCCTACACCCATCCGTGGAACTCTTTTCAAATAAACGTCGCAGTGAATTTCATAATAATTGGAGCGAAGGCTTACTCCGACAGGGTTGTAGTGGAGGTCAAGCTAGACTTGTTATCGTAGGTACGGCAATGTCGCCGTATAATCAGGCAGCACCTAATAGTTTTCGTGTAGTGCCTTATCACTGGGTGTAAGTAATTTTGCTGGCGTGTCGACCTGGCAGATTTATTTAAATTATTGCCTGAATGATGCAGTTTTAAGGTGCGACTGGCACGAATGCCAAATGAATGGATGTTAGAGGTGGAGTAGATATTTAGTGAAATAAAATAACTTGTTCATTAAATTTCATACATACATACGCCCATGTTCCCAAACGGAATAAGCAGAGCACACGAAACATGACATAGACAAAACCATCGTTATTTCCCCCTTTGCAGCCAGTTCTAGCATGACTATAGGTTTAAAAACAGATGGAAGAGGTACAATTGTGTCAAGTTTCTAGCCTATCGCATAAAGTGTACCTAAACCTGTTTCCTTAGTCGCCTCCTACACAACCTCGGAAGAAATAGAAGTGCTGTTTTATCCCGACACCACACAGGTCAGGTATAAGAATTATTATACAAATGTAATAATAAAAATGTAGGTATTTAATGTTTTTAATAATATTATGTCTTTTAGCCTTTCCTTACACTCAGGAACTGCGACGTTCAGCTTGTAATACCTCATGTGAATTTAATAGTAGATACTAAAATATTCCTAACACCGTTGCATTACTTTGTGTCACTTTTAATCAACTCCTGAAGATGGTAGTTAGCGAAACTTTTGACGTCGCTGCGACAAGCAGAAAGCGGATGGATGGCAACCACCAGACAAAGTATACTTATCCAAGTTTTTAGTTAGACAAGTCGGTGTCGTGGGCGACGGCGCAGAAAATGGATCCTCTACAATAACGCACAGCTTACTTCGGCGTGAGTAGCTCATTAAAAACGCTAAAAAATTGTAAGTTCTTCTTGAAGCGTGGTTGCCAATTTGATAGCTGTGGTGTTACTAAAGACGTCACTATGTTCTGCTATAAGCAGCACCCAAATTTTTTATCACGATATACGAAAAATTCCTGTGAAAGAAAGAGATGACAGATGCTTTTTTATGTTTAGATTAGGGATAAAAACAGTAACGGTAAAGTTCCAACTATGACTACGTAATTGCCCAGCAACAATGTACTCTGATGGTAGGTTATGATAAACAGCTCTATTCGTAATGATTCTAATAGTATCAACGTCTGATTAAGTGATAATTTATGTGCCACACAGCTTTGAGCCTGTCAGTCCATAAGCATGGATTTTCAAACATGCGTTTTACATCACCAGCGTTTTTCTAACATAGCATTCTCTGTCCCTACTACATTCCGAGCTCTGTAATATTAAAAAGGCGGGTGAATTTTGACGTCCGATGAATAATGCCGTTATTCCGCCGCCGCCGACAGTTTTTCGGTAATTGGGTTTGGAATGCTCATACAATTTTAAATCGGTCCTGCTTGTGCACGGCGTGAAATGTGTGGGGCAAGCGGCGAAAATAAAACTGGACTATTTTTAAACTGCTTAAGTTTTACAACTTATTTTATATATTTTTTGGGACTAAATGAAGTGCTAAACTTATTTTTCAGCCATAAATTTCAGAGAAACATAGCAGAAAAAAAAAAGTTAATTAAGCATGTTAATAAAAAATATTTTTTTAAATAACCGAATTCTCAAAAAAAAAAACAAATTCTTATCCCGTAGTACCAAACTTCAGAGACAACTGTAACCACATTTAAGCACGTCACCGTCAGATTACGCATATACGATAATATTTTATCTGCGTATAAATGCCATTTTTCCATATGTCGGTGTCAAAATATACCTGACGGTAAATCTGCGCAGTGTGTGGTAGCTCATTGAATTGTATAGGGAGCGATATTGACTGATATTATGTCCTGTAACAGATATCTTACCGTATCTGCTTAATGTGTGACGGGCTTTAAAAGGAATCACCTCAAAAATCCACAACAAGAATTGACAACACACTTAAATACCGCGCAAAAAGTCACTACCCCATTCCATAACACAATATAAATATAAATACAGTTCATTACACCCAAATCCTCCGATAGCTATCTTGGTTCTATATTGTATAGTGTAATGTATACATGAATGTGAAGTCATTATTGCGCAGGTCACTGTTATTAATGGGCCAGGCATAAATGGGGCTGTAAAATCAAAATGGCACGACATTGTTACAGCCAAGATTAGCTCGGGTGATGTGACAACAAATATCGCATCCCTGAGGATATTATTGTTAAGCATTAAGGTGATTTAGTGCATGACTTTAGCGCCATCTAGGAGAACTAAGCATGGACATTGTTTCCTGGATCGCTTCACAAATACTTAGAGCTTAATTAACGTTGCGAATGAGCAAAATGTTGTGGTCTATTCTCGATTCTTTATTGGTCAGTATGATAAAAATACCAGTGGATAATTTACTCCAATTAAATAGTCTCAAGTGGGCTATTGAGTACTAGACAACAGATAAACTTCCTAATAGAGAGAAACATCCAAGACTCGGGTGCAAAAATTCGGATTCATTATACAGACATCCTGTTCTGACTGCTGTAATCGAACCCAGGACCTTAGGCTTCACAATCAACTTCTCCAACCGCTGGGCTATCCGGCCGATAATGCCTTTATGCTGGTGCGTTTTTAAATTAATTTGTTTAGTAGATTGAATAAATTTTCTTTAATTTAACAATTTAGACTCCTTTAAAAAGGCATGGTGTGGAAACGTATTTGACCGCTTGTCGGTAAGGCGTAAGTAGGCACTTATAGGAATGCGTCAAAAATACGGTTTGCACTATGATAAACATAACCAAGATAATAATAATGTCAAACAAAGTTGTAAAAATGTACACTTTAAAAATGGCAAATAAATCTGTCCTTGTATTTTATAGTTTTTCTGTGCAACTTATCTGTGTTTTTGAACAATAAAGAGTTTTCTAGATTACTTATACTTACTTTAACTTTTTTCCCCTTTTAATTTCGATAAGATTTTTAACACAAAAATCAGCAAAATTTGTATTTGTAAAGATGTACCATTATCATAATCATTAACCATTTGTTTGTCCCGAGAATTACGGCACCATAGCCACCCCACTCCCAAGTCACATATGATGTCCGACAGCAGCGCACGTGTTAAATTCAACTAATCCCGCCAAATAGGCCAACTTAAAGGGTTCGGACCCACGGACCCCTAGGGTTAACTGCACTTTTTAGGGTTCCATAAACCAGTATAAACCAGTATAAACCGGTATAAACCAGTTCCGCGTTTAGAAGCATTCTCGGGGTCGAGTTACGGCGGAGTTCGATGTTTTGACTTCGTACTCGTTTTTCGCGAGTAATTCTGGTGTTTTAAAAGAACTTGTAGCGTGGGCGTTTACGAATTTTAGCGTGGGCCGTACAAAAATCTTGTAAACGTGAAACCTTTGAGAAGATTGTGTTTTTTTCTAGAAATGTACCTATGTTTCGTTGATCTTACGCCGATACTCCAATACTCGGTAGAACTGGGGTTTATATTTTACTCCTGCATTTTGGAATGGAGTGTTGCACTAGTTCGAATGCTTTTCTTAAATGCGTAGAATGTAAAGATCCGTGTGGTGCCGGGTTAGAATAGCACCTCCCATTTTCTTCCCGTGGGTGTCGTAAGAGGCGACTCTGGGAAAGGATTAGAGTACTGTAGGTGATGGGCTAGCAACCTGTATCATGTTTTACCATCTGATCACCCTGAAATTGCTAAACGTGGCACTGGATTTTTGAATCCATGTGCTCTGCCTACCCCTCTTGGGAATACGGGTGTGAGATTAAAATTCAATATATTATCAACTTTTTCCGTGGTTATATTGAGCTATGTAATTACTATCCTACCGACTGCGCCATGTAAAGTAAAAACATGTACTGTATTCAAGTAACTAATGCCATAGTAAATCTGTAGTCATCTATTTCTTCTGTGAATTGCGATTACTTTATCCAATCACTTTGTTTTAACTTATAAACTCTCTCCGCATCTTCTTCTTTGTTGCTTTTTTTTTAATTTTATTTGATGTTGGCACTTAATATTATCATACGCTTCCACGTGGCTTGGTCCTAGGTCGTCCCATTTTCTAAGGTTCTTATTTACTACGGATTTCAAAGTGATTCACACTCTGCATAAACTTTAATCTCTTAAACAAAATTTTACGTTTAAAATCACCCACCTTACTTCGGAATAAAGGTATCAATACACGCCCTGATCGCATTCAACTAATTCAAACCGGGTACACACCGCCGTGCGGGGATCATCCTAAACAAACGCTCTGTGTACACTGCCGACCGTAGGGACCGCAGCGTACCATCCTTATAGTACGAGATCCGACTTTCAAAAAGACCAGAAAGGCACTGTCGATGAATCTAATTGCTAGTTCGTAGTCGCTGACAAGCAACAGTACTCACGTGATAAACAACGCGTTGCAGAGGCGCTTCATATTGTTAGCTTTCATTTCAAATGAAAAAAGGTTTGTGTTAAGAAGACTATTTTTACATGAAACTACTAAACTACTTAAATGAAAAATACAAATAAATTACGTCTTAAATCGTGTTTAGCTCGACATGTTTCAGGCAAGGGAGAAATTTTACATTCCACTAACAGATCGTGGATCTATTTTGATTTGAGAAATGACGCTAGTAGCTCGTCTGCTGTGGTTGCGAGTTGTTGGCTTCAAATGCTTCAAAATTGTGCCTTGGCTCAAGACAGCCTTGGTTGGCTCCGCACGAAGAACCGTCAGAATCTGCTTTGGTTTGAAGTCGGAGGACTGCGTGGACTCGCCCTTTTTAACAAACACACGTTGAGTGTTTCAGACATTTCCCTTTGTAAATCCTGCATCGACAAAGCCATACACGATCTGCTGGAATACTCTGAAGAAGCTGACCACAATGCACAACACGTCGTTCCTTGATGTTGTGGTCAGAAAAAAAATGGTGACGTCGATGATTACGCAGTTAGACTTTAGCCTATTGAAAAAGAAAGGTAATGTATTATAGCATTACGGTTGCGATATAACGGCCGTCAATTGTTTGAGTTTGTGTGTTGAAGTGATTTTAATGACGACACGTTCCCGAATAAAATGTTAAATCGGAATTGTTACGATTGGATGGCGATGGGTAACATTTCCATATTATACTTTTAAACTGTCGTGTTTCTCGCATAAATATGGCTAAATTACGATATTTTTTTTACTAGCTGTAAAGTAGCTAATGTCAATCCAGGGTGTCAGGTTCCTGTGTACCAAACTTGGTCAAAATTGGTCCCGCCTTTTGAGTTTGAACAGGTAAAACACACATACACTCACGCTAACACAACTTGTAATATTACATTCTTTTTTTTTGTTACCCTGTTGATGTATCCCATTGCTGGGCAGAGGCCTCTCCTCTTAACCTCCACAGCTCTCGGTCTTGCGTGATATCTGGTTGTACTCCGCATACGTCCACGTCCACCATAAGTCCACGTCGTCCCGCCATCTTCTCGGCCTGCCTCGACGTCGCTGACATTACATTCTCACATTATTTTAATTACCTCGACGTTTCGGCCGCATTACAGCCGCAGTAGTTACGAGTACACTAAAGAAGAGCGTTACATTCGGTGTGCGCCCAGTTTCCTTGAACTACCCACATTTTATGTTTATCATTACAGGCATTTTTTAATTTTTCGTTCTTTAGAATTTTCTTCAACGCTTTCAGAAATGTGTTATTTGGTACTGTAAGGAAGGTAGCTAGGGGATAGATAGGTAGCATTAAATAATAATTAAAAACACATCTATTTGACAAATTCATATATTATAAAGAATTTACAATCATGAATATGAATATATAGTAAGGCAGGGCTCCCAGCAACGCTGTCCTGAATTCTAGACAACTATCAAAACAATAATTTTAAACAAAAAAAAACCGACTTCAAATTAGCTTTATCCCGAAAGGAAACTTCTGTTTATGTACATATTTGCTATAGGTCAAGTAGGTATACCTAGCTCTCAGCAGATTCAAGGCTTTAAAAGGAATAGCTCTATCTGATTTAGAACCCTCTAAACTGTTAAGTAAACCCCACGATGAACGAGCATTAGCAGAAATGCAACGCTTGAGAAGTAGCAGGCCTGACTTATTACTGAAATTATAATTTCCAGTCTGCAGGTGCATTCAGTATTGAAAGAATTATCCTTTAACTCCTAAACATTAAGGAGTTGACCTATCATCATCAGCTCAGTAATTTTTTTTTTATTGCCAAGCGTAATTACTGGTGTAGCTTTGAAAAATGTAATAAAAACATTACCTGTGGCTATAAAATTTGAGGGTTGCCCTCGATTTCCCTCATATTCCATCATCAGGTCAAAATAATTATGCTGACAATGGGACCACCTGGAAACTATATCCTTTCAGACAAAAAAAGAATTTTCCAAATCGGTCCAGGCGTCTTCAAGTAATCAGCGAAAACACATAAAAATACTCCCCATTTCTTCCGTGGATGTCGCAAGAGGCGACTAAGGACGTAGGTTAAAGTAAATTTTAGGCGACAGGCTAGCAACCTGTCATTATTATACTTGCCACCTTAAAACCAAAAAAGAAAAAAAGAAATGCTAGAAGTGGCCACGAAGCGTGAAATAGTCATCATTTTGTCTATGTAGCGTTTTGTGTGCTCTGCCTACCCCATTTAAGAATACAGGCGTGATTGTTTGTAGGTAAGTATCTATATACGTAGGTAAGTTTGACTAAGACGCGCCGACTGCCCGTTGATGTCTTTCATACAAAACGCGTTTCCTGTAATTCAAAAACTACGCGACAGATATTGATGAAATTAAAATGGGACCAATGGGAAGCCATTTCCAATCAAACAAAAAAAAAAACATCGAATTCGGTCCACCCGTTTAGAAGTTCTGAGGTAACATACATAAAAAAAAATTATAATACCTCCTTATTATATATTTATATAAGAATACCTCCTTTTTTGAAGTCGGTTAAAAATTGTTCTCGAATGATTTGAATTTAATTAAAATTTGATCCAAATGTCTATATCCAGCCAGCATACTTCAAACCAGTGATATATTATTATTCAGTCCCTTCAGTACTTATCCCGTATTTCCGAACTGTAAATGAATGAAAGACGAAAATGCTAATTCGTTCCAAGGCTTCCGATTCAATTCGCAGATGTTTTCAAATGGATAATTATTTCAACAGTTGTGTAAAGTTATTTTACAACGTGTGGGTGAAGAGATCGCTCGAAACGATTCTGCGTAGGACTAACTAAAATCAAAACGATTTCGTTGAAAACGAAATTCGTGTCGAATTGTGGGAGTTACGTAATTAGCATTCATGATTACACATCCATACATATTCTCACGCCTGTTTTCCCAAGAGGGGTAGGCAGAGCACATGAATTCAATAATCCAGTGCCACGTTTAGCAATTTCAGGGTAACCAGATAATTAAACGTGATATTGCAGTGAGAGGTTGCTAGCCCATCGCCCACAATACACTAACCATTACCCAGAGTCGATTCTACACCCACGGGAAGAAAATACAAAATTAAACAGATAGATGATTACCTATATACAAAAGTACTTAATATCACGCCTGCATCTCCAAATGGGGTAAGCAGAGAACCCAAGACGCTACATAGTCAACTAACCTAGACTACCTATTTCACTGTGGTAGCCACTTCTAGCATATTTTTTAGGTTTTCATTTAAGAGATACTATGGTGAGGTTGCTAGCCTGACGCCTAAAATACACTGTAATCTATTTTCTTAGTCACCTCTTACGACATCCACGGAAGAAACTGAAGTGTTGTTCTAATTAAAGGTCACAACCACATGAGTATTAATGAATGTAGAGACGTTAATACCTAATTATATTACCCGCTACGTCCGTAGATATCGTAAAATGTGACAATGGGAATACGGTTAAGGTAAATTTTAAGCGACAGGCTAGCAACCTGTCACTATTGCACAATGTACAGTCGCAGACCGGGATTGTTGAGCCACTTGCCACTGTTCGCAATTTAGACGTGTAATCAATGACCGATGTAATCGACTAGTTGTTAGCTATTGGATTAGTATTACACGACCAAGTTACAAACATAGGTAAGTGGCTCAACAATCCCAGTTCGCGATGGTACATCTTATCTTAGAATCTAAAAAAAAAATGCTAGAAGTGGCTACCAAACATGGCTTTGAGTACATTGCTACCCCGTTAGAGAATAGCAGTCTTCATGTATGTATATAAGTTGCAATTTAGATAAAAATCAAAACAATCTCTTACAGAAAGTTCACGAATTGATATAACAGAATTACATCAACTAGGTAATTTAATTAGGACTACATTAATACACTTAGGCCTTGAGCTATTCAACCGCTAAGTTACCAACATAACCTTTGAACATACCGTTCTATCTCCTGCTTGAATAGTTGAACAAGTTTCAGGAATCATTTTGAGTCTAGGCCCAAGTTAGACTTGTCTGAACAAGACTAACCGCGGGCCGTGGGAACCCGAAATTTACTGATCAAGTTACACCGAACAAAATGGAATTTGACTTCGGTGAATTAGCGTTGCTATGTGGAATTTTGAACCAAAGCTAATGCCTAAGTAATATCTAGTTAGGGTTAGTAAATAATTTTAAACAAAAAAAACCGACTTCAAATTTATTTTGTGATGTACTGAAAGCATTTGTCTAATGAGGGTGACCTTCCATCACCAGCAGGCCTGACCAATTACTGAAATTACAATTTCCAGTCTGCAGGTGCATTCAGTATTGAAAGAATAATCCTTTAACTCCTAAACATTAAGGAGTTGACCTTCCATCATCAGCTCAGTCATTTTTTACGTAACGTAAATACTGGTGTAGCTTTGAAAAATGTACTAAAAACATTACTTGTGCCTATAAAATTTGAGGGTTGCCCTCGATTTCCCTCATATTCCGTCATCAGGTCAAGATATGCTGACAATGGGACCACTTGGAAACTATATCCTTTCAAAGAAAAAAAGAACTTTCCAAATCGGTCCAGGCGTCTTCGCGTAATCAGCGAGCACACGTAAAAAAAAGATAAGTAATAAAAAACAAAGATCCCGACGAATTGAGAAACTCATTTTTTGAAGTCGGTTAATAAACCTATTTGAATAGTGAAGATGCGTTTTATTAGGTGACGGGCCTAATAATGAAATTATACCTTTTACATAGTTACATATTTATCACGCCTGCATTTCCAATTGGGGTAGGTTGCACGAAACGGTACGTAGACAAAACCATGATAATTTCACGTTTCAAGGCCATTTCTAGCTCACTTTTGTAGTTTTAAGTTATACCTGCCAACCGGTTTCTTGCCTGATTTTCAAAACGTTTCTAAACTTATTTCCACCCACTTTTTTCCTTTTTATACCTTTTTCACGTAGCAAAAACCCTGTAAATAATATATGTATGTACGCCAAAAGTGGTTACAAATATGAAATATCCATGGTTTTGTACAGTGATATTTCGAGTGCTTTGCCTAGACCATTTCAGAAAACAGGCGGAACGTGAAATGTTAATGTAAAAAAACTATAAAGCTAATCAAAACAATAACCGTCCCGGCTATAATGTCAATTTAGTATAAGCAAATCTTGTAAATATTCCTTTCTGTAAATTTCTATATTGTCATGTCATTATTCTATATTGTTCTATGCTCTATCTACACTGAATTAAATCAGATTGAATCTAAATCGAATACGCTTTCGATTTGCCACAGTATCAGCACCCGGAAACTGACGAATTTCCCCAATCGACTTTAAATTCTACGAATACTTGTTGAAATATTGAGAGATTGATGAGAGGTATTTATTTATTTACTTATTGTATATTTAAGGTTTATGTTAATTATTATGTGTAGCTACATTTATGTGATATACTATCATACTACATTTATTACAATCATAACATTTGTAAATTGTGAAAAATTCTATTTGTTATTACCTAAATTGCTGCTCCTCTCTACTGCTCAAAGGTTGGCTGGTAGAGATCCCTTTTGGGATAAGTCCGCCTTTGTACATTGTTCTTTTTTTGAAACCTGTCTGTACCCTTTTTATTTTATTTTGTACAATAAAGAGTTTTTTATTTACTCACTTAATATTAGAGACTGCTATTGTATGCACTGTAGAAGGTGAGTAACGAAACTATTGTGGTGTTCTAGATACTACATTTTACCCATATGTAGCAAAAACATATGTGGGAAAGACTCCAATAGAGAGATCTCTCTCCGGGTAGATGTTATGCCTGGGGACCGAAGTCCACAGAGAGAAAGTTTGAAGTTGTATTTATGCAATCGATCTTTAAAACTTTGTCAGCACCATGTAGGTTACTATTTTTTGACGGTTGATGATGCAGACGACGTTTACAGAAAAAGTTCTACAACCCGCGATACGTACGGACAGCTGCAGAGAAAGGTAACCCCCCAGTAATAGAACATTGTATGGGCGGGGGGTTACTTTTCTCTGCAGCTGACTGTACATTTTTTCAAACCGGGATATGGTTATCAAAAGCTACTAATCAGAATTCATTCAAGCTTAAATAAAAACCACCAGAAAAATATTTGTATCGATGGACACTAAAAAATAAGTTAAATTACAATAACACCGGCAAATAACACAATGTCTCAGGAAAATAACAACATAAGTAAGTTTACAAATTTCCTAAATATATGCTCCTATTTTAACATTTTATTCACATTCCTTCCTCTCGTTAAACATGCTTATCGGTTTCGAGTACTTCTAATTTGGCCTCTCTTTAATTATCGCTGATCTAGTAACTTGCCCTAACACACTTCCGTTGAAAATGTGAACACTAAATAACATGTTATCTAAACACCAAATGCGGATAAATAAGACCGTGAATGTTTTTTTTCCAACTTTTGTTAACATTCTTCTAGCTATCAACACGGCCCAAAACTCATTGTGGACTAGTGTCATTCATAAAAACCAAGTACTATCTAAGGTTACCTCGACAAAGAAGCATTACCTATTCTTAATTTCCATTCGAGTGGAAAAAGTTATCGAAGAGAGAAACAGGGTCTTCGAAACTTCTGCTTGAACAAACTTGGGCTTTGAGGTGTTTGTGTGTGTTTAGAAAGATTATGATTATGAGGTAAACGTTTATACAAACAGAACTAAGTCACGAGTTAAGACGGCTAATTTGTAATGATACGTACTCACTTTGTCTCTTCACCTGCAATAACTTGTTATATCAGAATCTTGATCACGATCGATACAAACAAGAAAACTTGCCCATAATTTAACGGACGCTTTTACAACCGGCTGGTTTGGCTTGACAATCGGAATTAAAATTAAAGTGGATTTATGTTATTTTACAAGTCGTTTATTTGAATCTACCAGTGCTTCGTAAAGTCCATGATTGCCAAGAAAAATGCGCCACAAGAAACTTGACATAAAGTTATTGTTTCTAAAAAAAACATTAGATAAAATAACGACTATAACAACTGCAACATGCATTACACACGAAAAAAAAACTCGCTAAGTATTAACAAAACTGCAACATAATTATGGACAAGGTAAATAGCACAACAAATCTAAATCACTAATTTGCTAGCAAAATGATTTCTTTCACCAAGAGTGTATAGGTGTTAAAATGTATGTCGAGGCTAAATACAGGGATGTATAGGATTACAAAATTAATAAAAAACACGATATAAGTAATTTTTCTAATTAAAAAAAAACAAACCATCAATAGATTAAATTTTACAACCATCAATAGACGTACTTTAGTAAGTGATGATTGTACTAAGAGTATAAAAATTGTCACACAAATAAATTTTACTCCAAAAAAAGGGAGTATTAGTATTCAACTTTCTTGCGTCGGAGCGAACACCAGTAGAAAGATAAGATCGAGGTAATTAAGGCAAGCAAAACACTTTAGGCTCATTAAATAACTAGGTACGTAGTACTTAAAGTTTACAGCTTAAGGCGACCTTTCCTATCGATTGTATGCTTACTGTTGAACTCATACCTACATACTTGATGCTCTTTTGAAAAGTCTCAACAGATAGAATCCTCTGCTCTTCTAGCAGATGTATGGGAATTAAAGTTTAAAGGAAGACAATTGGAAGTTACGTTTGAAAGAAAGGTCAGAAGACGACGGCACCCGAGGTATCAAGAAATGAACTTTTCAGTTAATTGCTATATTAACCCTTAACCACCTACGTGCGGTCTCACAGACAATAGATTACTCAAAATTGTCAATAACTAAACGCGAGTATGTCGCACACGCGTCTGTGTCCTTGTACCTTTGCTGGCCCCTCCCGAAGTACCGGCCGTGCCGTCGACTCGTTCAGACGTATGCTCATTTTGATTTGGTGAGTTAAAAAACATCATCGGCGGTCTGTGAGACCGCATGTAGGTGGTTACTGTATTTTTTAACAGTCTCGGAGACGTCTCGGAGACCGCTCGTAGGTGATTATGTCATTTTTTTCACCCACATTATTTTGTTTATTTTTGTGAAACATGTAGAAAAATGGTTGCTACAGGAGGTATCAGATGACAAAAATATGTCAGACGAAGATTGTAGTGACGTGGAACCGATTCAGTGGGGTATGTTGTAAAAAATATGCTGCAACTGCCTTGAAAAATTGTAGATCTTTGGGAATTGCAATTTTGTAGAATTTGACGATAAGTGCTCTATTTTTTTATTTAATTTTGTAGTTGAACTCCTTATTTTATAGAAATGAATAAAAAAAGGTTGACTTTTTGAATTCCTATATCTATCAGGTCTTTTAATGTAATCAGAGTCGATTTTTGTGTTTAATCTACCAGTCTTGAAAGATTATGCCATATCTCAAGATTTTATTATAGTTTATGTTATTTGAAGTTCTAAAATAAAAGTCTAAAGCTTAAACGAGTATTTTACTCGTTGAAATGCTATCTTGATATTACATACGTGATGATTATTCACGAGCGGTCTCTAGGACCGCACGTAGGTGGTTATTTCACAGAAATTAGACGTAGGTGGTTAAGGGTTAAATGAGTGACATTTTCATACCCATTCATCTGGAATTTTCATTATTCAATGTCAAGCATCGAAATGTACTGTACTGAGGGCGATTTTGAGAAAGCTCTATAAACAAGAAGTTTCTGACAGAATACGACACAACAACAATTTGAAATAACCGTAAACGTTGACGGAAACAAAGAGCCTTAGAATTACGGCGTGCCACCTTCAGGTCCAAAGCCTCTATCCCCCAGACCAGCGGTGAAGCCTGAAGTGGGCTTCCGCCCTCTTATTAAGACGGTTACTGTGGTTTCCCGAATGGGGGTCATTTGCTGTGCTTCCAAGGAACATGATTGTATCCTCAGATGGCCCAATCAAAACTGATGTTCCACTAGGAGGACCCCAGGACCAATCCTTGTGGAACACCGCTTGCCATCCGCCTTGTCTATCTTGTTCTCTTTTTGGCATGACCTGAACATTTAGTGTCTTACTATCTTATCTTATCTTCAGAAGGTAGAGGGGCACCCAGTGTCATCTTTATCACTCTGAAGAAGAGGGAGCCGAACACAGCCATGGCTGTTAGACATAGGTCTGCTCCAAGGCTCGCTAAATATACCAATCCTCGTCCTCATTAAATTTGTTCCCGCAACCCTTACCAGGCCGGTGTACCATCTTGTTGAAAGCCACTCAAAAACTTTTCAGCCTCATTGGAATGAACTTCGAATTATATGCAGTCTTTGACATCATACTTCGAAAGCTTTAAAGTAGGGGTGGTAAGTTTATATTATAGCTTTTCAATGGAAAAAGAAAAACTTACACCCACTACGTAATATTCTGAAGACAGTGCGTGACTTTGGTACCCCCTGAATGAATTGATCCGAGCCTCAAAATTATGAAAAATATACCAAAAACTGATAATAAATCCAGCTCCAGCCGTCATGTGACTTTAACCCCGAACCAAGCAGTAAAACCAGCTTTTCTGTCGTGTTTAAAAATTAAATTCCGCCGTTAAACTTTGTTCAAGTAAGGTATAAAAGGTCGCGTGCCGAAGCCTCCGTGTCCGGATCGAACCGACTATAACCGGTAATGTGACACTTTAAGCCCGGCCCCTTAATTTTGTAAGCACTTTCTAGAACATTGTACTGGCGGTTATGCAACGTTACTAGTGGAAGCTTCAGGTTGCTAAGCGAATTTCATTATACGTCTCGAATTAGTGAGGCGGAGACATTGTAAGCGGTTACGTGACGTCTAATGCTGTTTAGATTTACATTTACAATGTTAACTTATACCCATTCAGGAGGAACGCCGCCATTTTAGGAAATACCTCGAGGTTGCGGTTTCGGCGATGTTTATCATTTTAATTTTTAATTTTTAAGTAGTTTTAGAAGTGAGGTTTGTTCTGTAATTAAATTACTTCACCAAAAATCACTTCTCCCTATCACTAAGTATATCATAAATCAATTATTTTGTCAATCGCTTAAAGGTCAGCAGGAAGAAATTCCTTAAGGGATCTGTTCGCCTTTTTATACTTTGTAATTGTTTTGTGTTTGTTATTTATGTATTATGTATTAGCATAATTTTAGGATTCAAAACAAATGAATGAGACAGTTTTCTAACCTGTCTTTCGCCCGAAGCATACCTAAAGATACTTCTTTATTAACTACTTAAGACTTGGAGAGTGTTGTCCCGAGCCTGACACCACACGGGTTTAAAAAGCAGGTAAAAGAAGCACATACATACATATTCTCACGCCTGTATTCCCATAAGGGGCAGGCAGAGCACATGAATTCAAAAATCCAGCGCCACGTTTAGCATATTCAGGGTAACCAGATGATTAAACGTGATATTGCAGTGTCAGGTTGCTAGCCCATCGCCCACGATACACTAACCTTTTCCTAGAGTTGACTCTTACGACACCCACGGGAAGAAACGGGTAGGTGCTATTCTAACCCGGCACCACACGGGGAAAAAACCACCCAACATATTAAATACATTTTGATGAGTTTAATAACTTTGAACTCAGAATCTCTGTGTCAGGTTTGCTGCACGAAACATAATATGTTTTCCAATAAATAAATATTATTTTCCAAGCATAAACTTTTCCTTTTGTTGAAATAAAACTATACCATTTTCAACTTCATGGCAGAGTATGAATGAGGAACAGGTGAAACTAGTTTGCCGTTAGTTTGTTGTTTATCTTCACCCATTTCTATATAGGATGATGTCGGATTATAATAATAGCTCTCCATTTCTTCCGTAGATAAGAAACGACTAAGGTTTAGGTGTGATTTAGGTGTCAGGCAAGCAACCTGTCACTATTTTACTTCTTCCATCTGTTTTTGAGCCTAAATTATGCAAGAAGTGAATGTAAAGCGTAAAATAAGCATTGTTTTGTCTATGTAACGTTTCGTATGCTCTGGCTACCCCATTCGGGAATTCATGCGTGATGTATGTTGGTATGTTATGTATTCCTATCCATACTCATACGTAAGCTCTGCTTACCCCATTAGGGCATACTGGAATGATGTACGTATGTATGTAGATCTAGTTATGTATAAGGCTGTACATATTAGACATTAATATACTCGTGGTTGCTTAAGAAATTCGTCTTTCAAGCACATTTCACTGTGTTCCGTCGATCCAACATACTTACGAATCAACTTCCAGAACTGATATCAATTGAACCAGGCAACAATTTAAAATATAAGCGGAGAAGTTTCACCAAATTTTCCGTCTTTGTTATATTTTTTAGGGGCTTGCTATTGTTACTTGTCAATTGGATTTTCTTTTTTCCCAAGTACAAATCCTCTTAGAAAACTAGGACAGCCTTGATGGTTTCGTTCAAAGTAATAAAGTACAATAGTTACGACTGAGTAGGCACCTATTTATTTGTAGAACTTGAATTACTTTATTTATGTAATCGTTTTGGGTGGTATCTACTATGTTTATATCACTCAAATCGCTTCCCACATTCTGCAGGATGTGTTTGAAACTATTTAGGTAACAGATTTAAGTGCGATCTTTACATAACATACAATACATAATATATATACAATCACGCTGTATTCCTAAACGGGGTAGGCAGAGCACACAAAACGCTATATAGACAAAACAATGAATATTTCACGTTTTGTGGCCACTTCTAGCATAGTATTTTTTAGGTTTTGAGGTGGCAGGTACAATAGTGACAGGTTGCAAGCCTGTCGCCTAAATTATAACTTAACCTATGTCCTTAGTCGCCTCTTACGACATCCACGGAAGAAATGGAGAGGTGTTATTCTAAACCCGACATCACACGGGTCTTTACATAAGTAGGTATATAATTCTTCTGAACATTTTATTTTACGAAAGGAAAACAAAATGGAGGCGGGGCGAGTTTTTAAAGCAATATAAAAAAAACATAGTATATCAAATGGATAGGAATGCATGCAAAGGACAGAATGCGTCGATTTAAAAAAAAAACGAGCCAGATAAAGGTTTTGAGTGCTCGCCCATGTACTAGAAATGTAAATGGTCACTTACTGGAAAATGGATTTTTAGGATTCCGTACCCAAAGAGTAAAACCGGAAACCTGTTACTGAGACTCCGTTGTCCGTCCGTCCGTCCGTCAGTCAACAAGCTGTATCTCAAGAACAGCTTGATAAATGACATTTTCACATAATGGTTAT
>BHDV01002457.1:408214-419158 GCA_005406045.1 Adoxophyes honmai | reverse complement strand
CGACAGCACCTGCTGTCGGCGATCGGCAGGAGGGGAGATGAAGGAGGTGTAACATCTCGAAGGATCAGCGTGGATGCCATGGTCGTGCGCTACTGTAGGGGGGAATCAAGGGACTACCTAGGTGCCCTTGAAGCCTCCAAGCACCACGAAGTGGTGGTTTACGAAAACAGAGGTCAAGACCTCGGTTATCTAAAACCGCGACCACGAGACCAGGGTAACGCGCGTTCACAAACCAGCAGTGGGGATCAACTGGAATATACACCAGAGGCCAGTAGATCCGAACTGTTGCTTGACAAGATCCGAGAGGAGAAGGAGGGGAAGCTGCGGGAAGCGGATTTGGCAAGGGAGAAGAGAAGAGAAAAAGCCTCTCTTCTCTCCGCAATTGCCAAAACAATCCGTGAAATTGCCGGAAGAGCTCCCGGGAATTCAGGAACTACACAAGAGGAAAGGGAGACAACGGCGAGAGGTAAGGCGATCGTGATGGCGCTACAGCCCACCCGCGTCGATCGGAAGCAGCCGAGGGAGAAACCCACGAGGGCGGATATGGGGCAGGTTACTCCACCTAGTCTCATCCAAGCCACTGAGTCACGAGACCACATGATCAACGCAGTACTTGAGTACATAGCAGTCACCAGAGCGACACACAAAGTCCATTTTGATGAGTGCGTCAAGATTTTAGAGGCTTATAGCCGTAAATCTATGGGGCTGCTACAAGTGCTGCTGGAGGACAGCTGGGGCAGCGGTATACGACAGCGAAAAGTCCGTGGTAATACATGGACAAATCTCGGAGTCGTATATGGCAGCATACAGCGGAACGTGTGGCCTCGTGAAACAAGACGAGTATAGATCCAAAGAGGAGGGAAACTTATCTTCACCGTACCGAACGTCGTTGTGACCAAGAACACGAAGGTGATGCTGGACGATGGAATCCTGGAGCGGGCTAACACCGCTCTAGGAGACCTTACGGAAGGCAAAGTACCGGAGGGCTGGGTAACACCGACTATGCATAGGGTGAATAGGGTCCCAGGCTGTGGTAAGACGACGCGGATGGTGAAACATTTCGACCCCCTAAGGGACATCATAGTGACTACCACCATAAAAGCAGTGCGAGACATCCGCCTAAAGCTGCAAGAGCGATTTGGGAAGAAGGCGAAGAGAAGGGTTAGGAATATGGGATCCCTCCTGGTTAATGGTATGTGGAAGCGTCACTCATGTGAGCGTATCACAATTGACGAGGCTCCCATGAACCATTTCGGAGCCATAGTCCTGGCTACCCAGATCGCGAAGGCAAGCGAGGTGACACTGCTTGGAGATATCAACCATGCAGCTCCCCTACATCGACCGCAGCAACCTTTTCCCCCTCATTTACACTAGAGCAGACAAATGCCTATTCACTAACATCGAGGAGATGCTGTGCTCCCACAGATACCCTATGGACGTAGCATATGCCCTTAGCGACTTCTACGAGAGCATATACTCGTCCAAACGACACACCAGGTCCCTAGCGCTTATACGATACAAAGGGGTAGCGATCCCAAGCAACACCAACACCCTCTACCTTGTACACACCCAGGCTGAGAAGGCAACCATGATCAGCCAGGGGTATGGAAGAGAGGCGGGATCGCGTACTCTAACAATACACGAAGCGCAGGGACTCACCTGCAAGGACGTGGTGATTGTGAGGTTGGTCGGGGGGGGATCTAATGAGAAGTCTCCCTCACGCGGTGGCGGCCATCTCGCGCCACACGGTCAACTGCACGTATTACACGGACGTATTCCGTGATGATGCTGTAGCTGGCCTCATAACAGCGGGGCAGAAGGCCACAAACGAGACCATAAAAGACCTGCGGATGGCGATGTGGGCGAGGAATACGGCCGTCATAAACACTATGCTGCAGGAGAGCCCCTAACACCTGGCTAAGCCGGAGATGATATTTGTTTGTACTTGGTTAAGATATAATGACATAGGAATGGAGAGAGGAAATTAAAAAAAAAAGAAACACATATACGATCAAAACATTGAAAGGGGGAAAAAAAAGAAAAACAAACTCTCTACTTATAATTAATTTTAAGACCATATATTTGTAAAAACTGCTGTGTCTTTACGCGGAGCGCACAGTTTACCCTAAAATAAAAATAAAAATCTAAAACCATCAAGGTACGGACCAAGAGTCCGTAGATGAATAATTTGTTAAAAAAAAAACAAAACCTGACCTAAATTAATTAAATATAATCTAACCTAACCTAACCTAAGTTGATTATTTTACGAAAATGCGGCCGTAAAATAATACAATTTGTCTCCCGTTTGGAATCTTACGGAAGTTTATAAATTGCCTAGAAAATTTTCGTGAATTTATAAACTTACTGATTGTGTTATTTTCCGGTGACATATCTAAGGCTTAACACAGAACAGGAAAGACAATTCGATCGTTACAAGAAGGTGCTGCATGTACCTATTTAATATGTTTGCGCATGCGCTAAAACATATAGCCAATTATACAAAGGTAGATAGTTATCTACCTACTAGGTACCTGCAAGATTATGTTGATGCTTCAAGCGCAGTCGAAAACCTAAATTGGCAGATTCCGGACTTAAGATTTGTATAGGTATTGCCTAGGTGTCAAGACAAGAAGGTAGACATATTCGGCTCTACATAGCTCTACCCTAATTAAAACTCGTGACAGATGGTTTCCGTCTTGTCCGAATTTATTAATTCTTAATAAAACTGCAATTAGGTACAAGTTAAAATTTATTCCATAATATTTAGTTCTGTTTAATTGTTCTGATTTGTTTCTCTACTTACAGGCATGCATTGGGTAATTTTCAATAAACCAGCCAACGAGTCGTGCCTTCGCTTAAAGTAACAATACTGCATAGACTTTATAAGAGCTTTAAGTCCATGGAGGGACTTCTTAAATTATATTATTTATCTCGATAACCGTGACAAGATAAATGCAAGTTTTAATACTAAGTACCTACTTTATTTATTTATTGCTTATTGTTGTGTTCCAATTTTTTTGAAGTAAGAATCTGAAGTAAATTCTATTTAGCAATTGCTTCTTACATCCATTGATGTAAGAAGGTCCTATCGGCCCTTAACATGATTGCGCACTTGGGAAATACTACATAGAGGCAAGTTGAGGACAGGTGAGCCAGCAAGAAGGGAGCAGTTTGTCTCGCTCACTCCTCATGCCAATCTTGCCAGCCTAAAAAAATCTTTACGTCAAAAAAAAATATCACTCAAGAAACTTACCTGGAAAATTCATAAAATAATTTTATTTTAACGGTTTTGTGTCAAAGAATTAGAATCGCATTAATTTATTTGATTTTAATATACACTTAATTTAATAGACAACATATTCACTATCAAGTCTACTTTTTTTGTAATGGTAACCCCTTAAGTCGCTATAATCCTTACATTGACCATGATTTTTTGCATTGTGGGACAGTATTAGGCGTAATCATTTACTATTGGAATTAATTACACGGTTACATTCAAGTAATTGTGATTCTTCAGTAATTCATTACCTAGGTCATCAAAATTACTGTAATAGTCTCCTGTGATTACATTTGTAATTCATTTCTTTGGAATCGGCATTATAAACCGCTGCTGTAATCTTAAATCTTGGGTAATCAAATACTTAAGTAAAATTACTACAGACTAGACTACTTCAATTAAATGCCAAACCTTTTCAATGTGTCAATGTCGTTAACGTCACTGAAATAAAATTGTTTTTTTATGTAAAATACTTTAAACGGTATAAATTGCGTATATTGAAAAACGGTTTTCTGTTTTCATAAGTAATCTGGTCATCAATTCCAGTAATTTGGAATTGACAATGATTCCTAATTACTAGTAATTGTAATATTTGTATAGATTACGAAATGCCTAACTCTGTTGCGAGAACATCATTATTTACTATTATTACAGTTATTGAAAAAAATAAGAATATTAAAAATAAAATAAAAAATTCTGTGGCCAGAATATTTGCCCATACCTCTTTACAAAATTATTTATATTTCATATCCCGTGGTCCCGTGTGGTATCGGGTTTAGAATAGCACTAAGCCACTAAGGACAATGGGTTTAGGTATTCTTTAGGCGACAAGCTAACAACCTGTCACTATTATGCTACCTCTTCCATCTGTTTTTAACCTTAAATAATTCTAGAAGTGGCTGTAAAGCGTGAAATAGTCACACTCATCGTTATGTCTATTTCACGTTTCGTGTTCTATACCCATTTGGGAAAATAGGCCCGATTATATGATTCAATTATATTTCATATAGTTTGTGATAGCCACGTTATTTGCCTACAATATTAACAGATAAGCCAACTACTTAAGATAAGGAAACTAAATTATGCTAAAAAAAGCCAAGAAATTGTGAAATTGGTCACGGTTTATACCCCCATGTATATGTATGTGTGTGTGTATGTACCCCCATATAACAGAAGTTGACAATCGAATAAACAGAGAAATGGACGTTATGCATTAAACTACCGTGAGACTCACTCATGTTTAAAATTATCGGACGGACGTTAAATAAATCGAGTTTAGCTCCTAGATGAAGGGCTACGAATTAGTCCGAAACATGTCGAGCTAAACTCGTTTTATTTAACATAAGTTATCCGATAATTTTCAACAAGAGAAATGGACGACTAATTTTTAATAATTGTAAAGCGCTTTGAATTTACTGATTGAAGTAAATAAGATTTATACGCTTGTAGATGATCAAATTTAACTTTTAAATGTGCATAAAAATACTCTAACCAACCCATCTGGGAATTTAAGCGTGATGTATGTAAGATTACGACATTGAATGTCCCATATTGCAAAAATCTCATTGTCACCCAATTAGAAAGGGACTTTTACATCTCTGGTTGATCTTTCGGTCTTGGCTTCAGCTTTAGTGACAAGTAATCAGTCCTTATTTACTTGGTCCAAGCTTACATCACTTCATATTGACATGTAGAATGTAATATTAAACATAAATAAGTTTGCAGTGTTAGCGTGAATCGGAACGTATCAGCGCGCTCTACCTGCCCTACGAAAGCTAAAGTCGACTCTATTACTGTTAGTTCACTAGGTTTATAATTTAAATTTAATACGAAACGAAGTATTATGGCCTTCGAACTGGTAATAAATGTAGAGCTACATATAATGCAGATAATGCACGTAAAAGGTTATTTTTATATTACTATACTCTGCGATAGTTTGACAGACGATTTCCGTTCTAAGTCTAACTTAAAACAAGGTTCTGCAGTTTAAGTCCCAATTGTAGTTAACTTCTAGTAAATGTTGTTAGCGTCTTGGTTCATGAAACGATTAAGTATTTATATAGGTAACTAGTAAAGTCCGAGTTTGTTGTTATAGAGTTCATACAGTGTAAAGTGGTAATATGTTACTCTTAATGGATTTGGTGCGTTGAAAGTAAGTTAAGTATATTTATTAATGACTCAAACAAGCAACTGTTTATAATAATAAGTTATCAACTTCAAACTAGGTACTTACTTTGTATTCAATGTGTAGTTGTAATAATGTAGTGGTGTGGGTTGGTGTAGGGGGGAATTGTCAAGTTAGAATCCTATCTAAGTTAGTATACATACAGATGACGTAATTAAGTGCGACAAATTCAACAAGCCGAGAACTCGGAAAGCGTATGTGTTGTAGTGACTCACACTAGTAGAATACAGTGGTCGGATCGTTAATTTACTACCTAGTTTTGTATTTTTCTTTTTAATAGTTTGTACTTAATTATGAAGTGATCGCTTACAAAAATGGGCAGTTACGGAATTTTGACTGTCTAACAATAATTAAAGTAGGTAGGTATTATTTGAAAAAGACAATAGGGTACCTACATAACAAACAATCTAACCTAGTTTTGAAAACATTTTTTATTTATTTTATCAGCCGCACCTCGAACAAGAGACAAGATTGTGCTCGGTTATTTATCACCGTTATATATCTACTTGTTTATCAGCGAAACACTGTAAGAAGTAAATAAGATGTTTCAGTTATTTCTAACATAATTATAATGTGTAAGTAACAAGTAAAATGGTTATAGTATTAAAAAAAAGGTGTCGTTAGCTTGAAACAATTTATAAACCTATTTAGGTACCACAAGTAAAACTAGCATGGGTGTCACCTTCTGGTAAGCAATCGTCATCGCATCGCCCAAGCTAGACATTCGTAATACCAGACGTACCTATAGCGAATTAGAGCTTTGTAAGTACATACATTTAATAACAGTATATTCTATTCTTTTCAGGTACTTATATTCAACTAGAAACGAACAATGTCAGACAGCAACCGTAAACGTTCAAACAGTTTTCGAAAATTATTTCCGAACCTATTTTTTTCAAACAAAACTAAAGAAAAGACTCATAGACAATCTCAAATAAACTTTAAAAAAACAAGTGTCGATAATACATCGATTAGTAACCAGTATGAAAGTCCCCGTTCCGCAAAAGATAGTGTGTGTGGTACAAACCCTGATATAGGGCGTATCTATGAGAATTTGGCAGTGGGACAGTTTCATAACCAAATTAATTCGTCGAGTAACAATATTTCTTCAAGCAATCATTCGTCTAGCAGTACTCTTGTGTCGGAAAGTATAAAAAAGTGCCAAAATGGAAATACATCCCGTACGTCGACGCACGATGATGTAGCAGGGCCTCAGGTACCCCGAAAACCTCACGATGAAGTTCCTACTTGCGATAATCCTGTCGAAAATTCTCTTAAAAATCAATATCCGTATCCAGACGTATATTATCATTCCGTAGAAAAGTTAACAGAAAAGATATCACCTTTAGATGAAATTAAAATTTATAGAGCCGTAGAGTCCTACGCCAAACCAGCTTCTGTGGGAGCTGAAATAAAAAGAGTTAGCACGAAGTTTTTGATATCACCAAAAAAAGAAGCTGAAGTAAGAACTATCCAACCAATAAGAGCTAGAAGCTTTTCGTTTGAGAACAAAAACAAATCTTTGCAGAACTCGGACTTAAATAAACAATACAGCAACATTGCAGAAAAAGTAAAGAAATCTTACAATTATTCGGCTCCTACATCACCTATACCAATTAATCACAAAATTCCTAATATGCCGAAAACAATTTCACCGTATGGTCACGTAAGAAAATCTATTAATGAATCAGAAGAAAAGAAAAACTCTCTTAACCGTACCAGTTCACAAAAACCACCTGACCGGACAGTCACTCCAGTTCAAATCAGAGAATCAAATGACAAACCAAGAGACAAAAATGGCAAAGAAAACATGGAAACGAAAGAAAAAGCTCGTCAAACGCTTGAAGTATTCTACTGGCAGAAACTAAGAGAGTTGAAAGAAAAAGAAGACGACTACTTGTTAAAACAGTCGTTTGACGCCCCATTAAACGTTGCTTCAAAAAATGATTTGAGTCCGATGTACTATAATTACGAGTATGGTTTACCCCATTCACTTAAAACTAACAGTTTACATCGAGAAAAAAGCTCTATAATTAAATCGGCTCATTCATCAAATTCCTTTGTAAGAGGTGCTCCAGAGAGGAAAACTGACTCCTTTATTCGAAAAAAGGGCATTTACGCTGACAGCGATGTTATATATCGACATCCTGAAAAATTACAATGGATTAGTAACAGAACAGAATCTGGCGCCAGCCCACTACCTCAATCCAGATCCATGAAGCAGGATCCACGATCCTTGAGCTTACAACCCAAACGGGTTAGTTTTGAGGAACAATTTAGAATTGAAAACAAATTTACTACCCAATACAAACATTCCTTTGACGACGATACTTCTGGGAGTACTGCAAGTGAAAGATCAAACAAGATATTGATGATCCCGCCACGTCCTCCCATTCGAACGACAAGCGTCAACAGAGGCAGTAAAAATTTAAATGATAACAGAATAATTAATCCAATTGGTGCAAGTCATTCGCTATATTCAGAATCAGAAAGTGGGTCAGAAGCCGGCGAAATACAGCGGATATTACTCAGCAATATGCGGAAAAGTACAACTGGTAAGCAATTATTTACTTAATTAAAATTCTAGTTGCACGAAGTGCAAAAGTTTAAAATGTGATTGATGTAGCATTCTACATGATTATATTATGTAACTGCTTATTTATTACTGAGTACCGAGCTTTTGTGTTGCTTTCATCTACGAGTTGCTGAAATTTTGAACAGTCCTCGAATAAAATTACCTATGTACTTCGCTATATTTTTTTATCAAACACGGGTGTATTTTTTCAAAAGGCACAAGGAAATAGGGTAGAATACCCAAAAGATGAACGTTTGGCCTAAAAACCGTAACAATTAAATAGTGGTCGATTTTATACGCCAAGAAATATTTTTTCATAGTGCAGTGACACTTTAACGAGGTGAAAAACATAATTTAATGAAAGTTACGTCACGGACGTGAACGTGAGCGATCGTCGCGTCTCGGCTTTCCGTCAAAATTGCCAGTTGTATGGAATCCTTATTAAAGTAAGAACTTCACATTTTAAGCTTTTAATTGCATATCAAATTGAATAATGCATTGGTTAACATTTTTATGCTTGGTATGTATTCTTGACTATACCTAGCTTTAATACTTTGGTAAATATAAAAAATAAAAATAGTATTAGGTACTTAACGATTAATTTGCTGTTCAAGTAATGGTTCCATAATCAGAGGTATGAGCTAATAGTTAAACGGTGTTGAACTATCGGGCAAAGTAGTATTTTTACAATTTAATTTATAAATAAATAAATTAATGTATAAAATCACACGAAAAATATAGACTCACCGTTTATGGTTCAAATCAATTGTATAACTGAGCGATTCCAAAAAAAGTTGAACCGGCAGGTTAAAGTGATTTTTTTTCTGTTTGCCTTTTGACCTTTATTGACGAATAATGTGATTTTATATGTTTCATTAGTAGGGGAACCTGTTGTACTTAGGACATTCGTAGTTTTTCGAAAACTCCTACGCTTTAAAGTAATGATAGGTATCTATGGCGAGTCTATGGCAGATGAAGCGTCCTTCGTCAACTCCAACGTGAAGTTAGTTGGGTAAGGTTCAAAAAAATTGTACATAAATTAAGGGTTAATAAAAACAAAATCACGATCGCGTCTTTTGTGTTACGAAAATTACCTATACAAAATGTATGGGTAATTGTCGTAACACAAAAGAATCAATTAACTTTTGTTTTTATTAAAGCCCTTAACTGTGTACAATTTTTTTGAACCTTACCGAGTTGTGATCCGCCAGCCCCGCGCGAGTGTAGAAAAAAAACGTAATTTATTATTTATTGCTTGAAAAGTACGTATTTTGACCTTTCTCATCGAATATTTTTTCACTGACAACGAATCATCGAAACATTAATACATAGGTTACGTAGAAATACTATTTTAACCACTGAATTGTAAGATGCGCGAGCGAGCGCACCGAGCGAGCAAGACCCTTCGGAGCGGATACGACTCGGGCAGGTTAGGTTCGAAGGCCCGCTTCGCTTCCACCTTAGCCATCTCGTTTTTATTTACGAAAGCTCAGAAATCAATTTTATTGAAATAAGTTAACTACTAACTAAAACACATCTCATCTCATCACATCTCATCATCTGTTCACATTACTTACAAACAATAAAGTATAGATGAAAAACTTAAGTAAGTCACCTGTTGTATGTAGTTGTGTACAGTTTGCAATGAACGACACAAAAAATAGGATGACAATTACTTGATATTGACAACTATTTATATATCTTATCGTGACAGTCGTGTCAAACATAAGTGGACAAGAATAATCAAACTTGAAAGATAACCAAATAATGAATATGCTAACCATACGGTTTATTTCAATAACAGGATGTCTATTCGCACACATTACTCATACATACAACAGAGCGTCTAGTGTGTTCAAATCGATGGTGCAGTCGTTAACGAATTCGTTCGCGAGTTATCGCAAAATTGTATGGAAACCGAGACAGCGCCGCCAGCGGAACGTTTGCACAACTGCCCCGGTCGACACGACACGTCTCCATACAATTCCGCGATAACTCGCAAACGAATTCGTTTACGACTGCACCATCGATTTGAACACACTTGACGCTCTGGTGACTTACTTAAGTTTTTCGCCTATATCGAGCCTTAGACGTAAGGACTTGTCGATGATAATATAATTATGAAAATATGTTGCAAGGATTTGAAATAATCGTTTGTCCTTTAAAACGTACCATCTGTGAATCGACCTACTCATTATTCTATGAAAGATAAATTCGATGAATAGTTAAACTACGATTTGAGACAAATTATAAATAATTAACTATGAAATAAATTGATCATTGTGTTGGGAAAAAAAAAAGATGTTCGTGGAATAGTTTTCGACGATACGAAATTCGATGACAGAAATTTCGATTAAATGATAGACACTCGTTTGAAGTAGTGAAATGAAAAGTCAACTATGTGCTTAATGTTAAAAAAAAACTACCTACTGTTATAAATGACACACCTCGACAAAAGGGTTCAAAGATAGGTATAGTCGCTTGATTGTTCAACTTTTGGTGACTTTACTCTACCTAAGTTAGAATCAAACAAAAAACCTAGTTAAGTATCTTTTTGTTACATTATTACAGATTACTTAATTAGTTAATTACAGAGACCTCAGGCAGGACAGTATAATCGTTATACATCTGTTTAAAAATAACAAAAAGTAGGCCAGGCTGATATTAGCAAGAAAGAAAAAATACATCGCTCAGTCAAATATACTATCAATGTTATAGGCATACTATGCGAGCTTTGGAATAATAGATATACCTATATGCAATCAATTACACGTAAGTAAAAATAGGACCACCTTATTTTAAATTTAATTAGTTATTTATGGTTACTAGCTGGGTGACCGAGCTTTACTCGGATTATTTTTTGCATACATTGAAATACTGGTAATACAAATTGTAAAACTAATATCA
>BHDV01002457.1:396657-407115 GCA_005406045.1 Adoxophyes honmai | reverse complement strand
ATAGCTGGTATATATAAACAAATAAATAAATAAACAAACAAATAAATATATATACAAGAATACCTCGTTTAAAGGTATAGGATTTTGCACGCCTCTAAAGGGACTGATCCCTGTTAATGTGATTCTCGCGCTCTGGGTATGCCTCAAGAGACGGCTCGATCGATTGTTATATTTATTATAACAGCTTCACCTCACCCTCACTTCCGTCGTTGACGATAATGAACACTCCTCATCAAAAACATCTCAAGAGGGTTGTTATTCTGAATGGTTGACAGGATTTGCAAAATGTTTACCCTTGCTGACGATCAGATTGTTGCGGATATGATCAGTTGAGTTTTGCCTTACTGTCAATCACGTTATCAATCGGAATACTCGTAATGCTGGTAGCTAATAAAGATTTTCTTTGTCGAGCGATGCTATGTCACAATAATACTTTCCGGAAATAGGTTCTACGGGGGATCAGGATTCAATGGGTTTTTTTTACATGCTTAAACCGAAGTCATAATAATAGAGGATCCCGCCATACAACGACCTTCACCGAGCTGGATAATGGATCAAACACATTTTTTATGTAATTTAAGATATCAAAGAATATATTGCATATGGGTTGCCTAGCAAATTTCAGTCCAGCAAAAAAAAAACTATATTTCACCAGTTTGGTTAATGAATAAATTTTATACCCATCCATATTGTAGTAGGTATAGGCAAAAGTAAGGTTGCCTATTTTTTTCCTGTAGCTGTAGCAGATCGGTGCAAATTACTAGTATCGATTTACCTGTTCATACCTGGCAACCCAAATCTCGGTGAAGGTCGTTGTATGGCGGGATCTTAGGCTATAATGACTTAATATTTATTTATATTGATTACAAGTACTCTTCTAGTCATTAAGATTTGAGAGCTGGCTTAATTTTATGAATTAGTGGTTTAACTAGCGATCTAATAAACTGTTGCACATAATTTCCAAAAATACTAAGAGCAAATAAAGTAGGTAGGTACCTTAAATTTAATTAAGTAAAAATGTAACTTAAACAAGGTTTCTTTATTTCTTTTTCCCTAAAATTAGCGTAGTTATCACCTACAATACAAATACAATAAAGATGTTTACTTAACTGAACGAAGCTACGGAAAGCGGCTTACCTACTATGGAGTGGGCGTTCTGTGAAATAAACCAGATTTATTTTTTGGTGAATTGCGAAAAAAGTGCACATTTCATAAAAATGAAGTGTCCTCTAACTTCAAAAACCTGTGAAAATTGGAATTTAAAGTAATTTCAGTTTTAAAAATATTTTCTAATAGTGTAGTTTATAATCTGATTCAAGCCTTTCAGTAACATAACATAACTTGACAAATTAATTAAAAAAAACCGTAATTATTCTCCCATAAAAATCGCAAGTGTCCTTTCTATGCCAGTTAATAAACAAACATTCATAACTTGGTTTATGAATAGGCGATAGACCAGCTACATAATTTTTTCAGTGTTTGTAAGTACATAATAGACGCATTAATTAATATGTGTTTTAGTTGCATAGAACATAAAACTACTAACTAAATCTCATGTTAAAGTTGGGGTTTTGAACAGGTTTAAAGCAGGTGAATTTCTCTTTATCTGCTTTAATAAAGCTTGATAGTAAATTTAACCGACTAAAGGTTTTCTATTTGAAAATTGTAGAATTCTTTTACATTCTATCAATACAGCGTGATGAAAAACTTTGAGACATAGGTACATTTTTTGTTCATTTGCGTAACTTTGTGTAACTTTTCATAGAAAATTTAAGGCTAAGGTTAGTTTATATTGGCATATATAACCGACTTCAAAATATAACGATGTAAATATTTTTTGGTGAATATGACTGTGGAAGGCCAATGAATTAACCTCTGATCCGCATTTTGATCTATTGATTTCAATAGTTTCAAAACAATAGATAGCGGCACCGGGGCACCGCAGAGCCTGGAATAAAATAATAACAAAAAATCAGTTTTACTTTGCTACACTATGTAATAGTATCTTCTAAACTGCTATCAAACAGTATTCATTGCGAATAAGCCCTTATAATAAAAAACAATGAGAAATCATAGTTTTTTAGGCATCTAAACATTACAATTATTTTCTACTAATATGAACACATCTTTATTATTCTTAGCCTTCGTTTTTGTTTTTGTGCAATACGAAGACGACGAAGACGAAGGGAATAATTTGTGTAACGGTAATAATTTTCTGCAATTCATCCTTTTACCAGTAGGTATTACTTATGTGAAGTATCTAACTTTTTTTACTTACGTGGGAAAGTACTTTACGCACACTTAAGTATTCTAACACGTCAGTTATTTATAATTTGGTGGATCCATTGACTAAAGACCATAATGTAATTTATTCGGTACCTGCTCGTGGTACTCTGTGCGTCTCCTCGGTGAAACGTCGAGGAGGTCGTTAGGAAGTTAGCTAAACATCGTCATAGAGGTACATAATTAAAAGCCTCCACATAGGACGTGACGTACGCAAGCCAGCATTTGGTGCGTACCAAGGGATACATAGATGTATAAATAAACGTACACAAATACATCTACACTTTCGTAACAAGGCATGCAGCGACGGTTCTCTGATTCTCACAGGAAATCTAATCGCACTTAGCTCAGAGTTTTTTTGTACTAACTAGGAACAAGGTATATTTATCTTAGGCTATTGGTTTTGAAAGTATACTTTAATAAAATAAATTGCTTTTGAATTTGAAGATAACCTCCGGGGAGGTTTTCTGTGCTTCCAGCCAAAAAAATCGCGGAACAGAGACAGAGGGTAGTATACGTAGGGTTGCCACTAGTCGACATACCTACAACTTTATAGGTCAGTTAGTGCAACAGTAATAACTTTTTTTTTAATTATACATTTAAATCTTTGAATGTTTGCATGGTTCCTCATTAACTTAACTCACAAAAAAAAACTCGTTGTCGTCGTAATAAATTGACGTTAACTGATATTTTTTAGTCTTTTTTGTAATGTAGGTACCTATGTATTACCGTATTGCTTTCAAATGCAGATTTTATGCAAACTCATAAAATAGCCTAGTAAATAACTGCTGTTGTTTCTCTATTATTTCCTTGTTTAATGTCTAGCAACGTTGGTTGGTTTTATTCTGAGTTGAGCTTGGTTGATAGAATAGAATAGGTACTTATAGGTATTTATATATAATAGTAACGTTGCTTGCACCTGCTTTATGTATTGTAATGACAATTATAATTTTCATAATTCTTGATTTGTATTTTTGAACACAGTTTAGATGTTATTCAAGTAAATTATATATTTTTACTAGCGGAAAGGATTTGTTCAGGACGGTAAAAGTAATGTTGATGTTTTCTCGGTCCTAGTGCAACTATCGTTACAGCCCTACGGGCGGGCGGCGTCAGTGTGTTCGCCGCGCAAGGTCGACGGCCGCATCGATCGCCGACTACCCTCGCGCCTGTGCGGCACCGCATATACCGCGCAACAGGCCATACCTAACCTTCTCTGTGTATAGTCAAAATACTAGCCGGCTTTAGTCTCAAAGTGGGCGTCCGAAGGCGCAGACGGCGCCGGGGCCGTCGCCACGTGCAGCAAGTGCCACACAACAACGCCACGCGATTCCCGCCGGCTCTCTAAACACTTCTAACTGTGATAACAAACACCAAGTAACGTTAAGTAGGTAGGATTCCGCATTGCGAACTTCCATAAGAAGTAAACACCCCTTGCAGCGTCCGGGATGCAGATACGGCCAGTCTTGTTTTGTTTGCGGTCGATGGCCATGGGAGTGGTTCAACGGTCTAGCGCGCTTCCGTCGGCAGATGGCGGTGGGCGCGCGCCCACGTGATCCTTATTACAGCCTCTCTTCTCGTGTCGGCTTCAGCGGTGCATCAATCCGCTTCTGCGCGTTGCATCCGTATCGTGCCGCTGTGTCATGGGAGTCGGAGGAATGTCCATGGTTCAATAAAATTTACATCTGAGCGTGTAGTGTTTTCAAAACGATGATGAATTCGATATCGATTTCGTTTGCGAATTAACGCGGAATTGTATTGAGACGTGTCGACCGCGGCAGTTGTGCAAAAGTTCCGCTGGCGGCGCTGTCTCAGTTTCCATACAATTTTGCGATAACTCGCAAACGAAATCGTTATCGACTGCTTGACCGCTATGACTACACTAGACGTACAGAACAAAACTCGACCGATCTTCATATCTCATAGAATCTAGAGACAAACGCACCACAATTATCTTGTATCTTTCATAGTGAACCTACGCACTAATAAAGTGCACGACTATCTTCGTGTTTCCTGGATGTTATCCAATTAGTTAAAGTGTACGGCTAACTCAGAAAAACAGTTTGTAGTTTGTCTTTTATTCGTGTTCAGGCTCGCATTTGACGAAAATTTTACACAGTACCTACGCGCTACTAACGTAAAAGTAGGGAACTGGGCGTTTCGTTTTAAATTACACTTAAGATTAAAATTTTGGTGAGTCGATTCAGTTAAAACATTCATTTCAAATGAAATTAGTGCAATCTAATTACTTTTTTGGCTGCCTAGAGGGCCCAATTTGAAAATGTAGTAGGTAATAAGTAGTTAGAAGGAATTCTTATCAAATACATTATTACTAGAGTATAACTACTTAACTGCGTGCGTAGCAATGCCAGCAAGGTGCCAACTGCCAACAAACCAGCTGTAGGGAGTCCTAGATGGCAAAATATAATTTACATGTTTAACTATCTTTACAAAAGTCGCGTTTTACAAAATGCGTTAAAAAGTAAATCTACTATATAAAAATAAGTCGTGTTTTCCTTCCTGACGAAATACCTCCGGAACGCACGAACCGATTTGGCCAATTCTTTTTTTAAAATGTTCGTTGAAGTTCAGGGAAGGTTTGTAAGATGAGAAAGTGTGGAAAAAAATAGTGTAATATACTAAAAAACTAAAAAATCGTTCTCCCATACAAATTTTTCAACTCCAAAAAACAGTAAGCGCCGCAATATTTCATACATCTTACGCGTTTTTATTAAAACCTTCTCTCTTCAGCTCAAGAACGACGGAAGCGCCGCTGATTTTCATACGTCTCCCGCTTTTTTGCGAGCAAAATAGGTACTTTATGTTATTCAGCACTAATGTCGTTACGGCGAAAGTTACTTACATTTCGTTAATAAATTAACCCTTATTCCCTAAGATACGCGGCTGTCAAAATTTATACTGAACTGACAAATTTTGACATTATTTACGGCATATTATCACCAGCCAGCTAGCCACTTGGCCACATAAAACCTATTTGGATGTTTAGATGTTTTGATACATTGTTGGTTTATGAATAACTAGCTGTGCCCGCGACTCCGTCCGCGTGGATGAGTGACTATTCCCATGCTATTCCCCCCCGTTTTTTCCACATTTTCCAACATTTCTTCGCTCCTATTAGTCGCTACGTGATGTTATATAGCCTAAAGCCTTCCTCAATAAATGGTCTAACCAACACACAAATAATTTTTCAGTTCGAACCGATAGTTCCTGAGATTGGCGCGTTCAAACAAACAAACAAACAAACAAACTCTTCAGCTTTGATTCGTCAAAGAAGATTAATTGTCTTTTTACTATTTACTAAAACGCCCTCGAATAGCGCGCAAAATTAAAATACACATACATACAAATCCTCCGCCTGTATTCCCGCGAGGGGTAGGCAGAGCACATGAATTCAAAAATCCAGTGCCACGTTTAGCGATTTCAGAGAAACCAGATGATCAAACGTGATACTGCAGTGACAGGTTGCTAGCCCATCGCCCACAATACACTAACCCTTTCCCAGAGCCGACTCTTACGACACCCACGGGAAGAAAGGGGGAGGTGCTATTCTAACCCGGCACCACACGGGATATAAATTAAAATCTATACTAATATTATAAATGGGAAAGTGTGTTTGTTTACTTTGTTTGTTTATCAGTTTTTCACGGCTAAACGAAGCGACGTAGTGACGTGATTTTTGGGTGGAGATAGTTGAAGGGATGGAGAGTGACATAGGCTACTTTTTGTCTCTTCAAAACTCCCCATTTCACTAAAGTGAGAGGTGGAAGTTCGTGGAGAATACCGCAATTTTATATGTAGAAAGCTATCAATTGGTATATGGAATGAGCTATCTCTTCTGTGCTACCCCGAAATTAACGCGAGCGGAGCCGCGGGCAAAAGCTAGTTACTTATAAAGAAACATAAAGCAAACAGATAAGATTCAGACAGATATTTGTTTTATACTTAAAAATTTAACTTACCCATATTCACATGAATGTGGGGTGGACGCATTACCGATTCGCCCCTACTTCACGCGGCATATTCCATCACGAAGTTAAAAAAAATCAAATCATATCTACTAATTAATCCAGGCAGTAGCCTACTCTTACAATGTGAAAGTAACTCTGTTTTGTCTGTTCTGTTCGATGAAACAGTGGTAATATTTCTGTCTAAAAATTCACGCGAACAGTCTGCCTAAAAAGTATGTGAGCAGTAAGCTCTTTTACGAAACAACGAACTCTAGTGTTCCGTGAAGTCTGAAAAGTGATAGATTTGTAGAAGTGACCACTTTATCATGTATGTACTTAGCTATTGTAATAATTTATATTAAGCTAATAATTAAAGGTAGATCAGGTTGCAATTTTACAAAATACTTCTGACGTTAAATAGTACATAAGTATACCAGCAAATAGTTCACCACCTACTTCAATGATAAATAAAACAACGAGCGTCTCTACTGGCATTATGAAACTGCCTGTAGCTGTTGCTCTGTCTGTCCTTGAACCAATTTAATATTTAAAACCTGGCATCTCACGCTCAACCTTTTAGGGGCACGCGGTTGGCTTAAGAAGGATTAATTATATCGGCTAGCAGCTCTTACCGGAACTTCGGTGAAAAATGTTTTAGGAGTCGACAATTAGCTTAAAAGCTTTTGGTACAAAATAAATAAATTGTTCATCAATGGGCTACGATGAGGAAAAAAGTTATTGGTTTTTTAAACCACGATTGCTTTTCTTTTATGTTTACTACAATAAATTTTGTATTGACCTAAGTACTTTAACCAAGTCACCTTATTAGTTTGGTACCTATAAAAAAGGAACTCGTGTATTAGTTTGTCTAATAGTTTAGATTAGACAATTTCGTAAAGTGTATACCTATCTAGTGTGTTGCTGATTGTAACTTAAATAAGTATCTATATTCCATCTGCGAACCTTTCCCAAGCCATGTAAGTGCAATTAACCAATAAAAATCCAGTAAAACTATTAGGTAGATACCTATACAAATGCAGAAAATAATTACCATACTGAACGATTTGAATACTTAATATTGGGTCCTTACCTATGACATTGACGATTTTTATTTCGTGCTTCTAACCGTTGTAACTTCCATAACATAATATATTATATATTACGTACTCAATATTACAAAAGATTTTGACTTTGTCGTGCAAATTTTGACTATTTATTAAATTGTATTAAGAAACCCACAAAAAATTATTAATGTAATTGGTTGCAAAAATTAATTGACCCATTTTTTTTATTAAAATTGATTCTCATAGTTAGTTTATAAGTGTCCTTAAACACGGACATAAGTTTTATAACGCTATCATTTTTGGTTACCTACTAAATAAGTGTAAAAACACTTAGTATGAAAAACGCAAATGTTGTGAAAATCTTCATACAAAACGCCAATTTCATAGGTAAGGACCTAATTTGTACTTACTTTGTATATTTACTTATAGCTGACTATCGGCCGCCCGCGACTTCGTCCGCGTAGATTTCGGTTTTATCCGGTAGAATTTCCGATTTTTTTAGTTTTGGCTGAAAGAGTAACAAACATCCAAACATCCATACTCACAAACTTTCACATTTATAATATTAAGTAGGATTAGTAGGAAGTAGGATAGTAGTAAGTTATGGTTCACTATTTTTTGGCTATAATTGCTTACACAAGACATGAGACATACTCGTACATTATACTCGTATACTGTTGCGGGTTTTTTTGTAGGACTGTTTAAGATAAGCATTCCCATCATATTATACATTACATAATATATATTAATGTGTAACGGTTTTGGCAGCGCGCGCCAGAATAGCTAAATAGCAGATGGTAGATTTTTTCCTACTTACTTGTGGTCAATTTAAACAAAATCTTCATAAATTGTAGCCTATGTGTAATTCTAAGGTATAAGCTACATTACTGTTAAGTTTCATTAAAATCCATTCAGTAGTTTTTGCGTTAAAGAGTAACAAAGATCCAAACATCCATTATTAGGATAATATAATATTAGCAGGATTAGAGTGTCGGTAAAGTTCTTCCGTGTCTAAAAACTACTTCAATATTTTTACAGTAATTTTCGAATACTACTTACCACTGAAACAAAATAAAAAAACCGGAATTGATTAAACCAGAAGTACATTATCTAATAAGTACCTATTGTTAAATATATTCTTCTTGCCCTACGGAGTTTGTGGAAGTGAGACTATTGTGCCACAGAAATGAAGTACAATGAATTGTGTTTCTGAATAGTGAAGTGTAAACGAAAACTATGTTTGTCCTGCATTGAACTGCAAAAATAAAGTATTGTGGGTTTACTAAGTGCGGTTGAGTCCATACGACTTTCAAATGTACTTATTAAAGCAGCTCGGCGTGTGACTTAACATGTTAAGCCGGTGGAAAAGCAAAGACAAGTCTGAGAAGACTAGCAAGTCTTCTAGCTCCAGCGGAAAGAAGAAACGGAAGGGACGAGACAATGGTGAGTTAATGTTAATCCACCACTACACCTGCTGACAGTGATCTGCCGTACTTACCTACTGGACAACTTTTTTGCGTTCAATATTTATTGAGAACTCATCTTATAATTATATTGTGTGCAACTATAACCTACTATATCATAGTCATCGTCGTGTTACATCCATTACCAACAGCCCATATTCCTATAAAATATACAAAATCAAATTATACTTTCTCTTGTTCATTTCTGATGTCTGTACGTATTTATAGATAGATTTATTTGGAATAATTTCGCTCCTAATTACTTGTCTCGTCTTAATTAATCGTGTATTTATATAATTCTAAGGAAACTCAGACGTAAACTGAAATCAGTTCGGAGAAAACGCTCAGAGTAAAATAAGTATTTGTTTTGAATGGATCGCCATTGAAGATTAGAAAGGTTTAATGAAGCTTTAATGAATAATCCCAATTTTTCCTTTACCTTTAGCGACAATTTGAAAATAAAACAAAGAAAACAAAGATAAAACAGTCGAACCTTTTTTTAAATTAGTTAAAGATTTATAGAATTTCTTCTTTAGATATACATATGTAGTAGGTAGTTATTAGTGCAGGAATTATGCAAATGAACCGGGAAAGCTGAATTTTTGATATGACGTAGGGAATGCCTAAAAAATCTTAACTTGAAATTGTCGAGTTGTCGACCAAGATTTCCTATGTGGGTTTTCCGCCATCTTAACCTTATTTTCAAGATGGAGAAAGAAAGTATCTAATTAAAGTAGGCACATACATATCTTATTCAAACTATTCTTCCCTGAATTTTCTTCTAAAACTACAAGTATTTTAAGGTGATTTAAATCACGATTTAAGATTTAGAGGGACATATTATACACTAAGTACTTAAAAATCAAATTTTAGGTAATTGTTTCAGTTAAGTAACTCGCCTAACTGCCGGGTTAGAATAGTACCTCCCCGACCTCCCCCTTTCACCCCGTGGGTGTCGTAAGAAGTCGACTCTTAGGAAAGGGTTAGTGAAGTGTATTGTGGGCGATGGGCTAGCAACCTACATACACACATACATATACTCACGCCTGTATTCCCAAAAGGGGTAGGCAGAGCACATGAATTCAAAAATCCAGTGCCACGTTTAGCAATATCAGGGTAGCCAGACAGTTAAACGTGATAATTGCAGTGACAAGCTGCTAGCCCATCGCCCACAATACACTAACCCTTTCCCAGAGTCGACTCTTACGACACCCACGGGATGAAAGGGGGAGGTGCTATTATTCTAACCCAGCACCACACGGGGGATATTCTAACCCGGCTCCACACGGGGGCAATTTATGTGCTCTGCCTACCCCTCTTGGGAATACAGGCGTGAGAATACGTATGTATGTGCGTAACACGCCTAAAGCCTAGATAAATTCAAATAAGGGCACCATGTAAGTAGGTATATATTATTATGCCGTCTTCCAATCACATTTCGTAGCCTTTATTATATTTCTTTACTAGGCTTTATTAAGGTTAAATGTAAAAAATTATGTTCTTATTCGTATAAATAAATTCTTTCTTTGGTACATAGGTAGTTATTTACTTTTCCAAATATGAACATTTTTAAGCGACTTCAAAAAAGGAGGTTTACTACAGATGTAGTGAGAAACTATTTTCCTTCGTAATTTTTCGGAAAAGTTCGTATTTATCGTACTCTCTTAAATAGCTTCAGTA
>BHDV01002457.1:311640-390632 GCA_005406045.1 Adoxophyes honmai | reverse complement strand
ACAAATTTTGATTACAGAGTAAAAACCTTATAAAATAGCCAGTACATAATATTAAATCTTATAGTACATACTACCTATTTCAACAGTTGTATTTAACTATTTTATTATAATTTCTAGTTTACATTAATTTACAATATTTTAAGGCTGGTTAACTACAGGTACCTACATAATTTGTATGGTTTCCCTAAAGTTGACTGCAAAGTTGAGTTGCAAAATCTTTTTTTTTGTTTCTTTTTTTTCATAGCTATGGCATATTTAGATGCTCCATTCACTAGTTTTTGATAGACTTTGCCTACTTTTACTGAAGGTATACGCGAAAATAATTATCCTAAGATTGACCAAACACGTTCAAAATACCTTTATTCCACTTGTTATATATAGGTATATGCCATGCCACCAAAGAAAGTATTTTTCATATGTAAAGTAGAAGCTGTATTAAAGCACTTCATGAAATACAGTCGGGATGCAAAATTAGAGAAACCTGTTGTACCTAAATACATTTTCCACATTCTACAATTATTGATAAATTAAAATGAGATACATATACCGTATAATGAAAAATGGAACCAGCAACGAAACAGCTGCTATGCAGATGGATAAATGCAATGGCAAAAAAAGGAAACCCCTTTTAAAAAAGAGCATTATCTATACTTCATTCACGGAAACAAGTTAATATAGCGCTCTCTCTGTCACGTAACCTTATGCAAATGACAAAGACAAAAAGTCTACGACATTTGACAATCTCGAAAAACGTGTTTACCTACACCTGGCTACTATAATAGAAGTGAATTTTAATTTTTAGATGGAAATGGAAGTAAAAATTTTAGGCTTTTTCAAAATTACAATTTTACATTCGTTTTAATAAATAGCAAAAATGATGTCAAATAAATAATCTTCTCATTCAAATTGATTTATTTTTTATTTTGCACGACCCCTAAGTGACACATTATTTATCTTTATTAATTTGTAAAGTTCATTTAACAAATAATAATTAAACACTTAAAATTGTATGAAAATTTTATTATGAAGTTACAATCTGTCAAACGCTTTTTGATAAAATAAAGGTAGCTAACAATAAGTCTGAACATTGCATTTTTTCCCATTAACTTGTTTCCGTGAATAAAACATACACAGTAACAAAAAATATTTTCCTACAAACATACATACATATTCTTACGCCGGTATTCCCAAGAGAGGTAGGCAGAGCACATGAGCCTGTCGTCTAAAATATACCTTAACCTATTCACTTAAGTCGCCTCCTACGACATCCACGGAAGAAGTGAAGAGATGTTATTTGAAACCAAACACCACATGAGTTGAAAATATTACTTTCATTAAAGTTTTACGTTAACGTTAGCTTTATTGTTTGCTGAGGGTAGCGAGGAAATCAAAACAAAATCCGACAAACGTTATACAATCCGATACATTTACTTGCACTCTTTTAAGGTAGGTACTCTTGGGCTATTTACGGTTTTTCTTGGAACTAATAAGGTTGCCAGTACTTCATAGATTTCAACAATAGCGCCCTCGTGAAACACCTCGCGAAACATTGGTTTGGCTTTAACAACATTTTAGCTTTCAAACAAGAATGAAAAAAAAACCCGGAAAAGTGCGATGGACTCGCGCACGAATGGTTCCGTATCTTTGACTAGGTAAACAAGTGCCTTCCTGTTACAATTTATTGATTTTAATCAAAAGTAGGCACATAATTGTGATATTTGTTTGGCAGCCACCCTTAAATAATTATTTTACTATGTTTTTAGTATTTGGTGTTATCGCGGCAATAGAAATAAGAGCACGCACTTATTTATATTATTGTTATAACACCAAATACTAAAAAAAAACCGGCCAAGTGCGAGTCGGACTCGCGCACCGAGGGTTCCGTACAAACCTGCAAGGTTTACAAAGTTCGTTCATTACGACAATCGAGTCATAACTATGGTATTTTTATTATAGATAGCTCTACGCGTTCATGAGGAAAAAGTAATAAGTTTATATTTATTAAAAAATATATATTTTGTAATGTAACTAAACATTTAAGGTTTTCGGAATTTTTCCTTTATGTGTGCTATAAAACGTTGCTTCATGCCAAATTTCAAGATTCTAGGTCGACTGGAAGTACCCTTTAGGTTTTGATTCCCTTGCGAGTACTTGCGAGTTTCAAAATATGCAGCTTAAATTGCTGTTTCTTTTGATTGCGTTGACATAGAAGTTTGATTTTGTTACAGCTTAAAGGTATTATAGACCTGAGTATTTGGTATGAATTTCAATTTAATACCTCTACGCGTTTATGAGTGAGTTTCAAAAAATTGTACATAGTTAAGGGCTTTAATAAAAACAAAAGTTAATTGATTCTTTTGTGTAACGACAATTACCCATACATTTTGTATAGGTAATTTTCGTTACACAAAAGACGCGATCGTGATTTTGTTTTTATTAACCCTTAATTTATGTACAATTTTTTTGAAACTCACTCTTATGAGGAAATGGGTAGTAAGTTTAAAATTATTAAAAAAAAATATATTATGTGATGTAACTAAAAATTTATGGTTTTCGTAATTTTTCCTTTATCTATGCTATAAGACGTTGCTTCGTACCAAATTTCAAGATTCTGAGTTTACGGGAAGCACCCTGTAGGTTTTGATTCCCTTGCAAGTGTCGAAAATTTGCGGCATAAACGGCTGTATCTTTTGATTGCGTTGGCTTAGAAGTTTGATTTTTTCACAACTTCAAGGGACAGTAGACCTGAGTAATTGATATAAATTTCAGCTTCATACCTCCACGCGTTCCTGAGAAAAAGGGTCTTGACAGACAGACGGACGGACGGACGGACGGACGGACGGACGGACGGACAGACGGACCACAAAGTGATCCTATAAGGGTTCCGTTTTTTCCTTTTGAGGTACGGAACCCTAACAAAGTATAATCTGTGAAAATTTCAAGTCGATAACACGGTTCGTAAGATACAGACTGGCGACACAAGCAGACGGACAGAATGACAGTGAATTCTCTGGAATAGGGTCCCATTATTACTCTTTAGGTACGGTACCCAAAGGCTCAATTCACACCAGAAGAGCGGCGAAGGGCGGCGAAGCGCAGCGACCCGCTCGGTAGAGAAGGCGCGAGGATTCCCGCGACTGCTCGAGAAGTCGCTGGAATGCGCGGGAAGTCGGTTAGGTTCTAAGATCTCTGGGCGGGAAATTGCCAGCGGCCGCTCGCTACTGCTCGAGCATCCTCGGGCATTTCCGCGACGTCTCGCCTCGCGCAGTCGCACGGCTTCGTTTTTGGAATTCGCCGGAATTCCCGCGGATCCGCGGGCATCCGCGCGCCTCGTTGGAGTTTCTGATGCGATAATAAGTCTTATTGTTATGAAAATAAAGTTAAAATTCTCATGACACTGAAACTGCGCTCCGCTTCGCCGCCCTTCGCCGCTCTTCTGGTATGAATTGAGCCAAAAAAGTAACTTCGGTGGCGGCATCAAGTTCGTCGGTACATCTGTCCATCAGAACTAATTATATTGATTATGACGCGGGACTTGATCACGTATAATTTTAATTATTTGACGTTTCGGCCGCGTTACAACGACTGTTTTCACGAGTAACTCAGTCAATCAGTCTACTCGTGACCACAGTCACTATAACACAGCCGAAAAGTCGGGGTAGTTAAAGTCATACGTGTTTAAGTTCCGTGTCATAATAAATAAGTATGAATAAGAATCACGAAAATATAACTCAACAGTTTTACAAATGTAGATTTGTAGAAAATATGTTACTTTTTTGTAAAAGAGGTAGAAAGATATTGCAAAATATTCGAAGGTGGATTACAAGGTCGCCCCAAGGTAATATATAAAGAGCTTGGTTCGCATTATTATGGAACTACTTTTTTTTAATTGCTATCCCAAGTAACATTTTAGACCTAGGTAGGAATAACTTGAATTAACATCACAAAACGGTTGAGTGATTGTTGTATGAAGGTGTTAGCGGTACCTAGCGGTTTTGTAAAAGCGTTTAGTAACACTTTCTTGCTCTGTAACGTAAAGAGCCAAATAATCTGTCGATATAAAGGTTAACTCAACCATTTCCACTATGTCACTAAAAGGGATATAACTACGCCAGTTCTTCGTTATAGGGCTTTCTTAGGTCTTTTATAGAGCCAAAGGCGGTGGTCAAAATATGTTCTATGGCCTGCTATAGAACAAGGTAATGTTACTTGAGATGTTACGCAGTTTTTGAATTATGACGAAAAATGTACCGCACCTATTCCCCTTTGCGGTTTATGTTGAGCACATATTTTTACAAAGTAAACACTTAAAAATAAGTCTATGTACCTACCTAGTAGAGGTTTATACAAAGTTTATTAATAGGGAAAATAATCGATATCCCTGAACGTTACAGTTGTTAAAATATTAGGTACGCAAAACAATGGTGATTTGACACTCCCAGAACAAGAGTCCTACTTTTTTCACACGATGACTAATAGCAGAAACTAAATAAATAATTTAATAAAACCGAAGACCTTTTTCCATGAGTGACATGACGTTACTGGCACTGTAGTCTGTAAAACGTTAAATCCGAATGAAAATTATGTCATTAGTAAGATTTGAAGCAATCAGCTTTATGCGACTAGTTTCCGAACTTTCAGAATGGGACGGATAGCGATCCGAACTATAAATAAAACTGAGAGCATTGGTTTGAGTTCTACTACTTTGTCTTCAATATTCGGCCGCGCACTGCGTTTGCGCGCGTACATGTTCGGCCGGTCGATCACGCCGCTGGGCGGCGCACGCGCGTATTAATTTCTTCATTTACCACATAAATCATTGTTTGAATTGAAATTAGAAGTAAACATCACTTTTTTTTTACTGTTCCTTGTTGAAATATTATTTTTGAATCATTCCTGGGAATTAACAGAACCCGGAAACGTATTTAAGACTGAAACGAAAATATGAGAAACGAATAGGTGTTAATTCTGTGTTGTGCTACATGTGGAAATGTGTATGCTATTTGGAAAGCCCTTGCTGCACAAGAACTGTGCACTTAGTGTGTTGTGAGAGCTTTAGTAGTGTTGAGGCAGGTAATAGTCGTTCAGTAGCAGTGGGTGCTAGGGGCCGGGGCCGGCGCGCCCGGGCCGCGGCGCAGGAGTCCCCCCCGGACGCTTGTGTACCGCAAACACCGCCAACATATATCTAGTCATTGGCATAGTAAGTCGCAATATCCAGAAATCGCACACAGTAGATTAAGCCAATTCGAATTTTTCGACATATCATTGGAAACGTTGAATCATAGTGTCCTTTACCTACTCGTATCCGTACTGAATCTGAAATGCAGGTGCTTGAACTCTTAATGTGCATTGTAGTAAACAAAAGAGTCAGATTCGCGAAAGAAAGGATCCGTATTTATGCCAATACAATCGTCATAATATATATATGGCATCAATAGTAAAAATAAGTTTCAAATCGCAATAGTTTTTAACCGACTTCAAAAAAGGAGGTATTCAATTCGGCTGTATTTTTTTTTTTTTTTTTTTTTTTTATGTATGTTACCTCAGAACTTCTAAACGGGTGGACCGATTTCGATGGTTCTTTTTGTGTTCGATAGCAAATGGCTTCCCATTGGTCCCATTTTAATTTCATCAAAATCTAACTAGTAGTTTTTGAATTATCCTTAAAATAAAAAAAAAATGTATGGGCATTCGGGAATTTTAGTCCGAACTTACATTTGTACATACTTACATACCTACATACAGTCACGCCTGTATTCTTAAATGGGGTAGGCAGAGCACACAAAACGCTACATAGACAAAACTATGTCTATGTCACGCTTCGTGGCCACTTCTAGCACATTTTTTGTAGGTTTTGAGTTAGCAGGTATGATAGTGACAGGTTGCTAGCCTCATAGCCTGTCGCCTAAAATTTACTTTAACCTAGGTCCTTAGTCGCCTCTTGCGATATCCACGAAAGAAATGGAGAGTATTTTTATGTGTATTCGCTGATTACTCGAAGACGCTTGGACCGATTTGGAAAATTCTTTTTTGTCTGAAAGGGTATAGTTTCCAGGTGGTCCCATTGCCAGCATATCTTGACTGATGATGGAATATGAGGGAAATCGAGGGCAACCCTCAAATTTTATTGGCACAGGTAATGTTTTTAGTACATTTTTCAAAACTACACCAGTATTTACGCTTGGCTGTAAAAAAATATGATTGAGCTGATGATGAAAGGTCAACTCCTTAATTTTTAGGAGTTAAAGGATAATTTTTTCGATACTGAATGCACCTGCAGACTGAAAATTATAGTTTCAGTAATTAGCCAGGCCTGCTGCTTCTCAAGCGTTGCATTTCTGCTAATGCTCGTTCATCGTGGGGTTTACTTAACAGTTTAGAGGGTTCTAAATCAGATAGAGCTATTCCTCCTAAAGCCTTGAATCTGCTGAGAGCTACGTATACGTATACCTACTTGCCCTTTAGTAAATACGTACATAAACACAAGTTTCCTTTCAGGATAAAGCTAATTTGAAGTCGGTTTTTTTTTGTTTAAAATTATTTTTGCAACGAAATACAAATTTTCGATAGGTATGCATTTTATTTCATGATTGCAGGTCATCGGGTGAGTGCGCCGGTCCCAAACCAGTTAAGGAGAAAATTTTACTTTAAAGTGTTGTGACGTATTTTAATAGTATCGAGCTATATTTGTACCAGTTTATTTTTTTTCTGTTACATTATGTAATTGAAAGTATTGATTCAGTAGGAAATCACTTCATTCCAAATAGTTTATTATTTTTTTAATTTTAAAGGTTACATTCTAGAATGTACCTTACATTGACCAGCCGGTCCCAGTTGTTGTTAGAGTTTGTACCAAAAGTTGACCAATTTTATAAAAGGAAGAATAAGATAAGAAATAAGGGAATAAAAGGTTATTTTAATAAAATCATATATTTATTAAAAACGTACGAAACATCTAGACTAACTGAGATCAATCAAAGATTTCGTATCTGTCTTAATAATCGAATTAGGAAAATTGCTCTATTTTATCATCAGCTCTCTATCAACTGCTCTTTTTTTTAAAGGGATTTAGTTTTTCACCAATTCATTATTCATCTGCATAGCAGCTGTTTTGTTACTGCTCCCATTTTCTGTTATACGGGATATCTCATTTTACTTTACTAATAATTGTAGAATGCGGAATATATATTTAGGTACAACATGTTTTTCTAATTTTGCATCCCAGCTGTATTTCATCAAGTGCTTTATATCTTATTCTTTATATTTGAAGAATACTTTTTTTGGCGGCATGGTTAATCTACAAGAAGTGGAATAGGAGATATTTTAAACAGGTTTGGTCAACCTTAGGATATTTTTTTTTTGTATACTGAACCACTGGTCAACTTCTGAAAACTAGGCAAAGTCAATCATAAACTATTGAGTGGAGTATCAAAATATACGCCATAGCTATGAAAAAAAAGAAAGAAGAAACAAAAAAAAAAGATTTTACAGGGAGCCAATTAATTGACCAACGGGTCCACTTTAGGAAATCCATACAAATGATGTAACTGTAGTTAACAAGCCTTAAAAATATTGGAATTGATAAATATGAACTAGAAATTACACTAAAATGGTTAAACACAACTATTAAATAACTTCGAAAACAAAGCGAGTAGGTATCAACTATGTTTACACAAAAACACATAAATTTATTTAAACAGTTTTACTTGTCGTAGGACGTCCCTTACTGCAATGGCGGTTGAAATATAATCAACATCGACGAGCAAAAGTACAACGAAGTTATTGGCTAATCTTTGAATGTTTATATAACGGTTTATGTGATTGGTTGATTCGATATAGTTGTCTAAACCAACAGCCAACATTAAAAACATCGGGGAATGGCGGTAAATCTTATTATTGAGATTCAAAGTCACAAATGGTCAACCGCCGATGCATGGTCAACTATAGGGACACCCACTCTACCACAGAGGTATCAAGTCACTTTGTAAATATTTTTGATTCCGTAGATTAGACTTTTGTATGGACGTGATGACAGATCAGATAAGTTCAGGTGTTATATCACGTTCCTATTCATAGTAAGCTAAACCACCGATAGTGAATATTAGAACGTGCCTAAAAGGTTTGAATTTTCCACAGCTTTATGGACTGCATTCCCTTAATACCAATTTCAATGTTACTTATCTCCGCGTTCCTAAGAAAAAGGGTTTAAACAGGTCGACAAACAGATGGAGACCAGTGTAGGTATACTTAAAGGGTTATTTTTTCCTTTATAGCCTATTTGTAATAAGCTGGGATGACTCATTCGTCTGACATACCTACGTACCCAGCGTGTTGCAATAGATCATAATTTAAGCGTTTGACAAGTGAATAACGCTGCCCTATGTCTACACAATCGTATCTAGTAATAATTATGTGATGCTGGTATCAGTAAACAGAGACAAAAAAGTTCTAAAACTTGAAACCTATACAAACTTGGTAGGTACTTACATATTATAATTATTTTATCATTTAGCGGAAGTATTTTAATTGCCACATTTTTAGAACCTACACCATAATGTAGTAATTCATTATGATCACAGTGACATACCTATTTTGTAAAGTAAATTGGTAAGTTACTTAAGTATCCTAGCCGGCTTAGGACACCGTCTAACCCACGCGCGTGTCGTCTCGCGTGTTTTGCTTTGCGAGACCTACTTACATGGGGATAACCTGTGTTTCGAAGGTTACATCCAATCAAAACCCTATTCGAGAACCCAGATAATTTAATTTTCGACTTTCCTTGGTAAAATGTGTCAATAGGAATGAGTTGGTAAGAGCCTGCTTATCTTATCACACTTGCGATTTGCATGCGAGTTGAAAGCTAGGCGAGCACGGAGCGAGTTCATTGCGAGCGCGGTACGATCTCGCCGCGAGTTCGTAACTACTGCGGCGCGATTTCGCAGCGGTTTCGCAGCCTCTAGTGTTGGGGAACCATGCTATATGTACATTCTCCTCCTGACGCGTATGAGATCGTTACGTGCTCGCACCGAACTCACTGAGTGCTCGCCTCGCTTTCAACTCACTCGCAAATCGCAATAAAATTGTGGTGGCTCTTACCATCTCATTGTCATTGACCTAACATTATTATATGTTTAAATACTTTAGATAGTGGTGACGTATTATAATTTTGAAAATAAAAAAAGTCATAAATTAGTTTGGTTTATACCTACCTATACTCAAGTTTTTACTTTCTAAAATTGTTTAGGTACTATAACGTATAATATTGTTACCTACGTAGATAAAATTATGACTGTTTCAGGTTTTGTATCCACTTTTAGCACAATCTTAGTTTTAAAACTTGATAAGAAAAATCTAGTAACAGGTTGCTAGCTTGTCGCCTAAAGCATACTTACCTAAATATTTTTTCTTAGTTGCTTCTTACGACACCACGGAGGAAATGAACAGCTATTCTAAACCCGATACTACATGGGTGTTTTTATATTCGTAAATTGTGCAGAAAAATTAATACCATGAAATTATTTAATCGAATATGGATTAAGAACAATGTGAAAATCATGACGCTAATTCTGGGCAAAAATCAGTAAACCGAATTTGTATGCAAAACTTGCAGCTCCTGTGTCTTAACGTTAATGAAACGCAATACACTGCCAATTAACAACTTGTCGCAATGACTTTAAATTAAAAGGCATTGTCAGTAGCGTTAAATGGATGAATTAATAATGCCATAAAACGCAAATTACTGTTATTATAGTGATATACCTAAGTAAGTAGGTATATTATATAGTTATAGTGGCACAAAGCAGGCAATGCATATAGGCAGTGGAATCGCTAAGGAGTAGTCTATTAAACATGTAATTAAAATATAGTGATGGGCAGATATTATTAATATAATGTAATCCAACTCATTAAATTTAATTTAACGTTCCCTTGCCGGGCGTTTGTGCATGGGACCGTAGTTAGTTACTACGTAGGTGTAAAAAAAACTCAAAATAAGTATTTATCTCCAAAGCACTTGCTTGAAGTTTAGCTCAATGTATATACAAAATAAGTTAAAACGTAAAATTTCACGGATGACCTTGAAATACTTAGAATAGAATTTCCCTCGCCATACATTCCACCCCCACCTCCTCTCCCTCAGGGATCGATTCTCTCGAACCCGCTAAATGGTTATGGGTACCTATGGGTGGGTACTTACTCGTACGGTTTCCGTACCCAAAGGGTGAAAACGGCACCCTATTACTGAAACTTCGCTGTCCGTCTGTCTGTCCATCTGTCTGTCCGTATGTATGTCCGTCTGTCACCAGGCTGTATTTCAAGAACAGTAGGAGCTAGGCAATTGAAATTTTTACAGATGATGCATATCTGCTGCCGCTATAATAACAAAAACTAAAATCAATTTATAGTAATAATAATTGACGGGGGGCTCCCATAGAAAAGACCTAATATTTTGGCCGTTTTTAGTAGTCACTATTCTGCGAACTGTACCTCAAGAACCGTGATAGTAAAGGCAGCTGAAATTTTCACAGATTATGTGTTTATACTGTCACTATATCAACAAATACTAATAACAAAATAATAATAATGAAGGCGGGGGCTCCCAGAGAAAAAACTTTTTTTTTGCTATTTTTGGTACGGAACTCTTCGTGCGCGAGTCCAACTCGCACTTGGCCGGTTTCTATATTCCGCATCTTTTCCCTGGTGTAAGGACAAATCCAGTTCATCAAAATAAAAATAATCCAGGCTTATAGAGAAAAAAGTCAAATAGGTAGGTACCTACTTACTAACCTAAGGGACTTAGATTAGAACTAACTGTAAGGGATTTAAAAATAAGGGGCCTTACCTAAACCTTAGATAATCTACTTAATTGTCAATAACAATAATTAAATCATTAAAATAATATACAGGGTGGCCCATCTAAAACGGTCAGTATGGGGAAGTCAGAAACTATACGAGATACGAAGATCTCTTCTTAGGAACCATGACACCGATTTTAATAAAAATAAAAACTGCATTCATACATTTAAAAAAAAAGTGTACTCAGTCCGAGAATCGAACCCGGTTGTTCTGAAAAAAAAAACTTTTTCTATTTCTGTTTAGATTTCGATTGTGTAGGTCTTAAGCAGTAAATATGTGCAAGAAACATGATATCTAAAATGAATAAAATGCATTGTTTTTACATGCTTCAATTTATTTTAGTAGGTGTTCAGAGTGATCACAGTTACAAACGTAGCGTAGTAGGTATTGAGAAAGGCGGTGGTCACTTCGAACACTTACTAAAATAAATCAAAGCATGTAAAACAATGCATTTTATTAATTTTAGAAATCACACACACATACACACACATATTTACTGCTTAAGACCAACACAATCGATATCTAAATAGAAATAGTATTTTTTTTCAAAACAACCGGGTTCGATTCCCGGACTGAGTACACATTTTTTTTTTAATGTATGAATGCAGTTTTTCTTTTTATTAAAATCGAAGTCATGGTTCCTAAGAAGAGATCTTCGTATCTCGTATAGTTTCGGACTTCCCCATACTGACCGTTTTAGATTGGCCACCCTGTATAAAGTATAATCCTTCCCAAATTTCGGCCCGGCTTAAGCTGCAGCGCAGACGACAGACTTTTTGTGCGATCGAGTCTGCGGCGCACTAAAAATCTACTTGGATTGTATGCCTTGTGCGCCGGACTTTTTGCTCGTCGTGTGCGTTAATGCATAAATATAATTCACTAGGTTCTATTTTCACGGACTAAAAAGTCCATCGCGGATAGTCTGTCGCCTGCGCAGGGCCAAGACGTAATAAAAATGTGATTGTATTCGTAGGCGGTTTGTCGGACGGCGAGGCGAGTCGCGGGCCGTCGCGCGCGCGCGGCTCGCGGCGCGACGACCCGCGCCGGCACACGCTGGCCGGGAACCACCTCTACGTGCACCCGCACCACCCGCCGCAGCTCAACTCACACGAAATGGAGGTAATATTTCTTACAAATCTACATTAATGTGTCCACACTGACTGAAATGTCAATTGCGAAAAAAGACACTGCCGAATTAATTTATCAGTTTTTACGGTTAATATGGAAAAGGTCCGTTTATCCGCCATCCCCATAGCCCAGATCAAGACTATCTCAGCTAACATATTTATTATTTTCATCTGGTGCCGATGGTACTTGTCGAAATCCCCAAAGTTGAACACTGTCCGGCTAGAACAATATTGCGCGCGACTTGTATCGCGCTTTGACTAAGTACCTGTCATTGTTTAACTCTTCTAGTTTGACAGTGACAGGCATAGCTTTCATTTTGCGCGATTCTATGAGAGGCCTTCATGTTCATTATACAGGGTGACCTCTAAGACGTAATACAAAATTAGCGTTTCGGGCTCAGTTAATGACAGAGAATTTAATACACTAACTCATTTGTTAAGGTTAGCCTTGTTTAATTTGTGCTTATTTTCAAACAAAAAAAATAATAAAAATCTCAAAGTATGGTCACCGTTCACTGCATAATCGAGTGTCACAGGTACTTGTCAAGTTTAAAAACGTTTAAAGCTAAGAGTCCACTTGTCGGTATCGGACGCATCGGACGTATCGCACGCAACGGATTTTAGTATTCTTTGTATAGAAACTCACACAAGTGCGTCCACCTGTCCGCTTCGTACGCATCGCACATCGCCATTATATCTGATTGAATGCGATGCGTCCGATGCGTGCGATGCGGATCTGTGGACGCCTACCTTAACACTGCTACAGCTATCGATCTTTTATCATTACAAAAAACACAACTAGACTCTCTAAGTATCTACTTTACTCTTTACCTACTTAAATTGAATAATACATACATACATATTCTCCCGCCTGTATTCCCAAGAGGGGTAACCAGAGCACATTAATTCAAAAATCCAGTGCCACGTTTAGCAATTTCAGGGTAACCAGATGGTTAAACATGAATTGAACGTAAAGTTAAATTGAATAATAAGCGATGCCAATTTTAAATAAGTAAATTTATTGTTCAATCAGATAAATGCAAAAGTACATACTTAATCACACGTATTTTAGCATGTGTTCAATGTGGCCATCGTCTTTCTGTACACAAAACTCCGCCCGTCGTCTAAGGTTGTTCCTAAATCTACCAATTTTTTCCTGTCGCACCTCTTGTAATAATAATGGTTTATGTAGTTTATGTATTACGTTCCTCAAGAAGTCTTCATACTTTAGTCCATTTAAGTTTCTATCAATTAAATGCGGTCCTATTAGATGATTGTTCACAGTACCCGCCCAAACATTAACCGAAAACCGAGTCAGGAAGGAGTGTCTGCGAGTTGCATGAGAGTTTGCTTCACACCATAAGTGCTCATTGTGAACGTTAAATAAGCTAAATCTTATAAACGTAGCTTCATCAGTCCATAAAATATTTAATTGTAGGTTTGTAGCACCTATCAACAAACAAAACCCTTCGGGGGTAGTCGGCTAGCACAATGTCTTGTATTTTTGGAAGTGAAAGTGATGTAACCATGCTCCATTTCATAGCTTCCAAATAAAAATTGGCTCGGGGGTAAAACTTGCAGCTGCGTCGTCTTTTGTACACGCTTCTGGGTGGTGACTAAAATACCGAAAGATTTGTGTCCGAAACGCTTTTGAGTGTCGTGGCTATCGGCTTCTAGCTTGAGCGTGCATTTGGACTGAGAGGTGTCCGTATTTCCTTAAATTTCGGATAGTTCTGTTTATTAATACACGAGTAGGGGTTGCACTGTCCGGATAACGTTCGTGAAAGAGTGTTTGCGTCTGCACTGTACTCTGAGATGTAAAATAGAACGCTACCATATCCGTCCGCTGGATAGGCGTGTACGAGTAGGCATTATCACGAGGTATTTTATTATTTTACACAAATTTACGATGAATCTTATTGTTGTTTGATAACAAGACAACTAATGTCAAGAACAGTCAAAGTGAGTTTTCTTCATAATTTATCTGTCAGATAATCAAAGACAATTGGGTTAGTTACATAAGGACTTTTTACTGTAAACTTAATGGTAAAGTGACCACATTTAACGGAAAAAATTAGGAATAATGTAAACGTAAAAAAAGAATACTAATGATCACTTTAACAACATGCGACCTAGTCAGGGGTTTTAGTACAAGGGAAACATATTTAAAACTTTGGTTTTGTATTACGTCTTAGAGGTCACCCTGTATTATACCTACAGATTTTGTTTTGACAAAGACCTAAGATCTATTTATGTTGGCTTCAACTCCACAATTTGAACGCGGAACCCCGAGATTAGAAACCCGTACCAACATAATGATTATCTTTATTTTTAAACCAGCGGATTGTTGCACAACTAAGTACTTGTAACATGTTATACAAGCGGAAGCTTCTTTTATTTCATATCCTTGTTTTAGAAAGAGACTTCCGCTTGTGATACAATTTACGAGTAAGTTATGCAGCAATTCCCTGGTTCATATATAAACTTACTCGCAGTACGAACTCGTGGATATATGAAAGCTTTAGGTAGGTACACGAGAGCGTCAACAAGTAAGTTGTAAGTCTTCACGTATTACCTGTGCCCTGTGCGTGGATAATTATTGTCAGACCCTGGTTCCACAAACTAGCTACGGTACCTATGAATAATATCAGCTCCACAACCAAACAGTTTCAACAGGTTGTTTTCATTATTATTGGATAGGACAGTAAGAGATTTGACGTTTTTATTAGTTCCATGTTCTTGTGATCAGTTTCTAAATTGTAATTCATCAAAACAAAACATTACGCCTGCATTCCCAAACAGTGTAGGCGGAGCACCCAAAACGTTACATTGACAAAAACATGAATACCTACTTCACTTTTTGTAGCCTAATTTAGCACAATTTTAGGTCTTAAGGTTAGATAACAGAAACAAAACTGTAATAAAAGTTTCGCAGTCGATCCTTACTTCCGTTGAAAAAATGGAGAGATGTCATTGTAAAGCCGTCTGGGGGAGTCGAGTCCAGTGTACGTGGGACGTATCTTTTTTTACAAAAACTAAGCTCGAGTTTTGATTTCATAGCTGTGTTTGTTTTACTGTTTTGTCTATGAAATGAAGTGAAAAATAATTCATCATGAATTAAAACTTAATTCAGTATTTTTTTCTCAAACTTACGCTAAGTTATCAACTCTAGGTATTACTGCATTAGGGATTAGGGAACACAATTATTACTATTATTAGTAAATTGTTAAAGTAGCAAAACGTATCAACCGCCCCATCTTTAAATACTTATTATAAAAACCCTGCATTATTTTTAACACATACATATCGAAAAGTGGGGATACCAACAAAAATGTGGAAAACTCATAAATTAAAATGTTAAAAGCTAAGACAGAGTACGTTTTTTACTACTTTTCTTCCTCGTGCAATTCTGACGGTACCTACCTTAGTTACGAAGTCTACTACCTATAACGAAATAGTGAGATGTTGATTCTTTTTTTTCTACTTAACATACGAAATGTGGCGGTTGACGTGATTCGCAGTCTTAACCAACTATTATTTCTTTATTCGATTTTACTGTAACTTGACTGAGTACAGTCTCAGGTAAATAGCGAAATATTCAAAGTTTCCATTATGTTCGCCAGTGGTCGCCAGGTCAGGGACGGGACTCGGTTATGGCTGAATATGCAACTGTCGACAAGAGTCGTTGTCACAGCCAGCGAATTATAGACCCCCGAATACAAAAGGTACCGCAGCTGAACAGCGCTGCCGCATGGCCTGGTCTACTACTAACACGGTGTGATTTCGTTAAGTAAAAAAAATAATTATATGGGTAGCTACTTAATGAGGGATATTTCCATGCTTTACATTTTGCTTAACTAACATTTCACGCCTAAGTCTGCAGTGTGCACCATCTTACGAAAATGAAGCAACATTATGTATTATACAGGGTGGAAAGTTTCAATGGGCCCTGGAGGGGAACTACTCTAAATCTTTTAGTTAGCTCATTTTGCTGAAAGGAAACATTCCTTCATTTTTAGAAAGAAACAAAACTGCATTAAAAGATTTTTAAAATTTTGCTTTTCTCAACCGGGAATCGAACCAACTAAAAATGAACAAAAAAAATTTTTGCTGGTTTATTATACAAATCGGTAGGACTATTGTTTAGGATAAAATTTGTCTAAGAAACATATGGTCTTACACTTAGATAAGTACGAGATATCCATGAAATTGAATATTTATTACATGTTTTTTTAACAATCCCTAGTACTGCGCAGCGGTATTGTCTAACGCACCAAAAATCAAAATCATGTTTAATTTGACAGTTGATTTCGAAAATCGCTTAATGCTTAAAATTGATACATTTCAAAGCAAACTGACACTAAAACTGTCGAATTAAACATGATTAAAATTTTTGGTGCGTTAGGCAATAGCGCTGCAGTACTAGGGATTGTTAAAAAAACATGTAATAAATATTCAATTTTATGGATATCTCGTACTTATCTAAGTGTAAGACCAAATGTTTCTTAGACAAATTTTATCCTAAACAATAGTCCTACCGATTTGTATAATAAACCAGCAAAAATTTATTTTTTTATTTTTTCCCGGCTGAGACAAGCAAAATTTTTAAGAATCTTTTAATGCAGTTTTGATCCTTTCTAAAAATGAAGGAATGTTTCCTTTCAGCAAAATGAGCTAACTAAAAGATTTAGAGTAGTTCCCCTCCAGGGCCCATTGAAACTTTCCACCCTGTATAATGAATTTAATCATTTTACAACTTTTGCCGTCGCACTTTACCACTAAATACGGCCGCTTCAGCAAAAAGGTACAGCTACCTTTACAAAACTAGGTATTCGTGCAGAATAAATCTGCTGTTCCTATCTGTGCATTTTTTTCTACAATACGTGTACCTACTTATATTATTTTATGTTGTAAATGCATTAATTTCTTTTAAATTGCAAGGATCAAGTAACTATTTAACAATAAATATATCTACAAAAAGCCTACAGTGTAGGTATCTACTCTATATAATACGTTGTTTGATATCGTTGAGTCAGTCTACGTACACTCTAGGACCTCTATGTTCTAGGTAAGGGACTGCTTTAAAAAGGCGCATCAAAAGCGAATCACCACAAAAGCATGGACGACGCTTTTTTAGACTTTAACTCATGAAATTGGCTTTAGAATGAAATGAGGCGTGATATCGTCATAAGATGAGGGTAGCAATAGGTGTAGTGCTTCCCGCGCTGAAGCAGAATGCGTGTTGACAGCCGCCGCTGCCGCGCGGGTACGCGCCCAGCAGCGCGCTGCTGTTCGACGACGACCCGGGCATCATGTCCGAGGTGGAGACGGCGTCCACGGGCTTCCGCCGCGGCGGCAAGCAGCGCTCCTCGCTGCCCGTCGTGAGGACTCCCAGCAAGACTTTGGAGCGGCCATTGGGTAACCAACCTAAACCATATTCCAATCAATTATGAGTCCCATTCTAGCATGACAAGGCGAGATGAGTCAAGTGCGAGATAGACTATACCTCTCACTGTCTAACTGGAACGGTATTTACATAGTCTATCTCCCACGCGACTTGACTCTCTCGCGTTGGCGTGCTAACTGGCAGAAACGTTCCCAGCACCGACTAGCGAGCTGCCCTATATTTATGACATTACCATGAACTTCAAAAATAATCTGTACAGTTTTATTTTGTCAAAAGCAAAGAAATTAAGATTTTGTCAGGATAGTTGGCACTTTGAGTTACATGCTTTGAACAGAAACATTGTGCGCCCTTTTTAAGACTGATTAATAATTATGCCCCCTATGCCCCAAGTGTAACATTTTACGAGTATTACTTGTTGTACCTACTTTAGCATGCCTCCTAAAAATCACAGGCAATCAATCTTGCATAGTGCGAATGTTGTTTATTTTAACAACATTATTTGGTTTTGTTTTTAGGATTGGTGTTCTTGCAGTACAGAAATGAAACGAAACGTGCACTTTTGCCTAATGAGATAACTTCCATTGACACTGTGAAGGCGCTGTTCGTGAGAAGTTTCCCAAAGCAGCTCACCATGCAATACATGGACAGCCCCATGGTCAAAATATACATCCATGATTCTTCAAAGGACATGTTTTATGAACTGGAAGATGTCAGGTAAGCAAAGTGCTCTCATGGTGTTTCGCTCCACAGTTTTCACAACAATAGAGCGTAGTCTAAATATAAACCTTGTTGTTACGGTGTCAGATTATAATACCTTTGTTGTTTATACTAAACAAAAGACGTATTTACTTATTTCTTGAACTTATTCTGCCTTACCTCTACTCTTGCTGACAAGGTGTAATAGATAGGTACTCAGAAAAAATGCTATTATCAATGGCTCTCCATCGCTAGAAAACAGATAAATAGTTATAGTAAGTACTTAGTTAGTTTAAATAATTTAAATTTAGCAAAAAGGTACGAACACAGTATGACAAAAAAGCTGCTGCTAAATGACTATAAGTACCTACCTAAATATAAAATTGGATAGGAATTTTTGTTAAGACCAGTAGCGAACTATTCTTTTAAAAAAAAGTATGAAAACGCAAAAGAAGAAACCGCTGACAGTAACAATGTCAAGTATTATAATTCCTTAATCAAACTCACTGAACACGTTAAATTTTAAATTGTTTGTGCAATAAATGAAAGTTTATTCAAAATATTCAAATGAACATCCCACCTTCATGACTTTTCATGCATGATTTAACAGTAGCCCTTAATCGTGTTGACTTATCCTATACGGTATAGGTATAGGCTATACCCAAGTTAAATACATGTCGACAAGTTCCTTCTGTTATGACTGGTTGCATTAGATTAGTAAGAAAAATATTAAATACTTTTGTATTTTTTAAACCAATATACCTACCTACATTCTACTAAAAAACGGGCTACGTCATCCTTCACTAAAAATACCGATCGAATCGTGATTGCAGCCTGTTGCTTTTAGTATGGGGTTGGCTACCGGACTTAAATAAACGGAACTCTAAGCTAAAAGTCGTGTTGACGAAAGATAAAAACTTTTTATTTTTAAAGTATTTCCTCCTACATTTTCGGGCTTATAAATCAGTTACGGTGAGTAACTCAGATACTTACCTCAAATGTGAAGCAGACGGCAATACAGTGTGTAGGTAGAGGGCACGAGGCGCCGCGCGGCGCCGCTCGGGGCTGTAGTCGGCGCTCGAGCGGCCGCCTCCGGCTAGCGACATCAGTATTTTCCCCGGCGCTCTCCTATTCAAACGACCCTTATCGAGTTCGCGCCCGTTCGCCGTAGGACTAATATTCGCAATGAAAAAGAGTAGAAGCTTTCTTCATGAACACGACCATCGTTGTGGGTACGTATTTCTGATCTTGCATTCAACTACACTTACATTCACTTGTGATTTAACTACATACCTACTTTATTTTAATTTTCGATAAAAAGTATTAAACGTGGATTTCGTCTAATGTTCGCTTTTTGAAAAGAAAAAATCAACTTTTAGTGCTGTATCTATTATTAATTCTTCTCACATTCCCATCGGAATCCAGAATCATCGGATCGGATTGATCGGAATTTAACAGGAAAAATAATAGATTTCAACTTAGTATCTTGACGTTTCAAACTGCTCCTTGTCGTACTTAGTTTAATTGTTTCTGACAAACGGACAGTTAGACATACATGTCACTCCAGCATCAGTTTTTCTATTTTTCTTGTAGCCCTTGCGTCACCTTTAACGCGAAATCAAGCCATTGGCCGAAGCAGTTTTATTTTGTCATCTTCGAATAAAAAAAAAATAAAAACATTTTTTACGGACTAACCTACTACATTTCTTGGTTACTTACTTATTTCCTTTCGGAAAAATGTTTTCTTGCTATTTTTTATTACTATGGGGCACATTTTACGTGAAAGTGTAAAGTAAGTAAGTAAGTAAACACATTATTGTATAAAAGGAAAAAACACAAAATACAAAAAACAAAATTATATACAAATGAAATGGCGAAGTACAAAGGCGGACTTATCCCTTAAGGGATCTCTTACAGCCAACCTTCGAGAGGCAGAGAGGACTAAATTATTGACACCGACAACAAGAGAGGATACAATAAACATGGTGAAATACAGTACAACAAATAATATTGACAAATCTTACTATACAAATATACAGTATGTATCAGAACGAAAGGCCAAGAAAGAAACCTATTAATCTTTAGACCATAAATATGATTGTGGTGAAGGCTTATAGAAATCTAGCATCTTTTAAGGGAAGTGAAAAAATAAATTAAATAAACGATTATTTTATTACCTCCTGTATTATTTATTTACCGTGTTAGCAATAACAACAAATAAAATGACGTAAATGTCACAAATGTCCGCTAAAATTAAGTGCACACTCACGTACTAAATGCAAGGCAGTTCGATGTGCTGGCCGCCGGTACGGTAAACCTCACACAGCAAGCGACGACGAAGATTCGATTTTATGGATGGAGGAGCGACTCGTGTCTAAAATGCGCCCTCCACGTCTCGTACTAGATCTCAGTTGGTTGTGAAAATGGTCTAGTACACGTTCTTCCTCTCTCACGTGTAATTGTCGAGCCCCTCCTCGATTGATCGGCACCGGCAGATTGTTATTTCCCAGTCGGATAAGCGTATTGAGGATCACACGGCCATGGTTGGGTTGCCTTCGTGCGGAAAAAACCTTTCCGCGTACAGACGAAGAGCGGTATTCCCGTTTCCCTTTCACTCTCCGTAAAGAAGAATCATATCCACAAGTTCCTCCGTAGAAAATTTTAAAAGCATTGTCAGTAATTTGTAATTTAAATTTCTATTTATTAGATTTTTTGGCACACGAATGTCAAACACTGACTTGAAGTCATAGAGCACAGAGCCTGTCCTCTATCATTGAGGATATAACCTATAGAGTACTAATGTCATCTTGGTTGTTCGGAAATTATTCCGCAAAACAATTGAAGACCTCGCTGTGCTCTTATTGGCCGGCCCAAGATCGCGCGCCACACTAGAGTTGGGCAAGTTTACAAATGTATCGATAATATCGATATCGATAATAGTAATTTTTTACTAATTGTCCTGGAACGCAATTTTTAAAACAAGCTCACCTCTCTGTCTTCGCACTCATCGTCCAATATTAATATCGCTCTTGTACAATTATAAATGAAATGTAAACCACTTTTAAAATAAAAGATTATAAAATTCACCAACAAATTTAATTCCTTACCAATGCAGTCATCTTTTGGTTTATTGAAAAAAAAATGCTAATCTGGACCGAGATAATAAAATAAAACTGTCAAAAAATTCAAAAATACGAAATTTTTTATCAAGGTTACCTACTGTAAACAGTGAACTGTTTCGTTAAATGAATCTAAAATAAACCTACTTTCAATCACAGCGGATTACAGCTAATTTAATTTAAGTGAATACAATCAAAACTTTACAAAAATGATTGTTATTGAAAAATACAAAAAAGCAGTTTTTTTCTAAATAAAACCTGTTCAGTATTGAACCTTTTTCGAATGTTTTTGTAATTTATGTTTTTTATTGTTTATGGTTTTAATTTGAATTTAAAAATGAATTAGATTGACTTTAGCACGAAAACCTAATGGCGTGTTTTATTCTCTCTCATTAATTATTTATTTATTCATACAGTCCATATTACTTATTTACACACGAAACATTATTATTAACCATCAGGTCCATATCTTAAACAAAACCCGCGGGGACACTGGACTGTAATTGTTAGCAGTGGAAGACTTCGGCCCCTCAACACGAACCTCGAAAATTGATTTGATTGATTGATTGGCCCAAAATGATGCTAAAAGTGGCTGCGAAGCATGAAATAGTCATAATCATGGATATGTCTATTTCACGTTTCGTGTGTTTTGCCTACCCCATTTGGGAACAAAGGCGTGATTTTATGTTATGTTAACATTTATTTAATTCGGCACCGTAAAATACGAAATACTTATAAATATCGATACATCATTTGATTATTAACAGCGCAACTCTAGTTACAATGTGTATTGAAAGAATGAGATGAAGTAATGGGATGACACCTAGGTGAAAGTGAGATGCATAATTATGTGTCATTTTGAATGACCAGTTAACTTGAGCTGCACTAAAATGAATATAAATTGAAAAATGCATGTTTACTGTTAATTACCTGTTAAATGTAACACCGTCTGTTTTCAAATTTGAATTTTTGCCGTTTTTACCACACCAACGAATGGAACAGTACGTCATTACGCAAGTATATTAATTTACATCTAGAAATATGAGGAGTTGCACGCAGATCTGTTGTTGGCTCCATACAGTTTCTGTGACAGTGACACTACACGTTAGTATATTGAAATAAACAAACATTTGCGGACCGGGGTTGCGAACATTGTTTCTCTATAGGTTTTATCCTCTATGTCCTCTATGCTTGAAGTTTAAATTAAAAGGAAAAAGTCCAACTAATTGATTTAACCTGACCTCTTTCAAAATAAAAAAAAACATGATGACCAATCTAATGAAATGTCATAATTAATGTCAAAGTGAACTGTAAATGATATGCAAAATCCTTGTTGGAAAATGGTTGTAAATAATAATTAAATAATAACAAGAAGTCCTCAAAATGATAATTTCAAGAAGTGTTTAGTGTTTCGTATGATTAGGCTATCAGTATCTAGTCATAATTGAAATTCCAGTGATCTGCTATGATGAGGATTGGTTTTAATTAGTTTGTTTACGTTTAAACTGACGTCTTACTTTTTCTACAGGCTGTTACAAGTGTTTTTAACCGACTGCAAATAAGCGAGTACTTAAAGTTATGTTGAGATTAAGCAAAGTTAAAAAAGCAATTAAAAGTTATTAGTAAGTATTCTGTTTGAACATACTCCACTTTACCATCAACCAAGCTTCAGCTTGGCCTTTCGTTCTGATACATACTGTATACTTAATAGAATATTATGTAATTTATAAAGTTTATAAATAGGTATACAAATACAATAATAAATAGGTCGGCATATAAATAACACAAACATACACTCAAGGAGGAGGTGTGCGCCATATCTTCCTCAGGCGTTCCCTGAACGAGTAAATCGAGGATGATTGCCTGACAGAAGTCGGCAACCGATTCCACAGCCTGGCACCGTGCACTGAAAAGGATTTGGCATAGGTTTTGGACGAAGTAGGAGCGGAGGCTTAAAAGTGATGCGATGATGTCAACCATAACAACCTACCTAAGTACATATAACAAGATTGTCGTTATTATTTATATATTTAGTAATTACGGACGACAAAAACCTGTAACTAAATATGGAGATTGTATGACTTATTTGACATTTCCCTTAATTCATGTGGATTTTTTTTCTGTGTTCAACGCTGTCCCAATAGTGAAAACCATCGTTCATTGGGCAACCATAGCAATAAAAGTGACGAGCAGGAAGTAATTCGTTGAAATTAAGCTTTGACACGTTTTTCTTATTATTTATTTATATTTGCGACGCACATATACTTAGGTACATTAACGTAAGCAGGTAACTCTCTTTGTCCCGTTGCTAGGTAAGTAATTATGTAGGTATTTTCACAACATTCCGAACAACCTTTAACCAACCATGATAAAATTCCAATGTAACCTGCAAGCACAAAAATATCTCAAAAACTACTTACACATACTTATTTCATATCTAATAGCGCATCAAGGGTATAAACAAACGAGAATATAATACAATCACGCCTGTGTTCCAAATGGGGTAGGCAAAGCAATTTTAGGAAGCCTTTTTTCATACGAATTATATTTTATTAATTTCATTTTATTTACTCGCAAGTAAAGAGTGACTCATTGCAAGATTAAATTATGCTATCGTTTGGTTGTAAGTAATTTTACTTAAACCATGTTAACAGCAACGCAGTAACTACCAGTTTTACTTGTCGCTAATGGTATTAATATTAAGTACATTATCTTGTTCACCAGTACGTAGTATCATTTTAAAAACTGCTGAAGGATGAGCGTGAGTGAGCTGTGGTCATGGACAACTCTGTCTTGTGCTTTTTTAACAAATTTTATATTTCAGTACTTTTGTACCCTTAGTTTACATTGAACTGATATCGCAATTACCGAACATTCTGCTTCGTGTCATACGGGTTACTCATCCACTGTACCTAACCATTTTGTGCTAGTTTGAAGATAAAATGGATTGAAATCGCCCACATCTTCAAGTTTCGGGAGCAGAGGAGACGTAATTTAGGGCAGCTTAATTTGATTTTGTGTAATCACCGCAGTCGGAGACGTCAGTCAACTATAGTTTATCCAATATTCTTTAGTTTCCAAACTTTGTGTGGTAAATAGCTACTTACCTACTAGAAAGTCTTGGTAGATAATTAATGTAAGGAGATTTTACTAGTAGGGTACGTAAGGGTTTTCCCTTTTAGTGATTGCATGCGGTTTGTGCAGGGCCCACCTGCGCGACATCCGCGACCGCTCGGTGCTGCGGCTGTTCGAGGCCACGGACATGGGCGGCGGCGTGTTCCCGGGCGCCGTGGGCGTGGGCTCGCTGGCCATGCCGCCCGGCGCCGCCTCCTGCTCCGGCCCGCCCAGCTGGGACCAGGTCAGTCTTCCTTAGATGCGCTGGCGCAACCCAACACGGCCTTCAGAGTTTGCCAGTCCAATATCCGATATTATCGTCTCTTTATGAAAAATTGTTTGAAAGTTATTACGAGTTCAATTATTTGTGGATAACATTAATGTATTAAAATGTAGTACTGTAATATCACGAAGAAATATTTGTCTCATACTGAGAGGAGGCCTGTGCCCTGCAGTGGGACGTATCATAGGCTGATAATGATGATGATGATGATGATGATAATCAGCTATGAAAGTACCTACACGAATTACTTGGTACGTTAGTCATTTTATCTGCTTATGGCAGCAAAATTGATTTGTGCCAATAATTTTAACTAGTCTTTTACCGTTAGATCTCTTTGATAGAGTTTTAATTTATTTAATTTCAAAACAGCGAATATCATAATCTAAATATTGCCCTAATTGTTCACATTTTGTCCTTAGGATCAGAGCTACTTCAGCGAGCCGGAAATAGACTCCGAATACCACCACCAACACGTGCACAAAACAAAGGTAAGTGACCTTTGCTCGCATCCCTGCCCAGGCACTCGGGTGTCCACGGCAGCGGGGCTCACTCCGAGCCCGACGCGACTAGCGCAGCAGTAGGCCAATTAGGCCAATCCATTCGAGGAGCTATTACCTACTTATTTACTCTGGATTTGGCATATCAGAAAGTATGTGTACCTTTATATTACAAAATTATAATAATTTCGCTGAACAAGCACATTGCTGATTACTTGATTAGGTAGTAACCAATTTGTCTACCTGTTACACAAAAGTTGGTTCAATGTAAGCGTAAATAGCCATACACGCGTATACTTATTTGTTTTTCCCAATTTATCGTTTCAAGAGAGTACTTACTTACATATTTTGTTTATTGAAATAAAAAACAGGAATAAATATTTTTGTATTTTTAATATTACAAGAGTAGGCAACAGAATAAGTAAAATCTTAAGCTAGTTCTTTAATTTTTAATTATGCTACGATTATTTAATGTACATATTTAGGTAATCCTTATTTCCTAAGATTTTAAATACTAAAATAAATTAGTCAAAATGACTTCTAAATGGCAAGCTTCACTGAAGTAACCATCCAATTAAGTACTTACTTACATCAACATTCCATGAAGTCTTGATCCAAAGAAAATACTAAGGTAATGCGTAAATAGTTAGGCTATAGTGCTTTATAATGCTTTTTAGCAACATTAAATCCCTGATTAAATTATTTCACCATCGAGGCTATTTTGTACATTTAACAACATTTTTCTTAATCAAATGTTGTGTCAATTTAACGTATAGACCAAGTAGTCGCGCTCAGAAGGCTCTGCATATAGGTAGTCCCTTGTAATAGTGCGCACCGCTGTGCAGTTTCTTAGGAGTCGATCTCCAGGACAGCACCAGCGCTTTCTTGAAGGGTTCAGAGGAGCAACTGCTGCAGACTTGCATTACGGCCTTTACCTCCGCCTCGGCAGGCTCACGTTCATCCACCTATTTTATAGATTAGTTATTTATTTTTCAAATTATGTAGGTTATTTCAACAAAGACTATAATTAAACATTTCAAGTTACTATGAGGATATTGAGAAACAGAAACCAAATAAATGACTTACGGTTTCCTTTTGTACATTCTGAACTGGGAGGTTCCCCACGACTCCGGCGAGTCCGCTCAGCAGGGACTGCTGGAACAGCGCGTCGTCGCTGTCGTCCGACAGGCTCGGGCTCAGCAGCGCCTCGTCCACGATGGACCCATCTGACAGGGCTACTAGTCCTCGTTTATCTTTCTTTCCTGAAGAAAAAATTGAATTATTCAAATTAATTAAGACTTTTGGAAAACAAATAATAATTTAAATCATTGTTAGATATCAAAACATATAAAAAAGCTCAATACCTGAACTGGTCCCTTCTAATTCCTTTTCAGGGTTATCTCTTTTATCTCGTTTTTTAGAATCACGCTTGAATAAGTTGTGCGACGAGGTGTCGTCAATGTATTGTACGTTTGCGGGGTTGAGTAAAGATCCAGATAGCGATACTGTTGAATAGACCTTGGACGGGACCACGGGCTGCCTGGATGTGTATCTGTGACCCGGACCGACAGATGCAGAAAGTTCGGGAATAGAAATTTGAGGCGCGGCAACTTGTGTTCCAGGTATTTGATGAACGCTATTCAGAAGCTGTTCTGAAACAATGCGATTGCTCAGTTGTCCATTTATGTATCCTTGTTGGAGCTGAAGTCCGTTGGGAAGTTGGACTGGAATCATTTGTTGTTGCTGCTGCTGGGACCCAGCGATGTTCAGGTTCTGCGGGCGCTGCAGCTGGCCGCCGATCAAGAAGTTCCCGTTGCCCAGCGGGGTGGCGACCGGCGGCGGCGGCTCGGTGGCCGCCTCCGTGGAAGCCTCCAGTGGGCTGCCGTCGTGCTTGAAATGATGAGCATGGTGGTGCTTGTGGTCTTTATGAGCTTTTCCCGCAGTCAAAGCGACATGATATAACTGGAGCATTGTTATTTCACCCATCAATCCAGATTGCTCTGCAATAAAGCAGATATAAAACATAATTTGAGTGTGTGATAGATTAAATTCCACAATTAGGTATATGTACGTCGCGTGCATTAATATGTAAACGTTTCCTGATTTCCAAAAATATGTACCCACATAAGGTTTCTTAATTAAGTAGACAAATTCACATTATTTTGTACGGAGAATTTGTATACATAATTAAGATACGTTATATGGATACATACTTTTGGAAATTAGGAAACGTTTACATATTATTGCACGCGACTGTACATAATAGACAAAATATAGACCATCAGACTTCCGGAGTGGGAGCTTGTGATGTTACGCCCGAATATAAATTGTACCATAAAGTGACGTCACACGAAACTACTAGGCAATGTTCTCGTCATTTTTGTTAGTTAAATAAAATAAAATAACGTTACTTCGATGTTTTGATAATTTAACTGACGGATTAAACAGCTTTTTAGTCGTAGGTACCTATGCCTCTGTAAAACTATTTTTGAAAAATCCAATATAATAATAATAAATAGATAATAATAAATAAATAAATAAATATCACTGGACAATTTTTACACCAATCACCTAGTCCCAAAGTAGGCAATTTAATGCCTGTGCTATGGGTACTAGACAACGGATATACTTAAATAGATAAACATCCAAGACTCGAAAGCAAACATTCGTATTCATCATACAAACATCTGCCCCGACCGGGGATCGAACCCGGGACCTTAAGCTTCACAGTCAGGTTCTCTAACCGCTGGGCTATCCGGCCGTCAAATATGTAGATAGATACATAGATAGATTCATTTATTTCATTTTGAAAAAAACACAATCCAAGAATTCAATACAATTTAAAACAAAAAATAAAAATAAAATGTAGTTTTAAAAACAATTTTGAAAATCAGATCACTAAATGTGAAATAAGTCAAAGTCATGCAAAAGGTATAAAAAAGTAATTATAATAATATTAATAAAACAGTCAAAATAAAAAGATGGAAACAAAACTAATGTCATATTAAATGAATTCACAAAAGGATCGTCAAAATTAAAAAAAAATGGTTCGTATAAAAAATACTAAATAAAATAACAATGTGGATGTCAGTTTTCGATTACTGTAAGTAATCTTTAACTTGTACTTAGCATACATAAACATCATGCCTGTATTCTCAAGTGGGGTATACTGAGCACATGAAAATATAATTAAAAGCATAACTGTTTCACACTTCTTCATAATCACTGTTTGGAGAATTTTAGGTTTCAAAATACATACTCGTAGCTGAATGAAGTACCTAAGACACTGACAGAGCGCTAACCTGTAGCCTAAGACATACCTAAACCTATTTTGTTAGGTGTGTCTCTAACGATATCCATGAAAAATACTATTAACTACTTATTAAGTACTTAAATACTACTTTCTTTTGGAAACAAACATATTATGTTTTTATAAATTTACTAAAATGTTCCGAGCATAATAGCGAACTTAACGGATCAACAAAAACATCTTGTATTGAATGAATAGAAAAATATGGCTATACTCACTTAAAGTCGGTTCCAATCCATCTTTTCTATACAACAGGCTCTGTTCTTGACCCGTCACGGCAACTCCGCCGCCTTTGATAACGTGACCCACCAACTGAAATTATTTTAGGTTTAGGTAATTTACAATATGTTTTATTAAATTGTGCAAATTTGGACAAATTAATATGTCTTAGATTCGACTTTTTTTTGCAGACGTAAAGTTACAAGTCCGGATTAAATAATAGGGTACTTTTATCCCGGAAAAAATTGATATTCCCGAGGGAAAACAAAAATATAGTTTGCTTGATGGATGGATTGGAGATGGCGCTGAGTGTCGTATAAAACAAGGTAAAATATTGCAATCGAATAATTATGAACATGTAAAGTTATGCTTTATACCGCAATATAACCGAATTCCACGCGAGCGAAGCCGCGGGCGGAAACATACATGCATACAATATACCTATATTTATAAGTCGTCAATTTAGGTAGGTATTTGTTCTTTAGGATTCACGCATAGGGTTAATAATTTTGAAAAATATTAATAAATAGTAAAAGTTTTGACAGTTAAGAAAACCCATCTCTCGTTGCCAAAAAATGAATGAAAGAGCTAGAAGAAGCTATACTTAGGTCTAAGTCAAGTCCAACCACACCATACCCTGTTGTGAAAGCCTCGTCCAACGCGCTCTGCGTCAACCCAAATCTGCCATTCTCCAGTTTTGCCATTCCACGATTGGCACGAATGATACCACCTACGAAAATAAACAAACGCAATACCTCAAAATAAACGCAAGACAATCAGTTCACACCTTCAAACACTCGGTTGTTTATGACTTTCGCGATTTTCTGTCACAGATATCATAATTGTAAAGTATACCCACTCACGACCACCCATGGTCGACTGTCGCAATGTGATAAAAAGTAAATAATAATGTTTTGTGCACCAATGTACCTACTCTTGAACCATGCTTGAACCCTACAATTTAAGTTATCACTTAAATTTTTGGTTAGTTCTAATAATATATATTATCAATTATCATATTAACAAACTAAGAATGACAGATTATACTTAAATTGTAAGATTTCCCTTCCATCATGGGATTCACAAGTAGGTCCACTTACTTGCTGTAAGTTGAATGATAAAATGTTTGACTATTTGGTACGAAAATGACTCATAATGAATTATTTTATTACTTTCACGGACAATAATTTAACGTACCTACCTGTCTATTAGCAATATAAAACGGCATTGCCTTGAAAGGTGTGACAAATCTTGACAAGTCATGTCAGATTGTGAAACAAGATTTTGTTATGGTTATGACTCTGAGAAACGGTTGTTTTTAAAAAATCGGTATGAGTAGCTTTAGATTTTCCCCAATCATTGTAGGTGTTAGGCTCAATTCACACCAGAAGAGCGGCGAAGGGCGGCGAAGCGGAGTGCAGTTTCAGTGTCATGAGAATTTTAACTTTATTTTCATTACAATAAGACTTATTTACGCATGAGAAACTCCAATGAGAATCCGCGGGAATTCCAGCAACCGTGCGACTGTGCCAGAAGTCGCGGTAATGCCCGAGGATGCTCGAGCAGTCGCGAGCGGCCGCTGGCAATATCCCGCCCAGAGATCATGGACTTCCCGCGCATTCCAGGGACTTCCCGAGCATTCCAGCGACTTCTTGAGCACTCGCGGGAATCCTCGCGTCTTCTCTACCGAGCGGGTCGCTGCGCTTCGCCGCCCTTCACCCCTCTTCTGGTGTGAATTGAGCCTTAATACCTACCCATCAAAATATGTATATGCAACTTCGTACAGCTCTTTAAAACGACATGGTTGCTAAGCCCTCATGATCTTTTAAGTAACGAAATCCGGTCAACCTTGAATAATAGAGATTAACTGAGACGAGGGTTACATATTTAAAGCTTTCCCTTTGACTCTAGCGATTTCATATGACTTTACGTTTCATTCAAAATTCAAGTTAGTAGCGAAATTACTATACAATCATTTCTTATCGCACTAGCACACATTTCTCAATACGTGCGTTATTTTTGCAATTGGTAATCAAGCTAATTGCAATCTAATTAAGCCATCTCAATGACATATCCTGTCCACGCAATTTGGAGCACTTACGTGTTAAGTTTTAGAGGATAGTTAAGCCTGAAGAACGTCTGTCCGTGGACGGCCATGCTGAAGTAACTGGCTTCTGCGGTGTTTGAGATCCAAGCTGAGATTTCTTTAGGGCTGTCGCCGACTATGGGAAGAAAGAAAGCGAGAGATAGATAATTACTTAATTGCCATGACCAAAGCAAGCAGCTACTTAAAGTAATGATAATTTATGTTTAATCCATACTTAAGACTGACATTTTATGTCAATTCGAGGATAAAACGTTTTTTAGGATACTTAGTTTTTTAATGAGGACATTAAAGTCACTGTTTCTTCAGTATTTAGGTATATTTTATTGTTTCTTTAACAAGTAGGTACAGTTTTTAATGGACTATGTAGGTACTCGTACTTCTTGCTTGTGACGCATTGTCTGATTAACCAACTAGCATTCATAAATTTAAAGAACGGAATCTACGGCTGGACTGTGTCAAATTCATATTACACAATAAGGCGCGGTAAAGTTTAATTTCGTAACGCGTGCGTGACCGTAAGTGGAATAATCGCAGCAAGAAGCGCGTCGCTCGCTGCAGCCGCGGCGGCGCCGCCAGCGCGCGCACGCCGGGCGCTTGCGCAAGCGCGTCGCCGCCGGCCGCGGCGGCGCTGAACACCACAACACTGGGTTTTCATGAAGGGCTAAATCATTAAGTATTTACATCAATCTGTGACTTTCGAGGAATACCTATTAAAATAATACCTCTACATTTATCTTACATTTCTAGAAAGATTTTTATTACACCTGCCTTCTTACTTACCGAAAATACGCATAACGAACGAAATTAGTAAACGAACTCGAAACTTACCAGAATAAGAAAATAAAGGATGGTCTTCGGAATGGTTGTGGAACTTAGACCACAAACACAATGTGAATTCTTTTAAATCCGGCAAATCCTTTTCATATTCCACGTACTGGTAGAAGAGTTCTTGGTTCATTGAAACTTTGTAGACGCTGCAAGTGTCGGGTGCGGCCGGCGCCGGCGCCGCGCCGTGCAGCTTGCTGCCGCTGTACGAATGGCTCACTGGTCTTCGATTAACAATTTTCAAATGCGGGCTGTGGAAATTTAATACTTAAGTCTATATTTGAGGATCACCTCTATTGTTTATGATATAGTTAATCTATACATATAATAAATCTGTAACAAGTCCGTGTCTGTACATTGAAGATATTTGAGAAAAACTGTTACTAGGGCTATTTATTAGCGTAATAGAACCCAAAACAATAGTTTTTAGAATTATTGTCTGTTTGTCTGTTTGTCTGTTTGTCTGTTTGTCTGTTTGTTTGTGCGCGCTAATCTCTAAAACGGCTCAACGTAGACGGTTACGGTTTTCACTGATGTATAGGCAATTTTTCGGATTAACATATAGGGTATATTTTATTTAAATCGGTTAACAAATAAAAAAGTTACGTCCATTTTAAGAATTGATCTTTAGTGCTTAAAAGTATCGTTGTTGGTTTATAGAAAACTTAGTGAAAGCATTGAAGTTTTGTAATTTATAGTCCTTTAAATGATAACATGGAACTTGCATAATTATGAAAAAAAAAATAGATAACACACGAAAAAAACTCCAACATAAGAAGAGCTCTCAGTAATATACTAAACCGTACAAAATAGGGTTCATTTTAAGTTGGACGATGCACAGGCGCGGCAAGCACTACTATAAAGCCCGCCGCGAGCCCCACCGCGGCCAAGCTAAACAACTCAACCCCCTGAACATCTTGGAAGTTGACGTCCTACTGGAGGGCCGTCAACTACGGATCTTTGCGGCCTACAGACCGGCGGCATCACCGGCCAACATCACGGCAGAACTTGGCGTGGCATGGCCAACATCACGGCATGGCACCCTACAGATCATCCTGGCGGGTGATCTCATCGTCAAACATCCAGCCTGGCACTCCATCAACACAGATACCGCCGGAAGGGCTATCCACAAAGCCGCAGTCTTGGGACCCAAAGAACAGACCAATTACTGCGTTGCGAGCGGGTCGGAGCCGGTCATAGACTTCGCAATCAGCAAGAAAGCGACTGTAGAGATGGTGCAGGAGGCACTCCCTGACTTGGCATCCGATCACATACCAGTCCTGAAGTCCACGGCAACCACAATAGAACGGTGGCTGGGAAGACGCATCAACTGGAAAGTATTCTCAGCAGCTCTGGAGAAGAAATCCTAGACCTGACCGATCACATCCGCTGAGGATGTGGAAGAAGCCGCCAACACACTGGCCGCCTACATCCAGAAGTCGCTTAGTCGAGCTGCACACACTGTTCCGGAAACAAAGAGGAGAAACTCACTCCCAACCCAGATCCAGGGTCTCATACAGCGTTACCGCCAACTGAGGCGGCGGTGGCAGCTGACTAGATGCCCTTCCCTAAAGACCCTGGTAGAAAAGGCCAAAGAAGAACTGAAGTTGCATGTTACAGAGGCCTGGTAGAGCCACATCGCGTCGATAGACGGAGACGTCCTCTCCATCGACCGGCTGTAAAAACAGCTGAGCGCAACATCGAAGCCAACGAGACCACTGCGAGATCGGGACGGCCAAATGTGGTACAAAACGGAAGACGAGGCGGAGATCTTCGCCAAGTGCCTCGAGAAGCAATTGCAGCTGAACCCATGGGACGACGCCGAGTACACAGCAGCACTCAGCGAACACTTGGAGAGATACTTCACCCCACCCATCGAGACCCGCCATGACAACCCAGTTATCGTCTCGCCCAGCGAAGTGGAAAGGGAGCTAAAGAGATCTAACCCAAAGAGAACACCTGGCGTCGACACGATCCCGAACATGGCCCTCTGCGACATCTACCGCGATGGACCATCGCGGCGATGACTAGAATCTTAAACGGAGTCACGCGCACCGGCCATTTCCCGACGGCCTGGAAGCTCGGTCAGTTGATAATGATACCGAAGCTTGGGAAGAATCTACAGAAACCGGAGCCATCGACCGATCGCGCTCCTCAGCACCACTGCCAAGGTGTTCGAAAGGTTAATGCTAAAACATCTGCAACCACACATAGCACCGCGCCACGAACAGTTCGGCTTTCGTAGAGCGCACTCCAGAACCCTGCAGCTAACGAGAGTGCTTCACTTCCTGGCCGAGCCGAGAAACAGGAAGGAGCAAGCAGCGGCTGTATTGCTGGATATTGAAAAAACGTTCGACAGGGTATGGCATGAGTGGTTGCTATTCAAACTATCTGCGTTACCAGCTCCGCGCTCCGGCCTCCTTCCTAAATGACAGAAGACAAGTCGTGACGGTGGAAGACGCTACCTCAACGGAGCGCCGCATCCTAGCGGGCGTCCCACAGTGAAGCTGTCTGTCACCGGCCCTTTATGCTCTCTTCATCGACGACTCTTCGGTGATCGATGACGTCCAACTGGGACTTTTCGCCGACGACGCAGCCTACTTCACTTCGTCGATGAATATCACCCACGCGACGAAAAGTGAGCTGGTGCATCCCTAGGGACCCCCCGACGCCTGTTAATCTGGCGAGCAGGAACTTTTTTAATGGGTATGCCTTCCTGTGAGGAGAGCCCTACATAACCGTTGCGTCGTCCCCAACACGTGGCGGTATGCGAAAAGCATTTACCCACCGCCCAAAAAAAGCCGCACCGACTGCACGACCAAGAGGTGTCGTGGACCAACTCGGCGAAAAACCTGGGCGTAAGCAGTACGTCGAAGAGGTCCCTCCCTACCCTAGAAAACTCCACGCTTTAATTCTCGCCGGCTCCACGTGTAACATCGTGTACAGAGATATCTAATACTCAAAGTTAACTTTTTCCTGTAAAACACCCAAAATATAACCAATGGTTTTGCACGTTCCAAGTTTCACAAAACGTATCGTGTATGTGTTTTCGCACGTTCAAGTTCACTTTCTTTTCTTGATATTAATTCGTACAAATGAACAGACAGTATCTGATAATCAGAGTTATTATTTAATTATTAGTAGCCAGAGTTAAATCGAAGTCCACGCGGACGGAGTCGCGGGCACAGCTAGTGTTCAATAAAATTATAGTTAGCTACTAAGGTGAGGGTTTTTTTTAAACCTGGATTCCAAAGATCTTTCCGGTGATTTGACGTAAGTTGAATAGGTGAGCGATGATTCCGGTACAATTGGCTGCCACCCATCTTCCCTAGCCCAGGCTGTCCCTGCCAGGACAAATAGAAATAAGAAGCGCATTGTCTGAAACAAAATAAAGTAATTAGAGAAAAAAAAATGTGTATGAATGTAAATGTAACGAGTACCAGTTAATTGTTTCGTCGATGACCAGTTACCTACTTATTTTCGTAGAAGCTAGTGATATTTTTTCTAACTTGGTTATTACAACGTGATGAAATTATAGGTAACGTCAGTAAGTATTGACAAAATAAGGCAACTATATAAGGCAGTTACATTTTTTTTTGGTTTCTAAATTTCATGTTAAATATTTATTTCTGATTTTCACGTGTCCATATTAACAATTTAAGTGGCTGGACACTTAAATTGTTAATATGGACACACCAAATGTCTGTAAGTACTTAATAACTATTGGAATGCAAATAAATCTTGTAACTAAACGGAAATAACTAGGTGCCATAAATGTAAGATAAATTATGTCGAGATTTTATTCAGTTTGATATTTTATCAAACATTATTCAGTCATAAAACCTACAGTATTTATTATGTAAATAATTCGTGTTAACTAATACACATACATACCACATTCTTTTCAATTAAAGGGCACAAGGTCTATTACTGGTGTGGAAAATATCCATACCATATAAATAAACAACTTCCTGATCCGCCTTGGAGATCCGCCTCAAATGTTGTTATTTGGCGACCTGGTTTACTTATTTTAAATGGTCTAAATTCATAGTCTTCACTGTGTACAGTGTAACATAATTCTAATTTCGTCTAATAAAATAGAATTGAGATTTTATATCACTTTCCTCGTAAAAGAAAAGGATGCGCAATGTATCACGGGGTCTTATTACTGTGAAGAAACAACTTCGGAGAAGATTTACAGTGATCCGCCCGAAGCCGACTTCCGACTAAGTTGGCTGAGGGAGGGGATTACAGATGTTATTATTTTTTGCCTAAACGGAGAGGGCTAAAGACTGCTGTAACGGAAATATGAGAAAAATATACTAATCACTAAAGGGACGTTAAGTTTATACTTAGTTAATTAATGAAATGAGTAATGAAAACCATTTTAAGCATAGAAGCTGTGTATCTCATTACCTGGTTGTTATTGTTTACTCTTTGAATCGTATCGCAAAAACCTTTTAGAAGCAGATTATTTTGTAGCTCATTATAAAAGACATAAATACAGGAGTTTCATAAGCATCCCTAAATTTATATTTACTTACGTGTGAAGTACCTACCTACTTATCAATGAGTACGAAATTCGTAATCTTATTATGGTTTCATTTTGTGGAAACGTTTCATTGTTCATTAACACGAACAAAATACGAAATTTTCCTATCTATTCCTAAGAATTTATATGTACAACAAACAATATCTGAATTTTATGAAAATTTAAGTTAAGAGCGTGCACACAAAATTCGGTGATTTTGATGTTTTTCCAATGCTTTAGAAAGCTATAAATCCTTAAGTTTTTAAAGAAAAACTACTGTAACATATAAATAAACTCTTTTTCTAGGGATTAACGGAAAAAAATATTTTATTAGCAACACAGATTTCTTTTACTTAGCCAATTTGTTGAAGGGTTTTCACAAAAATACGCGTCAGAGCTGTCTTTCACTTGAAAATTTGCCATTAAAATTTACCATAAACGATATAAACTTGTTATTATCTGATAGACAATATAGTCTACTGGGGATTAACGGATTAACATGAATCAAATTATTGGTTTTTATTATTCAAATATCATTTTACATAATTTGAAAGTTGAACCATTACTTTATTTTTTTCTCATTGATTTTAATGTAATTACAAATGAAACAATTTTATTGTAAATTTACAGAATATGTTTAGTCTAACCATATTTTTTTCATGGCTAAATATGAGTTAATTTACATTTCACGATTTTTTAAACATTGGTCCAAAACCACTAAGGTCAGGTGGGGGAAGAGAAACGCAGGGATAAGAGGGCTCTACAGACCATAATCACTCATAACTCGACGAGTTATGGTCTGTGGTGCCTCTTACCCCTGCCCTGCCCCTCAATTTCTCTTCCCCCACCTGATCTTATATTACGTTCGTAAAAAATGTGTGCGCCCTCTTAAGTGGGTAATAGGTACTTTCCTGTGTGGTGTATGTCGGGTTTAGAATAACACCTCTCCAATTTTTCCGTGGATATGAGGAAAATGGGCCATGGTATAGTTTTGGATTATAGACGACAAGCTTGCAACTTGTCACTATAGTAAATCTCAACTAAGTAATAGCCTAAAAATTAAGCTAGAAGTGGCTAGGGAACGTGATACAGTCATGGTTACGTCTCTGTAGCGTTATGTGATTCTCTGCCAATCCCATTTGGGAAATACAGGCGTAATGTGAATGCGCGCGCGCGCGTGTGCGCGTTTGTGTGAGTAAGTAATAGGTACTTACGAGTTAATAAATCAAAAATAATATGTGATGACATTTAGATAATTGTCTTTCGTGGACTTAGGGACTTGAACTATAATATATGTATTTACCACCGATTTAGGTAAGTATGATTTAAATCCCGGCTGCTTACTACAGCTACAGACCTCGACTAGGTACAGTCAGCGTCTGATACATGGTTACACTTTGGTACTTTGTCACTGTGATCGTAGTGACAATTTCATGCGAGAGTTAAGTGTATACATGTATCAGACGCTGACTGTACATGTCGATGCGTCTTGCTCCTGCGGTTAGGTTATTCATGATTTCATGTTTTACAGCGTATTCAGCGACTATCTCCGTGATTTCGCTTGTCTCTATCCCGCGATGTTTTAATTTTTCCGGGTCTAAAAGTAGCCTATACCTACATGTCGGGCCTTGGAACTCAAAGTCGTTCCGAATTCATTCGGTCGAAATCGGATTATTTATATGTTAGTTAAGGTAAACGTCCCTGTGCTCGACACTGGCCCAAATACTTGGCACTTGCAAACTTAGGTATGTCATAGTAAGACAGGTAACAGATGGGAGTCATCTACTGGGCGCTTAGGCGTCGAGCATTGGTACTTTCGCCTTACCACGTGACTTTCAGTCGAAACGTTAAACAATTAAACAGGCAAAAATTCTAAAAGCTGTTGTTATGTGTTTGGTTATCGAATTTACCTAAAAATATCCAAAGCTTACTTTTTTCGAATACTGTAAGCTTGGGTTACTTTTCCTCTACAAGTTTACTTCGGCCACTCATAAAAATCTTTTTTATTAAACCAGTGAACTGTTAATACGATTAATTAGTTTACATTTGCAGTAACATTTTCGGATTAACTAACTGGGTAAAATGCATTTGTAACAGTGGGCAGTGTCCTTGTTGGGGCAAAGTAACCCGAGCTTTCGGTATATTCAACCCTCCTCTGCTTTATTATTTAGAAAATAAATAAAAGAGAATTAATTTACTTTTCAAGTATGTCGAACTTTTTAGACTTATAGGTAGGGTACTAATGTGTTGCCATTCGCATCGGACCACACATAATTACCACACTATATTTTCTGAATGCGGAACGAGTAAGTGTACGAGAACTTAGCATAATTCATTGAGTATGCATCTAAGCATATGTATTTTTCGGCGAATTCAAATACGACAGCTTTCAAATCAAGTAGGTTCAATGAACAACTACGTCCTGTTTAAATATTATCGTTAGTACCTAGTACCTACCTATTAACATTTTGTAATTAAGTGTTCTGTTCGGTCATGATGTGTGCATCAGCATTGAAAGTGTGATTATAAGATTACTTTCAACCGGCAATTTTCAATAAAAAAGGAAATTCGCGGTGGATATGTTAAGTAAAATCTACTCGTTCCATAACGAAGCAGTAGGTAATATTAGATTCGGCTTGATATACTTTCTTGTCTTACGTAACACAAATTACCCTGCATTGAGTTTCAGCCTGATCTAACGATAGTGCCGGTATGTACGATTATTGAATTAAAACCGCATGCACCACCTGTTTCTCTTTCTGGCGTAATAAACACCGCTCTCGATTATTTATTTGTCGCGGCTTGTGACGTAAGATATGATATTTACACCTATCATAAGTAACTAGGTATTTTAAAAATTACTCTGTGCAGTAAAGTTTAGTAGGTACGAGAGAAATTTACCTTAAGACAGGAAATATATGCATTTCCTATTGCTACAAATGCCAAGAAATCTATACGTCTAGCGCGTTCAAAACGATCATGCGACTGCAATAAACGTCGTTAACGACTGCACGATCATTTTGAACGCACTAGACGTACTGAATATCTGTAATTCAAACTCTTCGCTTCGACTTAGGTATACTTTCAGAAAGAACCTGCTTAGAGACGTTCTTCGAATTCGTAATTTATAATGCGATTAACAGTTTGTTAAGAGTTTTTTTTTTAATTGTAGCCACTTTATGCAGATAAAAGTACAATCTATATGAAAATTTATTTTTCTTTGAAGAAAAAAAACATATCGTAACTTCCATTGTTCCGATAATGTTCTTTGCTAATAATGAGAGCATGACTTGATTTGAAAAAAAGGTGTCATTGTTATGTGAATCATACGTAGCTGCTCGTACTAGTGCAAAGAGTACGAAAGCTAATAGCAGTGAAATGATTCCGGCTTGCGGTTATGTAACGCGCTTCCGGCCGCGCGCGGCTTCCTACTGCGGCGCGGCGCGGCGCCGGACCGGTTCGCGCGACGTCTTCCGATTCTAAGTATCGCCGGGCCGGCGCGTCGACGTAAGACGTAAGCCACTAGGATTAATGAAAGCACCTCCTGTGCTACATACAAAACTACTAGTGTCGCAAATTAATTATGTAACTGATCTTAATAAACCGTTTCGCAATGTTTATCTAATATTGATATGCTACGCAATTTATACTTATCTAGGCTTTGTTTTATTTTTATTGAAAAATTAATATCATAAATTTGTTTTGAAAAAAATTTCACTTTAGGCCGTGATTGTGGAACATGGCTCAGAAATTATTATATTTTCGAAAACAATCATTATTCTTCTTTAAAAATATGACACGAGTGAGTTGGGAGCAATCTAGCCATTTTACCAAACGAAATGCACTAAGTATTTATTTTTCTTAATAATTCATCTTTTGTTATGTTGATTATTGAAGCACAACACGATGCGTGTGTTGACCTATAGGTACTTATTAAACTTTACTTCAACATTCGTAAGTATGATAGATGAGGGCTGAAGATTATATTGCGGGATCGATACAAATGTAGGTTCATTGGATGAACAACATAAGAAATGAAACGGAAGAAATAACTAATGTAACTGTAACTAAAAATTTATAGTAGATCCGTAAGTACTGAGAAAGTAGGTCATATTGTATCATTGTTTTTTATAGCCGCCAATCGAAGTGATCATAATATGCTCGTATTCACAAGTGCATTCAAGTTAGTATTCCGGATGTGTGCAGTAGATAAAACGCCACTTATGTTACGATTACGTACCTACTTTTTAAGTTATTCTTTTTCTAAAGTTTTTCAAATTTTGTTCAATAAAAAAAAACTTATTGAATTCAGTTCCACCTTTCGAGAAGTTCGATGCCACTGACAATAAAATTGATCGGTCAAATTTAAGTATCAAATTTATGATAAATATCTGTCTTTTTGGTTAAAAAAAAAATCAAACAAACAAAAATAAGAAAATACTTGTTTAAAAAGTTGGACTCATTATTTTGAATGACAAGACATCCTGTAAGCCTAATACAGGCACACACGCGAGTCGTATCGCAAGCGATGTAGACTAGGTACCCCGGGTACCCGTCACTTTCTGACGTGCGCATGTCAACTCGTGCCCTGTCGTACTGGCTGAATTTGGAGCATTTACATTTATCATGCTGAAAGTGTGCTTTACACCTTGTAGTAGATAGGTAAAATAATTTCCAAAATTTATACCATACCTACTCTTATCTGCTATCTATTAAGTATCGGAGCAGAGAGTACGCCAGTCGGTGCAATTACTGTCACACGAGATATCGCACGTCAGGACCCTGGGTTAACAATACAGACACTCTGTCTGGCATTGCGGATGTTTGTAGGCGATGGTGATCGCTTGTTACCCAATAACCCATTTGCTCATGAAGCCTCCTCATGGTATGAAAATGGTAGATAATTATCATGAATGATCGGATCTAAAACTGATCCTCTTGAACCTAATATTAGTACCTATCTACAAGATATCTAAATAGTGGTCACAGTCGAGGAAACCGATTCAAATCATAAATATTTTTCCAATAGATTTGATAATGGCCCCCTTAGTCAGGGTAAATTATCGATCAAATAACGATAAAGGACAGGAAACTCGCCAAGCTAAAATCAAGCAAAGAACCAAAAATAAATCGCAAAGCATCTATGAAAAATTAAACTCTACAATTAAGGAAAACCAAGTTCTAATACTTGCCAAATACATGATTTTAATTTAGTATTAAATTTTTGGATTTTAATATAACACTTACGCTGAGATCCAAATTATGAATATCCAAAGGCGCGCGTGTTCACTACCACGAGTTATTCACATACTGGTCAACGGAGTGCTGCTGGAGACTACATCGCGCCCCTCCCAGCAGCTTTCTTCCAAAGTCAATTGCGCCGACGCACGGCGACACGCGCGGGCTGCGCGAGCGCACGGGCCCGCGCCGCCGCACCCCGTGCTCTCGGCCCGGCTCGCGCTGCGCCTGGCGCCGCCGACCATGCCGCAATTGCCGCAGTCCTCTTAGGCCCTGTCCAGAAGTACGCGCGAGTTGGCCGCGTATTGGAGTACGTTGCTTCTTCACGATGCGTCGTAGTTTCATTAAGCGTGACAAATGCAGCAAAGAATAGTCAAACGCGTTCAAAATCGCGACGTGTTCGCTCCTTCTGGACAGGGTCTTACACACGCACGAGCTATACTTTATAGACGCGTACTAAGTTGGCATGTCTTTAATTGGCAGAAACGATGACGTCGTAATTTTTTACTTAATTGCCTATTTTACCAATTTTCCTGGACTTCTTAACTTAAAAAAATTGGAAACTTTCTGAGACCATCACGATACATCTTCTACTTTTTATACAAATCGATCAAAATACTGTTTTTGCACTTGTACCAATATCAGCCGTTGCCAAATCAAAAAGTTTGAAATTTTGAGTCAATTTTCATAAGCAAGATTTTAATTAGGTACTTAACACGATATGACGCCACTGTTTCGATGTATTTTTTTTGTTCACCATGAGTATTCAGATCCAGATATTTAAGCAAACAGTTAAGCGAAAACTAAATGCAAAAGAACATGTAAACTTAGAAAGTACCTACTCGGAGAAAATGAACGTGTGAGAAATAAGAAACAAGCTATATTCTAATCATGGGACATGTGAAATGTTGCGCCGTCAATTTCATCGCACACCAGTGCAATAAAACACTCCGAGTTTCCACTTAATAGGCAGATCGTGAGATACATATTCTACCCGAATATTTACTGTGAAAACCTAGCAAAACTCTTACCCATTTTCACAATACCTATAGAAAGAAAATCCAGGGTATTTAGATCGAGCTTAGAAATATGTTAACTAGATATTATATTTTTGGTCTTACCAAACCAATTTGCGATGCACAGTTTGTTTCCGAGCTACACAGTTTATAATGAAAAAATCGGATAACTCGCATCTCAAAACACGACGCCACCTCTCAAGAAGCAAGTTGCCCGTATTTTTCATTATTAGTTAGTTTCACGGTACCTACATGTAGTAGTTTCATGTTCAAAGCACACATTTTATTTTCAAATTTTACTTATTTCCCATTGGCAACACCACAGATTCTCCGACTGAATACCTACATTAGTATATTGCATGTAACTACGGTACGCCCTCAGGCTTCAAGGTCGTGGTGGCGCACCAGCAACTCGCCGCAAAACTCCCTGCGAGGGTTAGCCAGATCGTGCAGAAGCACGCTTCTCACAAACTTCGGCTCTAACCCTTTGAGCGTCGATTTAATCAAACAATAATATAATTTAATCTTTGAATGCGTCACTCTTACCTACTCGACTTTTTCTTATTCTTACCTACTCATGAGTAAAAAGTGATGTGCCAAGGCTAAATTTTATTTAAATTTAGTTAAAGACTCCAAAAGATCCAACAGATGTTATGCCTGGGGACTGAAATCCGAAGAGATTGTTTTGGAACTAGTATGTATGCGTCCGACTTACGAAACTCCATCAGTGCGATGTAGAATAGTCACGTGACTCACGTCATATTGCCTTTGTGTTGGTTGTGTCGCCACACACCCAAGAAGGCAATAAATCCATTACTGCTTTTTTCAACTACCTAATCTAAGTACAGTAAAATTTCAACAATAACTATCGATCGACTCAGCTGTTGGTTGAGTTTTTAGATGAGTCAGTCATCTTCATCTTTCATAGATATAGATGGTAATTATTATAGACTGCTAATAGGCCTGGTTATTTCACGGATCGCGAACGCGTGTTAAGTGACGTAACTAAACCTCACATTCGTTACTTCATGCTTAACAAACAGAGCAGCATATGTAGACAGTCGAACGTAAATCTTCATTAAGTGGTTTACTAACTTGATTCTTCTTTATTGATGTTCAAAATAGATAGATACTTAGACAGTCAATGTCAATTGAGGCTTATAAAATGATAAGTATATGAGTAAAACACCGGACAATATGCAAGATAAAAAAATGTTTCATATTAGATATGCGTAAAACACTTTCCTAAAACAAATGAAAAAAATATAAGTTTATTGGAAAATATAATTTAAGTGTAGAAACATCGTCCTAAATTTATTGAAGTACCTTTTCACTTTCTATACGTTCATGACCAACATTATAACACTAGATGATAGGCAAAAAATGAAAAGAGCGTCGTTTCAAAACCCCTTTTTTACATAAAAACATTTTCATTTGTTTTTATTCATAAATTAATTCCACAAATACTTATCTAAAACAATCCATAATACTTACATACATACATACATAACATACATATCCTCACGCCTGTATTCCCAAGTGAGGTAGGCAGAGCACATGAATTCAAAAATCCAGTGCCACGTTTAGCGATTTCAGGGTAACCAGATGGTTAAACGTGATATAACAATCCATAATAGTGAGCATTATAGAATTTTGTTTTAAAGGCAAACTGTTACAAAACTCGCCTACTATCAATTTGGTTTTAAGTCAAGTACAATGGCGAATGGCATGTCGGCCACTGCAATGTGTTGTCGTCGAAACTTGCCGCCAGCACCTTTCGGTCCGGATGTCGTAGCTACGTTCTTAAAAAGTACAAAAAATCTTACTTTCTCTTTAGCACTATAATATATATTAGGAAATATTTATAATCATGCACCTAGTTACATTATTTCATAATCATTTATGCCCCACATTCCTACTTAAGTAGGTATAGGTGGAAACAATAAATCAATCAAGTTTCAAAAATGTTTCAGTGTCTATAAAAAGTTATTTATAAAAAAAAACTAAAACATTAGTTTAAACTTAGAATTGTTGAAAATATAGGCTTAAGAGGGCGCATACATTTTTTACGAACGTAATATAAGATCAGGTGGGGGAAGAGAAATTCAGGGGCAGGGCAGGGGTAAGAGGCACCACAGACCATAACTCGTCGAGTTATGAGTGATTACGGTCTGTAGAGCCCTCTTATCCCTGCGTTTCTCTTCCCCCACCTGACCTTAGTGGTTTTGGACCAATGTTTAAAAAATCGTGAAATGTAAATTAACTCATATTTAGCCATGAAAAAAATATGGTTAGACTAAACATATTCTGTAAATTTACAATAAAATTGTTTCATTTGTAATTACATTAAAATCAATGAGAAAAAAAATCAAGTAATGGTTCAACTTTCAAATTATGTAAAATGATATTTGAATGATAAAAACCAATAATTTGATTCATGTTAATCCGTTAATCCCCAGTAGACTATATTGTCTATCAGATAATAACAAGTTTATATCGTTTATGGTAAATTTTAATGGCAAATTTTCAAGTGAAAGACAGCTCTGACGCGTATTTTTGTGAAAACCCTTCAACAAATTGGCTAAGTAAAAGAAATCTGTGTTGCTAATAAAATATTTTTTTCCGTTAATCCCTAGAAAAAGAGTTTATTTATATGTTACAGTAGTTTTTCTTTAAAAACTTAAGGATTTATAGCTTTCTAAAGCATTGGAAAAACATCAAAATCACCGAATTTTGTGTGCACGCTCTTAATGTTAACAACCAATGTCTCAAGTACCCTATAGAGCTTAAAGTATTTATTACTCATGCATATATATTTTTATATACATATTATCTACGTATAGTAAATCGTTTAAATTGTTATAATATAAAATACTAGCTTTCCGTCCGCGGCTTCGCCCGCGTGGAACTCGGTTATATTGCGGTATAAAGCACAACTATAAGAAAACTTCTCGTTTCAAACGATACACAGCGCCATCAATATATCGATCGATCATCGATCGATATCGATCTATCATCGATTGATATCGATCTATCAAGCAAACTATATTTTTGTTTTCCCTCGGGAACATCAAATTTTCCGGGATAAAAAGTACCCTATTATTTAATCCGGACTTCTATCTTTATGTCTGCAAAATTTCAAAGCAATCGGTTCAGTAGTTACGGCGTGAAAGCGGAACAAACAAACAAACAAACAAACAAACTCACTTTCTGACTTATAATATTATATTACTAAGGATTTATAATTTATCAATACTTCGGTAAGTAGATTAGTTCCACGATAGCTAAGGCCCCGCACATCAACGCTACTATCATTATGACAGATTTTGAAGTACCTAACAGTTTTAATATTGTATTGTACCCATTTCCGAATTCAACTGTGAACTGCCAGATAGCTGGACTATTATTAATTATTGAAATTATAATGTAGCTACATAACTATACGTTGTCGGTTTAGGTAGTTAAATCAATGTAAACAATCTTGACGTGTCTTTTTATTTAAACGTACACTTTATAAATCGAAATCTTTACATTTTACAATTTTGGTATGAAAAAATCATTTACGTTCATGATTGAATTGTATAGTGTAACGATTTTCATTTTTAGACTGTGTATTTCAATAAAAAGACATGTCAAGATTGTTTATATTGTTTTAACTACCTAAACCGACAACGTATAGTGTATTTAATAAAAAGATTGAATATGTGCATGAATAATGGATAGATTTGCGTAAGTATAGTCACCAGCATAAATATCATGTGACCATTGGTGAAAGGCATAGGTATTACAAATGTAGGTACATGACGATTAAACTATCAGATAATCCACAAAATCAAAAAAAATTGTTCCACTACAAGCATAATGCATAAATAATATCTATTGACTGTACACCGTGTTAGATCGTCATATATGTATAGTATTAGTATAATATACATTATGATCAGATGCCTTCCATCAATGATTCATATTTTTATGCAATTGGCACATTGTTTTAGCATTCATTATTTCATGTAGTTGTAATAGCCCGAAACATGTCGAGCTAAACTCGATTTAAAACGTGAGTTATCCGTAAATAATTTAACATTATAATTAATTAATTATTGATGTAGGTAGGTATATGTACCTACCTGGTTTACGAGAGTTGAGGTAGATTATGAACATAAATGATACTTGAACATTAAACTACCGTGAGACTCACTCATGTTAAATTATTTACGGATAGGTAACTCACGTTTTCAAAACGAGTTGATGGGAGTTGATTCGAGATGAAGGGCTACGAATTCTTCAGCCCGAAACATGTCGAGCTAAACTCGATTTAAAACGTGAGTTATCCGTAAATAATTTAACATACTTAATAATTAAGTTCAAGTATCATTTAGGTATGTTCATAATCTACCTCAACTCTCGTAAACCACGTAGGTACCTATACCTACCTACATCAATAATTTCTCAAAAGCACCAATACTATACAAGAGCGCAATAAGTACATTTACACGCTGTTTATTAATAATATTTACACAACACAACGTCATTAGCGCGTTGAACAATTTCGCGCATAACGTGTTTTCCATATTATATAATATAATTTGGGCCGTCTTCCTTATAAATGGACCAGTTCGATGTCTTCACGCTAATTATAGTAGTTTAATGCGATTGCAGTAAGAACCTTGTTTGACAACTTTTGCTTATTAGGTATACATAAATAGATGTCAATTTCTTGAATTCCATTTTCCAATAATTTCTCGGTAGTCGAAACGTGTTATATAAGAACGTACCTACAGATGTAGTGAGAAACTATTATCCTTCGTAAATTTTCGGAAAAGTTCGTATCTATCGTTTTATTACTGAAAACAATTACAATTATTACTTAAAACTGGATATTTACCATATAATCTACGGAATAAATTCCCTCTAAAATGGGTACCGAAGCTATTTGAGAGAAAACGATAAATACGAACTTTTCCGAAAATTTACGAAGGAAAATAGTTTCTCACTACATCTGTATCAATTGTATCTCCCAACAAGAATTACAATCATAGTAGCTCACAGAAAGTTGCACCGTTTAACTAATGTTGGTAAATAGGTAGAAAGATTGCCTAGGGCGCAAGGATGTCCTCAAGACAAGTGTTCTAACATAATAGCGTTCTAAATAACTCTAGCACAGCTAAATTACAGTTTAGTTGCTCGCGTTTTATACTATAAAATAGGAGAGGCAATTGTAGTTACGACTCTAAACCGTAGCAGCGGTGTAACTGCATTTGGTATGGTTACACGTTGCCACAGAAGCCAATCAGACTGAAGAGTAGAATTGCGAAAATAGTAAACTTCTCACGCAAATGCCCCCAGTTTATTTATTTTATATACATACAATCTAAAAAAATGCTAGAAGTGACCAAGAAACGTGAAATAGTCATGATTTTGTCTATGTAGCGTTTCGTGAGCTCTGCCTACCCCATTCGGGAACATAGGCGTGATTGTATGTTATTTCTCTATTTTTCACAATAATACATTATAAATCCAATGTAACGATAAGCCATACATCAGTGTCAAAAATATAATGGGTATGGGTATGAATGATCTAAAATGAACACGACTTTTCTGCCAAGGTTGCCGTTAACAAGCGTGCTCCGACAAGTCTTTGCCGTTTTATTTAATTAAGTACGTTACGATACTAATTTACAATGAGGCACTATTACTAAAATGAATACGTATTCGTTGCTCTTAAACAATGAAAAACGACCTCAACTAAAGAAAACACCAATTAGACAGGTATATATGTAATTGAAATAGGTCAATACTTAAAATAAAACAATTGTTTAATATTTAAGGAAGCCATATTATGTAGGTACGTGAGGTTTGATTTTAATTATGTTTCACAAAAGTGTTGGATTTATCAGTAAATATTTAATACATTATAGAGGTGACGTCTTAACTCTTAACGCAAAGATTTGTTCGTGAAACTGTCCAGATTAAATAAATTAGCTGTAAGTAAATATTTCGCCATTGAAACATACACCAGAAAGTAAATTGTAATAGATAATAATTATTATGCATTTTAAGTGGTGATTTGTCTCGGATCGACAAGGGCGTGAGGTAATTTCGTGTGTAGAATAGGCAGTTGGCCTTCAACCGCTTCTTCTAAACCTTATCTTCAGAACTAGATCAATTTTATTTAGCACGGTCGAAATATGGTACGAGGGCGTTTAAAGATAAGTACCTACCTATCTGCAGCAACTTTCTTTGCAACGAAATGTTACTGCGACAGAATACTAGGAGGGTAGTCTCCGTCCATATTACAGAAGAATCGACACTTTTTGAGTGAACTTGAGTTATTTTGTTATTAAACTGACTGATGGAACAAATGTAAATAACGAAAAAAAATCTTCCTCGTTGTGTTGTCAAAAGTGTTGATTCAGATTTTTTCTAAAATGAGTCAACCAAAACAGTACGTCTAGTGTGTTCAAAACGACCATGCAGTCGATAACGATTTCGTTTGCGAGTTAACGCAAAATTGTATGGAAACTGAGACAGTTTGCACAACTGCCGCGGTCGACACTGTTTCCATACAATTCCGTGTTAATTCGCAAACGAAATCGTAATCAAATTAATCATCGTTTTGAATACACTAGACGCTTAGCTCAGTATATAATGAAACTTAAATAAAACTTTCAATAAACTTAAATAAATAATGAATAATAGCGAATATAGGTACCTATTTATGAAAAGTTTTTTAGTTACACTATTTTTTACTCCATAATTAAGAAATAAGCACTCTTCTTTAATCCTATACTTCAAAATACGAAATCACCAACATTTGTGACGTTGATATTAAGAAAATAAATAAAAAAGACACCACTAAATTAAAACTTTATTTAAATATTAAATATGCTTTGTAAACAAGTGAACATGACTAAAATTAAAAGAATCCACATAGATCCCTGGTTTTTCTGGGATAAGCACCTCCAAACAGTTTGACTGGGGTTCTGTTCCAATCAATAAGTAGATAAATGCTCTTTTCGAACGGCGAATCATGCATTGAACATCTTCTGTAATTCTGTGAAATAAATTCCACTCCATTATTTTTCTTACGAACCGGTGACAGAATGTGTGTCATATCGATACTTCCATCTTGTTGGATATATAGTACACGGTTGTCGAAAGCGGTATTTTTGCAGACTTTCGGACCTAGCGACGATGGAACATTGTCATATTCATTATCCAAATCTGATCGGTACTTATTGATATCAGGTATTTTGTCATCTCCTCCAACGAAACTTTGTATGCTGTGTTCCTTCTCTTTACCAATTATGTAACGTTCGTTTAAAGCGTTCCCTATTTTGACATGTTTATTAAAATGCCCTTTACTGTTCATTTTTTGGTGTTTAGAATGTGTTTTACCACTGTTTTTTTCCGTTATTTTCTTTTTCGTCTCATGTCCTGGTAAAAATCCATGATTAAATCGTAGAATTGACATTGATTCTTTATTTCCATTTGCTAGGTCAGTCATTTTTTCGGCTAGAGCTCTTCCTTTTGCGATGTTTTCATCATTTTCATTCATTTTGGGCAACTTCCGGCCATCGTGTTTATATTTAATTCTAAGTGAAGGTTGTCTTCTGTTTGCTTCAGCAATTTTAACGTCGATGTTACTTTTCCCATCTAAATCTAAATCTATTCGTCTTGGTGTGTAATCATTACTATAAGATTTGACATTATGCCATTTATTTGCGTTTGCAAAACTTTTCGAGTACATTTCATTATCATTAGTTCGTTTAGTTTGATTATTTTGATGGTCATCAATGAAATACTCTACTGATTTCAAAAACGGAAGAATAGTCATTAGGTTGCTTCCCCTATGTCTTTCAAGATCTGTCAACGTTTTTTGATTGCTTAAACTAGACGCTGCTAACAAAGCTGGGTCCTTAATAGACTCTCGGGAAATTAATAATTTGTCTTCTAATTCCAAAGACTCTTTCTCGGAACTTTTGATGTACTTCTTCCTCACGGAATGCTTTGCTTCTCCTCTGTTAGTCACTTCCACATACTTAGGTTGTGTTTCGGAGTGTGATTTTAAAATGTCACTTCTTATGTCACTTTCGATAATTTTCAAGTTAATCTGTTGTTGATCAACGTCTCGCTTTTTAAGCACTCGACGTTTTTCCACAAAATTTCTTCTATGAAACCTTAGCGGTGGCCTAAGCTTAGAAAGTTTAAATTCTGTCTGATATGGATAAGCATCATTCATTTTAACAAGGGGAATAGTCGATGGCACTTTCTTTTGCTCCCTGTTTTGGTAAAAATTTATACTTTTTAAGTACTTTAATACATTACCCACAAATTTCGAACTTGTCCATTGTCCATAAACTTGGGATTTGTCTTGAGGTGGGGGAGGTTTTTCTACGTCAGATAAAATATCCACATATTGCTTATTAGACATTACGTATTTACCACTGACAATGCCTAGGCTCTCTGGGCTATGTTTATCCGGGATTCTAACAGAATAATCACCTTTTGGAGCAGTTGGTAGCGGTGGCGTTTCGTAGTCTAATACCGTTGAAAAATCAGTACTGTTATTTTCAGATAGGTCTTTTTTGGATTGTACTTTAAATCGGTCATGCTTTGTTACTAGATTCCAAAAGCTTACAGCATCTTTTTCGCTAGACCTAAGGCTTTCTGTAACTGGGATATCAAAAATTTCCTTTTCACTTGATGTACTTACATGTTTCTGTCTCTCAGATGTTACTTCGATACCAACGTCGTGTTCTATGTAGCTATATGGCGTACTGAAATGGACGAAATTTTCTGTTTTGTTGATTGGAAGTAGCGTGGAAGTTCCCTGTAAATTATTGCGTATTTCTTCGACTTGCAAATCACCAAGAACTATGTACTTGTTGTCTTGCTCGTTTTCACCTCTTATTCGGTTCCTTCGAAACGGTTTTTGTCCAAAACGAGGGTCTCTTTTTAATGTTACGTTTCGTTCGATTGTGGACAACAGTATCATAGATGCACCAAATATTTCTCCTTCTAATCCGTTTGGAGAACCTAAAATGTTTTAATCAGTGTTACTTAATTTAAGATATTATGACACAATAATATAAGCAAAATTTAAAAAAAGTTACTCTAACCCTTTTCTGACGTTCCATAACCCAAAATTAGGCTTCCTCCTCCTGGAACTACGTAACCTAGCAACTGAAAAAGGAAAACGAAAATATGTCAAATATTTATTGATCGGAAAAAAATATGTTGTGAATTTTTCGCATAAAATGAGTTAAAACTGAGTGAAAGAGTCCTGTATCCTGCAATGTAGATAGTACTAATAAAATTCGTAGGTGTTCATATAGATTTGGATGCAAAATGGACTGTTCACGGTTTATCTATTTAAGGCATTCAGAAAAAATAAAATAGGGATCTACACAAATTGTACATTCTAAGTAGGTAGGTAATAGTTGAAACATTATCTAAAAGCTATATAGCTCACGTTAATTGAAGATTCGCAGAAAATAAGTTGTGAGTCGAGGTAGAGCGCCCATGCGCCGTAATCGGACTGGTAGGAAAGGCAGACATGTCGCCACACGTCCGCCACGAACTCCACGGCCACGCTAGACGTCACCTGCTCGTTGATCGACACCTTCATCTGCTGGCCTCCCGAGTCCAGCCACAGCCGGATGATACGGGTGCTGCCACTTCCTACAAACAAACTGACTACAATGTAACTCACAAAAATGCTTATTGGTTCGTGAAGTTACTAATCAGTTCATTAAATATTAATGTACCCTCAATGCCCTAATCACATGTAATGAGAACAAAAACAGTGGGTTAATATGATTTGAAATTCTACCGCCTTTGAAATAATTTTCATCATGTTTTGTTAAGAAAATGCGTTTTACATAACTAGGTATAAGGTACCTATTCCTTTTTTGATTAAATTTCTTCTTAATATAGAATGAAATTTTGAAATATGATCACGAAATCATCATGACAATATCATTATTGAAATACTTGAGTAAAAATCATCGTTGGTAGGTACATACCCACGAAGATTTTACTCAAAGGATTAAAAAGGGCCTCTTCCTTAGTAAAAAAATTGGATTGCTTTTAATTCAGAACTTAAACAAAATTAGGCAACATTGGACCTATACAAAACGAGTCCAGATGAAAGTAGGTCAAATTAATTATTGTGACGCAATTTTGTTTGCTCAATACATCGCGTCTGCTAGTGGTTTCAGTTGCGGTTTACTTTCTTGATATATATTTTTGAACCGTGCGACACATACTCTTTGACCTTGTGTCCGTGTTAAAAGTCAAATGTCAGAAACTGGTTCGCTCAAATATAATTGCATAAGGGTTAAAAAATCTGGCCGAACCACAATGTTGCGGCACTCACCGACGTATGTGAAAATGCTCTGGTCTCCCGCGAGGTCGTACACGCGTATCCAGACACAGAGCGTAAACTCTCTCATGGGCGGTGTTTCGACGTCGTATTGTATAAACTACAACAAAAAGGATGAAGTTCACTAATTCGCTTTCAATGTGCATTCATTTCATTTCACGAAATCGAGTCTCATATTGATAGTTATGATTCCTGAAAATCGGTAATTAATTTTTCAATTTCGTTGTTTCAAAAATATACCTTCATAGTTTGTTGTGAATTCGAATGACAGACTTAGAAATAAAAATAAATTACTGGCCGTGAAAAAAACTACCTAGCGTAGTTTTTCATCCTTCTAGAGCGGTACTTTCGTACAAGTTATCAGCTAAATTTGTAAAATCCGTGAAAATGTCCCGTACGTTTTTCCTATTTAAGTCTGTTATTAATAACACTATAAACGAGTGATATAGCAGACTTCCACGACTTCCACCTTTATAGACGCTAGATTTGGTAGGTACCTATGTGCTATGGGCACTAATCCACTGCATTATAATTAAAACATTTGATAGGACAAAGTCATTTATTGAAGAAACTTCATTAAAAAAATGTACTAACCATAGAGAAGACAAATTAAAATCCATAAGCAATCTCCTGTTCGTATTATCTTGAACAAGTGAGATGCATATAAATTTCTAAATGTATAGTTTAAAGAAAATGGTGCCGCTTATTTATTTACTTAGATTTAGATGCTGCGTCGGATTCTACCTTTCCGAGAGGTGAAAGAACTAATGCGTCTGCACATACCTCATGCGGCTTGCAAGTCTGGTATCCAAGAAAGACCGTGTCAAAATATTTTTTGTTTATAAAGAGTGGTTTACTTAGGACGTAAATGAAAACAAGTATCTAATTTCAATTTCACCTTTCAAATTTTAAGTATGAAAGCAATCATGAACATATTTACCTGAGCATATCCTTTTTGATGAAGCACTATTTTGAGTACGGGCCGATTAATAGCGTTGCTCGTAGCAAGTAAACTTAAAACGGTTAGCGGCATCCATAACATTGTTTTTAGCTCTGCTTTATCTGTAAGTCAAAAACTTGAACATACAATACACTCGATTTTTTGGAGAAAACAAACACTACCTTGAAGTATTTGGCACGAGTAGATCATTAAAATGATACTCCTATATCTAACATGTTGTTCTACATTAACAAAACAAGTAAACAAATGCCTAGGATAGTTTTGTAAGAGAATCATGTAGGTAAGCAGGGGCGTAGCTACCAAGGGGCTAGGCGGGGCAGTGCCCCGGGGCCCTCAAGCTCAGGGGGCCCCCGAACCGTTTCTATCTCTAGGGGGGGGGGGGGCCATCCATGCTAGCTACGCCACAATAATCAGTTTACATAGGTGTGGGGTCCCATTTTTTTATTTGCCCCAGGGCCCTTGGTTACCTAGCTACGCCACTGTAGGTAAGAAGTATTTGAAAATTTCTAACAAAATAAATAGCATAGAAGTTATCTATCAGATGGGACGGTGTGAATAAAGAACAAAAAATCTTAAGTTGTATGGATGATCGCGCTTAGGTACTCGTAATTAATACCTACTCAGTAACGAAACTCCTTCAGGCTGCCAGAACACCGCGTATTAGCTTATTATTTTTATTAAACTTGCCACTGTAAGATAATCACGATCCGTGTGCTTTCTTCGGAATCTCAAGGCGACGACTGGTGACTCTCTACCACTGCTTCGATAATTGTTATTGCTTTGGCTTGTGTTTGTGTTTACAAACCGCAAACAATCATTGACAATTACATTGTTGTCGTCTGACTGTACGCAAATACAAGAAACTAATAGTTCATCGTTATGACTTCTCCCGCATGCCGAACTACACACACATCATATTTTTATATATAAGCACTTGATATCTTTTTTGTAAAATTATGTACCAGTATGACAACTTTAAGAAAATAGGTTCTAAGTTATATTAATATTATTGAATCAGGCGTAGCTTTGCAGAGATCAATGTTAATTAAATAAGTAGGTAGGTATACGAGTACCAATAACTTTATTCTCTCGCGACTTAAACGAAGCTAAAGCGGCGTGGAAGACATTCGTTGCATAGATTTAGCTACGTTAATAAAATAACGCAGGTGAGCAAAGTTACTATTACCGTTCATTGCAATGTCTGTAGCTAGCAAGGTCGTACGTTAAGTCAACTATCAGTAATCTCCATGTTGGTTACCACGATGCTAATATTCTGGTTTATCGCTGTCCTCCCCCTTGACTCCTTGACCGCGAAAGCCCTACACACCAAGCCCTATCACTCCGGCTCTCAGGTGTCTCGGGCGGGCAGGAAGGGCTGCTGCTCGACTAGGGAAGCAGCGGCGACTAAATATTTTGAGTTTGTGCAGGCATCCAGAACAGTGCGCCATTGGTGGCCAAGCCTGTGGGTGTAAAGACACGCTGAACTATACACCACGGCTTGGCAAATGGTAACGTTCAAGAGTGCTTTCCTAAGCCAACTTAGTGACGAACAGTGTTACTGCAACTCTGGCCGACGGTGCTTCTGGTTCTTTACAGCCTGAAGAACATCATCTTTCAATAGATTTTAGGATATTATGTTATAATTATAACATTTTTAAAGTCACTTTAATTCAACATTTTTAGCAATATTATCCCGCGATCAGTATTCAGTATATTTATTTTCTCTTAGTGTTAGGTTTTTACAATAGGTTATGAAAATTTAATGAAATAATATAAATTACAATATAACCAAATATTATAAAAACCTAACCTAAGGTGCATGCCGTCGGCGTCGGAAACGGGGCAGGACCCAAGCTACCGGCGGTTAGGGCTGCAAACTGGGGAACCTCCTGACGATGCGCGCCGTATCATGAGTACCACCTTTTGCATAAAACCTTTGAGCCAACCGTCTAGCGAGAGTCTCCTAAGATGATGGTCTAGCTAGACTCTTCGCTATGAGACCGTTTGCTGAGACGACTATCGATACAATGATCGTCGAATCCACATCCCACATGTCGGTCACCTCGTGAGCCAAGTCAAGGTACTTGCTGAGTTTGTCCTTCTCGGCCTTCACGAGATTCTCGTCTTATTATTATTATTCGTATATCCATTTCTTCTCCTAAACTATTGTCTTATTATTAAGTATTATTTTAATATACTGTATACCATCAAACAAAATCAATAGCAAGTGTGGCCCGGTTTGGCTTCGGCGTTCTGCGGCCCTTGTCTGATAAAAGGTTGCCGACCATTGCTATAATAGATTGGCACTTGGTCAGTAGATACGGTCGGATGCGGTACTAAGGCAAGGTGACGGTTCCAGGTGAAGGCTCCGGCGTACTACATGGGCACGGGCGCGCCGAGCACGCTGCCGCGCGGCGGCTCGCTGCTGCGCGCGTTCTCGCCCGCCGCGCCCGCGCCCGCCGACCGCGCCGCCGCGCTGCCGGCCGCCGGTACGTGGGGCGCCGGCCCTCCGGCCAGCAGGGCACTAGGTTGCGCCACCAACCAATATAGTGCGGGGATTGTTTTCATTTAAAATTCATGAACGAGGTATAGATGGCGTGTGTGCGTAGGTCCGACCAGGCCCGCCAAGCCCGTGCGCACGCACTTAGCGGGCGGCGGGCGCGTGCGCGCCACCGGCGCCCGCGCGGCCGACCAGCTCTGCACCATCCCGGGTACGACGACTCAGCTCTCAGTCCTGTCGGTGCCACATTTTCGCTTCAATGGCTTAATTCGCTTGGTGCTTATTTTGTGTATTAAGTACATTACATTAGAATATTGTACCTACATTGAATACCTGAATTTTTTCAATTATTTGGCTACTTACGTGTACAATACAAGAATACAATATTATTGATGTGCTTATAATAATTACAATATTATAAATACTATAATCTATATAAGTACCTACTATGTGGATATAAGCTATTACATAATTGCAAAAACATTTTAATAATTACAAGTATTATAAATAGGTAAAACACCTGTACAGTATTTATGTAGCATTTTAAAATAAGACATCAAATGCCGTATTATAAGCTACTTTAAGCAAATTTCATCAGAAATCGTTGGTCTTTTTAAAAATTTAAAGGTAAACATATGTATTTACTTAATTACCTAATAATATATTATATTGTGTACAACCACATTGAAGTTGACTCGTTATACGAATTTGTAGTTACCTACTTATTTAATATCAATTGGCTCTTGGTTCTCAGCGTACCCATCAATACGTAACTAAAGTTGTAGTAGTAGCAGATGTTTGAACTCTATTATAACCAAGAGTCAAAATATTTTATTCGAATCTACTCGTAACACGCTCTCCGATTTTATGCAACGTCTAGCTAGTGAGTTTGGCAACATGAACTGATGTTCATTTATTTCATTATTGCCCTGTATCCATTAATAACGATGACATCTACTAAGTGGCAATTTTCATCACCGCCACACTTGTGTTTGGCGGAAATTCGTTTTTAACCAAATTATCCAACTACCTACACTGGCGTAGGCCTGAGGAGAGAATCTCGTTTTATGACTTGAGTAAGTAAATTTGATATCGTCCATGGAAGTAACCTTCGTTATTGTCATTTTACGTTTACGTTTATGCATCTGATAGAAATATCGAAGTAACTATCTATACCTATTAAATTTGTGTATGTATAAGTGAACGCAATAAGCTAAATATTATTTATAAATTTCACTAAACGTTAATTGTCTAATATACTTATTAACGTTGCTTAGTGCTTACGACCTTTGCGATTCGTAATGACAAGGAGGTTTTTGCGTGCGTGTGCGCAGGGCACGCGGGCGAGGGCTACATGTCGTCGCCGGAGCGCGGCTCGGTGCGCGCGCCCTACGAGGACCCCTACTACACGCAGTTCCTGGGGCCCGCCGCGCGGCCCACCATCACGCCCGTCATCGACGAGGAGGCCAGGTGCGTTCCGACCGGCGTCGCTCTGTGCAGCAGCTGTTGCTGAGGAGGTCGATGTTATCAACTGGCCGTCTTTGTTTAAGCGACGGCGTTATGATCGACGACGCGTACCAGATGTACAGCGTGGCGGCGCTCGCCGGCGGCCCGCGCCCCATGCCGCGCGCGCCCTACGACGCCAGGTAACACGGGTCATGAATCTACTTCAAATTGTTTATTCAACTTTTCTTGCTAGTAAATTCCGAAATTGTGTTCTATCTCAGAAAAATTATTTAAATACTTAATTAAGGTAATGATAAACCTTTGTCAAAATAGAGATTTAGAACACGATTATTTACCTCATAATTTTTGCTGAGCGATATTGTGGCCACAATATTTAACTTTATTATTTTCACGCATTGCGATATGAAGCTACAGCGAATGTAATTAATGATATAACTTCGATATTGTGAGTAAAAAGAAAAGGTACTATGTTCATAACGTGGCTTTCCAGACTTAATCCCCAAGTGGAAGATATACAACGTCTTAGAGTTGAAAAAATGGAACGTCAGCTGGCAAACCTGACCGGGCTGGTGCAGAAGGCGCTGCAGGTGCCGGGCGCCGGCGCCGGCGCCGGGCCCGCCTCGCCGGCGCCCGCGCCCGCCGTCGCGCCGCGCCAGCAATTCCACACCTACCAGGCCCGCACTGCTACCCAAGGTACTCCACGTGATGCTTCCCTACTCATCTGCTTATTCAGTCGTAACCACACAATACGACGTTTGAAGTGTACCTACATGATAAATCAATCCTGCCTACAAAATTTATAAGAAAGAGATTACGTCAAACTATAAAATATTTTGATACACAAAAACTCTTGGTGCTTAGTTGGTTAATGTGGCTTGCGTTTTCCTGCACTCAGATGCCGCGCGATTTCCCAGCAACGACAGACCTCCCAAATTAGGGAGGGACAAATTTCGTAAGTGTGACCTGTCGCGGCCCCGATCGATAAACAGAACGCTAATGTATTGCTAATGTCAATATTATATAACGCTCTCTTGTAACTTGTAGATATATTTACTAGTTATATATTTATCAACATCAAAACAAGCAGCACACATTTTAAAACTAGCTGATGCCCACGGCTTCTCCCGTATATTTTTTTGTTATCAGTCTCTTGATTGCTAAAATAACAAACACACAAAAAATAGCGATAGCATGGGCACTCTATGTCAAAATGCCATTGCTTAAAATTGAATGAAAATCCTCTTAGTTCGAATTTACACCATATTGCTTCGGAATGAAGTACAATGTCCATGCCTTCTACTACTATTTATAGCGACTAGCATTTAGAATTAGCTACAGATATTTAAGTCCAGGTGCAACTATTTTATGACAGTTATTTTATAAAATTGGTGATCAAACCGGTCCATTTCGTTATAACGCAGTAGTTATTCTTCACCGATGTTAAGACGTAATGGATGGCGACCACAGAGTTGTGGTTGCACATTCTATTTCCTGGCAAGTAAGTTAATGAAAGAGTGTTAGAGATGAGCTTCCGCAGGGCAGGTCATGCGACCAGGAAGCGTCTACTCTACTTTCTCGCTGCCTGCCTGAGAGTCAAAATAGAAGGTGCACTCACCTATCACAATAATATAAACAATTTAATTTAATTACCTGCCCATTTAGCCCATATCTGATGTATCTATATTCATGAATATGTTTTTATTACCTTTACTAGTTTACGTAAAATGATTTTTATTGTATTTATTTAAAAGTACAATTTAAACAATAAACCATCACACAACACACAAAGGTAATCCTTCCTTTGACATTAGCAATTCATTTTGCATTTGCAGTTTCCATTCACTTATCACGCCGAACGCTTGCTTGCTCAGTCGTGTGTTTTCTTATTTTGAACTTTCTTTCAATGAACTATTGTATTGGGTTTTTATTCATCCCTCTAGTCGATGAATGTGCACATACACATCTTGATTGATATTCACCATTTTACTCTCACCTAATACAGTCGTTTCGGTCATCCCTGATAACTATCATTGCAAAAATTTGAAAAGCTTGTTTGAACTACGTATTACGATACCCGTACCACAAAGATAGAAGCTTGCAGTTATCGGTAATGAGGATTTCCTGGCAGTCAAAATACCTACTACTATTAAACCTAGACGGTATTAGAATCGGCCTTATTGAAATTCTTGGCACTAAAGTTGGTATAGCCATCGAGGGATGACAGCAAAGCTCAGAAAACCCTCATCGCTGAGTCACGTCGAGCATTAAAGTAGCATCGTACCTTACTCACCAGTTGATGTTTAATTTAGAGTAAAAAATAATCAAATGCTCTCCAAGACGATGATTAAAAAAATACCGACTTATAATAATGGAACAAAATTTTAACATTTTGATACGTTAATCTGTTGAGACAGCACTTAAGTCTCAATTAACTAGGCTACCAAAATGAGTTTTTTGTCGCCTTTTAATCGATAGGCAACGTGCAAATCAAATTAGCGCCGTATTGCTTATTAACTATGAATTATTCATTTCGGTTACATAGCAGTAGTAATGGTTATATGTATAAAGTAATAATAAAGTAAATTAATGATTCTAAGGACGAGCACTGAACCAACTAACTGCAAAAAACCATGTCATTCCAGCTGAAAATAGTTTTCATTTCTTTAACAGATATCTACTCTTACTTTAATATAGAAAAATCAAGACATAATTATTGACTTTTATAGTACCTAATCATTTTTCGTTGTAATATAATGCTATTCTTGAATTTTCACAATCAAACAAGTACTTAAATCTTTATGCACCAACTTACCCAGGATACATTTTTTCCCATATGAAAATTCATTTAAAAATTAATCACGGCACATTTAGACCTGACTAAATCAACCACTAGACACATACGATATCCACCTGTGTCAGTGCTTGAACCTTCTACTAAACTACATTATTTGACAGTTGTTTTATTTGTATAAAGTACAATGCATAACGTCCCTGTGGCTTGTTGCTCATTGACTCAAGTTTAGAAAGCTTACCGAAAGAGCGCAAGTATTGAATGCTTCTCACGCTGTTGAGAATTAACTGAAAAGGAAATAATTTGTGATTTCAGAAAAATCAGTGTCATTTGAGAAATCGGTATCCTTTAGCGATGACCCACCAGATATGAACTCACCCATTCAACACTCGCCCCAACATTCAGGTATGCATATAAGTTATATTTTTTTCGTATGTTACCCAAGTAGTACTTATTGGGTTCATAGATTTGGGTTATCCGTAGTGTTGAACACTGTTATTGAAGAATGACTTAATAGAATCGGTTTTACTCTGGTGGAGGTTCTCAAAGCTAGCTAGAACCCTGTCCTACTTGTTTAGCATGCGGCAAGCATAGGCCCGCGCGATGTGCCGGACTTTGTAACGGCCAGAGCTGTCTGTACATGTGGGGCCAGCGGGCTGCCGTCCTCTACTCTTAACTTCATATCTAATTCAATCAAGAATTGAGGATGTTTAGATACCTACCTCTGTTTTAATGCCGGTCCTCTAGATTTACTTCCGTTTATTTCGCATTTATTGATTATTCTACATTCATTGTAATGTATTATTTCAAATAATACATTTTTACTAAAGTTAACAATATATCTGAGCCACAGTGGATCACAATTATTGACTTAAGTTAAAAAAAACATTAAAATTCTTCTTAAGAGCAGCCTTTTAACAGTCAGACATTTAACAGTCATCGTTTAGAATGATTATAAATTATCATAAGTCATTGTCATGTGTATTCCTTTTAGTACCTAGTTATTATGTTTAGTTCTGTCATTAAATTATTTGTAATGTTCAAGTTGACAAAAGTAAATTTAATAATAACATATATATTCGCCATAATTATTATCCACTTTAATTTTGTTTAGGACCGACCTCTTGTGCTGTAATTCTGTCTCTCTTATCACTCATAGATAAGATCATAACCATGTTCATAATTCTTGTATTTGATTTCTTTCCGCTTACTTCTTTGCCATAACAAGCTGATACAAAGCCAACAAAACCGGCAATCAAGTCGTCGACATTGCCGAGGACTTCGTCACAAGGTAATTTTATGAAATATGTTTTATTTAGGAGGTTTCAATCGGTTGTACTTGTTTGACTTATATTTAAATAAAAATAATAACAAGGAAGTTTGTAAACCAAAAAACAGATGCGGGCTAATAAGCTTTATTTATAAATCATTGAATTGCAATCTAACAGTTGGAATGATGCGAGTAGAAGCGAATACTTTTTTCATTATAAAGTTGTACCTGCTATTCAAACATAACAAATAATATCCAAGTAAGGTCAATCAAGGCAAATTCAACTACATACTCTTCAAGTGTATTTTTATCGATCATTGCCAATTATAATAGGGACAAGACAATTACACCTAAACCTGGGACATTCTGGCAGATTCAACTTATCATAAACTGCTTGATTAGTCTTAGGGTCAATTCCCACCAAAAGAGCAGCGCAGCGCGGCGTAGCGCAGCGACCCGCTCCGTGGAGAACGCGCGACGATTCCTGCGACTGTTCGAGAAGCCGCTGGAATGCGTAGGAAGTCGCTGGAATTTACATAATTATTGACATATTGACATATGTATTGACAGCGGCCGTCGCGACTGCTCGAGCATCCTCGGGCATTCCTGCGAAGGCTCGCGCAGTCGCACGGCTTCGTTTATGGAATGCGTTGTTATCACCATGGACACGCGGGTATGCGCGCGCATCGTTAGAGTTTCTCATGCGATAATAAGTGTTATTGTAATGAAAATAAAGTTGAAATTCTCATTCCACGGAGCGGGTCGCTGCGCTACGCCGCGCTGCGCTGCTCTTTTGGTGGGAATTGACCCTTAGCGTAACAATAGGATATCAACTGAGACTGTGCAGATTTCAATAAATTGATTTGTCGTTTGCCTTGACTAACCTAACTCTTTAACTGGCTTATAATCGCTGTACTTGGTAGAAAGCTTGGTTATCGGTATTTCTGGTCTGATCATGGCGTTTTGATAAGTCGTAATGTAAACCTTGCAGAGCGCGACCGCCTGAAGCCGGCGCCGCCGCCGAAGCCGGCCGGGCTGGTGGGGCAGCAGCTGGCGTTGGTCAACCAGAAGATTTACACCATTAACGTCACCCCAGATTTCTTCAACGACATGCGTGTGCTTCAGAAGCAAAGCCGGGATTTGAGAATTGAGGTCAGTAAACATTCTGAATATGTTCATAGGTAGCGACTCTTCATAAATCGCTACTTTTATATGAAAATTGCTGCAGCGAATATCTATTTTTTTTAACACTGAGTAATCCATCGTATCTAATGTCAATTCGTGTAGATTCATTATCAATTCTGTTGTTCATTTCGGTAACAAAATCAACAGTTATAGACCGGGAGATAGTGGACACATTTTACTGGGTCATTTATACCAGTATGGCGGTTCTTCTGGGGTCTAAGTAGGTAGGTACGTAGCTTTGTTTTTTGTTCCACAAAAATCCTTGTATTTTTCGAAAGTCCATAAAAAAGAAGTAGGCGGTAGCGTAATGCCATACTTCTCCGGTATGGCTTAAAGCCCGCCATACTGAGGCGAACACATTAATACAAAAAAAATCTACCATTTCGATACCTCCTACGTACCTATACTGGTACAAGTGCAAAATCGTAACTTTACAGGAGAGCTGTTCAAAGGTTCCAAGTTCCAACATCCGTAACTTTCTCATTTGACGACATAAACAAAAATAGTTTTACTTTTATCTGTATTTATACAGTTTTGTAATTGTCTGTAGTTTTTGAGAAAATTGTAGATATACCAGTATACGCCAGTTTTACGTTTTGTGTTGGTGTGGTATACTGATATAATTACCACTTGTGCTAGTATACGTGTATTACTTCAATTACCAATTTAATGATATTTTTATAATGTTCGAATGAAATACTACACTGACTTATAATTTAAAGGGAGACTGGCGTTTTTTTAACACTTACTTACCTTCCTATGATAATTTGTGAACATTTTAATCACTTGTATCAATATACGTTGAATTTAGTATATCTCTTGCAACAGTTGTAACACTATACGGCTAGTAATACTTTAAAATATCACACAAAATTAAAAAAAAAGTAGATGTATAAACTCGTATGGACATGTTTTTAATGCTTTTATCATGAAAAACAATTTCACAGAGGTAGTTTGATATTAGTTGCACCCTTTTCTTACTATTAAATAAATGAAATAAATATTGGGACTAATAAAATTGAGATTTTTTCAGTGTTTCTAACTATCGTAATTTCCATTATATATTAGACATGCACCCGTACGTTCATTTGATCGTGCCAATCTTTTTTAATTTTGGAAAACTTACAGCCGCCCCACTGATGAAAAGGTGTTTAATTTATGCCATTCTTTACAATTTAGTTTTCGTGACTCAATGTAAATCCTGATTTAACATCATGGGCTCCCCTATTGTAATGTAACAGACGTAGAAGATGTTTAATATAACACAACATTCGATTCCATACTTTAAATTCTAACTGACTTAAAACTACTTTTTTATTAATTTGTTCTTGGAATTTCAATACGTTTTTAGTGCCCAAATAAGTTGAAGCAAAAAATATCATACATACTTAATTTGTTAATACTTTTAAATATGAACATGAGTTACATAACGCTTTCAAATTATTGAAGAAACATTTTGTATCTGAGGTAAATACAATTGTTAAGTAAAACCCAGACAATAGACCTGTTTCATAGGTAAGGACCTTATATCATATTATTAAGTGAGTTTTAGGACTACGCCTTCTTACTAAATGATTACTAAGGTAAAATTTAAGGTCATAATAAGTTATATTTAAATTTGACCCTTTATTTACTTCAATATGTAAATAACAGTTACTATAAATCACAAAAGAATCCCCTTAACGTAACTTAATTTCAGTTTAATTACTTTGACCAAGTAGCAAAATAATAGCAAATAAGTCTCATAATTAATCAAATCATACAAAAAATTGCTAAAACGTACTTTCTCCGTGTAGTCGTTTATTGTTCAACTAAACAAACGGTTAGCTTTTTAATTGAAAACGAAAACTTATATAAAACGTACATAAACTAACTGTTACTTAATATTTGTAAGGCACAACAAAGATAATTTTGACCAAATATTAAACAAAAAAGTGTAATGAATGAGTTTGACATAAAATCAACACAAAAAAGGCTTAACAAAATAAACTTCTTTTACAAAACATTGAAGAATTGCCAATTATATAAAATAAACTTAACTTGTTCCTTGTAACTCGATTATATTCATAATGCATATTTAAAAAAAAATACGCTCTGCTGAATTTGATGAATCATAAAACTTTGTTGCCAAGAAGCGTTACTGAAATGCAAATAAAATTCTGATTCTATAAAATTGTATTTATGTTTCCACGAGAACTTCATTTTCATCACGTAAAGATTCAACTCCTGGAGGTCATGAAAATTCAGAAAAAAATGCAAGATAAGCATTAACTAAGAATTTTATGGTCATAAACTGATAAAACTATTTATAAATACGACATTATACATTAAACTAACGTGAGACTCACTCATGTTGAAAATTATCGGATAACTAACAAATTAGCCCGAAACATGTCGAGCTAAACTCGATTTATTAAACGTGAGTTATTTGATAATTTACAACACGACATTATAGTAGTTTTATTTATAACTTATATACTTACCGCTAATCTTATTTTTCCTTCAAAATAATTAAAACGAGATTTCTCCCGCTTGTCTGCGTAATTTTTTTTTTGTTACTTATTTTGTAACTTTTTAGAAACTAACTATGCCGGAAAAAACATAAACTTATCATACATTACTAATTTTCGTATACATAGGAATTGTATTAGACGTTTGTCTGGTCATACACCATTTAAGCGGTTCGCACGTAGCAAAAACTAGCATGTATACTGAGACAACTGCCAGTTATACTAAACTTCCCTCGTTCCAACCGAATATTGCTACCGCGTATACTAATACAAGTGGGTTGTACCATTATACGTCGCACCGATTACAAAATATGTGTCAGATGCATTCGTATACGTCATTTTATCTCCGAAATTAATAGAAATATCCGTAGCAAATTTTTGTAGTCGTTAAATATAGACATATTAATCATAAAAATACAAAAAACCGAAAATCTGGAATCTGTCTAAAGTCGCGAGGTATATGCGTAAGGCGAAGGATGTTGTTCCCTACCAAACACCGGGTGTTTATAAGGTTGATTGCAGTTGTGGTAGTTTCTATATTGGACAGACTAAACGAACTGAGAAAGTCGAGGAAAATATTAGCGGTGTTAAAAATCGCCAAATTAACAAATCTGCCATAGCTGAACATTAGATAAACAATTTTTTTTGGAGTTAGAACCAAACGATTGGATCGAGCTTCATAATCCCAGAATCCTCTCTACAGAACGACATTATTACTCGCGAATAGTGCGTGAAGCGGTTGAAATAAAAAAAGCATAAAAAATTTAACCGAGGTGATGGTTTTAAGCTTTTGTCTTCATGGAATCCGGTTAGCCGGTATAAGTGTCAGCCAAAAGACGAATATTTGGAGAGAGCGTCTGACGTTGTTAGTGTTATGCGTCGGTATGATAGGGTAACGGTGGACAATAAGGGAGTTATTTTTTTTAATTTTCCATTAAGGTTATGTACACGCCCTTGTCTAAAGTCGCGAGGTATATGCGTAAGGCGAAGGATGTTGTTCCCTACCAAACACCGGGTGTTTAAAGTTTGATTGCAGTTGTGGTAGTTTCTAAATTGGACAGACTAAACGGACTATTGCTGAAAGAGTCGAGTAACATATTAGCGTTGTTAAAAATCGCCAAATTAACAAATCTGCCATAGCTGAACATTAAACAATTTTTTTTGGAGTTAGATCCAAAAAATTGGAACGAGCTTCATAATCCCAGAATCCTATCTACAGAACGACATTGTTACGACTCGCGAATAGTGCGTGAAGCGGTTGAAATAAAAAAGCATAAAAAATTTAACCGATGTGATTGGTTTTAAGCCTTTGTCTTCATGGAATCCGGTTATTAACAAGTGTCAGCCAAAAGACGAACATTCGGAGAGAGCGTCTGACGTTGTTAGTGTTGTGCGTCGGTATGATAGGGTGACTGTGGACAATATTGATGTAACGCGGTTAGTCCGAGGAGCCGTTACTGATGAAAATCAAGTGCGGGTAGTTCGAAGACCCGTGCTGCGAAACAGACGTAATCTTCTGTTTCAGTCAACTCGTGACCACGGTCGCTGTAACGCGGCCGAAACGTCTAGAAGGTAAAAATAAAATCGTGATTAAGTCCCGCGTAAATATAAATATGAGCATCATTTTTCTTTCCTTCATTACGTACTTAGACCCCTGAAGAACCGCCATACTGGTACAGATGACCCAGTAAAATGTGTCACTATCTTCCAGCCTATTAGTTACATACTTCTTTTGTTTTCAGACACGAAATTTGCGTCGGTCAACGCTGTCGCACGCCATCCAGATGCGGCAGCTCATGGCCGACACCATCGTGAAGATCGGCGCGCTGGCTGCCAGCTTTTACGAACGCGACCCCGAGTCGGTGTGTTACTTCTTTTCATCGTCGTCGCCTCTGTGCAATGTTGCGCGTTGTGTGTAAAGGAATGACGGGAGACATCTATTTAAAAATTAAGAAAAAAAATCTTCCTATAACACTAATAGGCAAAAGTTTGTGTGCGTGTGTGTGTATGTACGTTAACTTATTCACGCGCAGTCGACTTTACCAATTTTGATACAATTTGATAGGCAAGTATGCAGGAAGTTGACACCCCGGAGTATAATACACTTTTTAACCCGGAAAAATGCATCGATATCATCAATTTAAAATAAATTGCAAAAAAGTCATCTACGCAGACCAAGTCGCGAGTAACAGCTAAGTTACTATACAAGTTACTAGGTAATACTTAATTATAACAGCCGTGGTAGCCCAGCGGTTCGACCTGTGGCCTCTCAAGCAGAGGGTCGCGGGTTCAGACCCCGGGCTCGAACCTCTGAATTTTTCGGAATTTATGTGCGAAATCGAATTTGATATTTACCAAGAGCGAGGTGAAGGAAAACATCGTGAGGAAACCTACACACAGCGACGAAGTAATTCAACGTTGTGTGTGAAGTTCCCAATCCGCACTGGGCCCGCGTGGGAACTATAGCCCAAGCCGTCATACTGAGAGGAGGCCTGTGCCCTGCAGTGGGACGTATATAGGCTGATGATGATGATGATGATGACTTAATTATGAAAATTTGACCTTTCTTAAATTTGATGTATCACTTTCAGCAACTGACTCGCGAAGAAGAAATCTATCGACAAGACATGTTATTACTGGAAAATGATTTGTATGAACTGGAGGCTACTGTCGAGCGCCTCCGCGGCCAGGCCGCTAACAGGTAGGCGCCGGTCGACATCCAACCTACATTATAATGTAAGCCCTCACTCTCCCATCTTACAAAAACTGACAGCGAATTACGACACCGTAACAGGAAGAACTTCTTTTGTGTCGTAATATTATACTAATTTGACCATTTTGCAACCATTGTAAATATTTTTTAAGATGAAAAAAATCTTAGTGTGTATACAGTTCTTAAACTACACATAAGTATTTGGTATCTCTACAATGAGGTTATTAATTAATGGCATATTTAATATAAATAACAGTGTACAGATAGGTAGGTATAATGCCACTTATGTCTCGTAAAGAACGCATCTCAACAACATTCAATCTACTTTCACGTTTCTATTACCACACCAATCTCTCACTGCCATACAAAATTAAAGTAGGCACTAGCACAAAGTTGTAAACAGCCAAATTAGCACACTGAAAAATATCCTGACGGCTCAAAACGAAGCTCTCCATTCATTTGATTTCCCTCTTATACTCTACTTTCGATATCCTATTCGTGCTTACCGTCACTCGTGAACATACATTACATCCCAAGTACCTGAACTCTCTCAGAGGGTATATCCTTTCACTTCTGTTTTTGATAACACATTCAGTCATCTCGTCATTCTTCTTGACATCACAACTTTAATTTTACCTACATTCATTTTCTCCCTTCTTTCCAAAAGATTCGTACATTAGCATCACCATGTCCTATAACTCGCTCGCTGATAATACAAGGAGCACTTGATCATCAGCATACAAGAGACATATAACGGAAGACACTCTTATCCTCAATCTACAGTAATGCTCTTTCAAATACATTTTATGGACTCGAATTGGTCGTTCTCTACATTTAAATGAACAAGTCCAGCAAAAGCAGCTCAGCCTGCGCGCGGACCCCGCCAGTCACGGCCGCGGCTGTTGCAGGGAGACGCGCGTCAACATGGCCGACATCGAGCGCATCGCCATGGTGCTGTCCAAGAGCAGCAAGACCGTCGCCGACTGGAAACTCAAATTCCCAATCTTGCAGGATACCATGAAAGTTAAACTAGCTTCCGAAATGGAAAAGGTAACTATTACCAATTTCTTCTTGTTATAGAAACGAAAAACTCACCAATGAAAAAGAGATCGAATCACAAACCCTTTATAAATTTTACAGGTCGTGCGTAAGGAAAAAATGCTAGAAGAAGAACCGGAACGACTTGAGCTCGCTCTACGTCGTTGCAAAAAACTCACAGGGACATTAGTGACCCTAAAAAGGTATGTACAGTCAGCGTCAAAAGTAACTGACAATTTTAGTACTGAGTTACGTCAAATTCTATACTAAAATTATCACTTACTTTTGACGCTGACCCTACATGGTTTCGCCAAAACTTTTGATTACGTTCCAATGTGGAAGTGTTTTAACCAACTTGGCACGCTAAGCATGTTGATTGAAAGAGACAAAACAACTGGCACAGGCTGGCGTGCGTCCAGGAGCAGCGGCTGCCGGCCGCGGACGGGCGCGCGTCGCCGGGCTCCTCGCAGAGCTCGTGCGCCGCCGCCTCCGAGGAGGACGGCGCCTCCGACGCCGGCGCCGCGCCGCCCGCTAACAAGGTATCCGTGCAGCGCTATTCCTTACTCGCACTACATCGACGGCGCTCCTTCAACCACTAGTAACGTTCACTTCCCACAAGCTAAGGCAGGCGTACCGTACCTACCGATCGAAACTTATTTTGTCATAATATCCTAAAACATTATAGGTAATGCAGATAAGAATGCTTGATAGTTAACCCAACAATAATCATAAACGATCTTGTTTACAGGCTGTTTGAGAGGGCTCCTTTTTTTAGAAATATTCACTTTTTGCAGTCGCTAACTCGTATCTTTATTATAGTACAAGTACCTACGCTTAACAATTGCAGGTTTGCCAAAAGTTATAAAATTTGCATTTTTTTCCAGTATTTCAATTATGTTGACTGTGGTCTGTTTAATTTGCTACCCATATCACCAATGACTTTTTAGATATTTATGATCTATGAGTAGATTCCGCTTTATTAGCATGTACCATTTATTATTATTTATTATTAGCATGACCCCTTACCTCAGCACGACAACGCGGCGCGGCGCGGGCGGCGAGACGTCAGCCGTGGTCGCAACCAATAGGTACACTTTATAAATACAGACCTAACATGATGATGGAAGATGACTAAAGGTCAGGTACAATAAGTGTCCGAAAAGAGTATCATTAACTAAATTTCCAAGGTCCAAAGATTTTAAAAACTCTTTGTTGTATCTAGATAAATTTAAAATGATTGGTGAAAAGCTGAATTTAAAAGATTTTTTTAGTAAATTTTTACAGTTGATATACTAAGTAGTAAGAAACAGATTTATGGTTAAATGTACAACAGAATGCCCCGCGCCGCCGCCCGCCAAGCCATTCTCTTACCTTAATGCGCTTTTCCTACAAATGCATGCATTTTGTCACTGTAAGTGTAGATTTGCATATATGTGTATTGAAAAGGAAAATTTTGTGACCAAAGTAATGAGTTACAGTTGCTTGTTTAAACATGTCATTTTCATTAATAATAACTACCCACTAGTTAACAGTATACATAAATCAACAAAACTGTTGATGATTTTGCATTATAATTATGTTCGTTTGTAAGTTTGTTTTGTTGTATGTATTCTGGGTATTATCATAAAGATTGGTTATTCCAAAATTTTAGATACCTACCTAAGTTTACGCAGTTTAGTGACAAAAGTACAATTTTCACTAATATTATTAATGTAGAAAAACAAAATTGGCATATCAAAATTCACATTACCTACCCATACTTCTAAGAAATGCACTTTACGTCACGCTCTGTCGGGCAAGGTTAGTCGTCATTATTTTTATTTTTCTTTGGAGGAGGATATTCGATAAGACACCAAAAATCACAGTGAGTTTAATTGTTTTGTGGTCTGGCAACTATACGATACTTACTATAACGTTATACCTATATAATTTATTTTATTACATAAAACTGGTATAAAAACGTGTTTGATGGGGGAGACGGAAGACGACCGTAGAAAGGCCTCAACAAAACAGGATTATTTCACTGATGGTGGGATCTTTTGACTGTGCTAACGTCACCGTCCGATAAAAACAAACTCGTTAAATATTTTTTGTCACCATATTCTGGTGCTGCGCAAAGAAAGTTACAAAAACAAATAGTCCAATCATTAAAGGAAATCACCTCCGAATTCGAGATACCCAGCTGGAAGTTTTGTAAATATTTGCATATTGACGCCCTAAAAGTTGTCTCAAAACCTACATATTCTAGGGTGTGTGCAACTATTATTAAATTTCAAGGTCAAAAGTCACAAAAATCGGTTTTTTGCGCTTCTTTTCTAAATATCTCAATTCCTATGGATTTTTGCTATTTATGTTAGTTATCAATATTGTAGAATACAAAATTCTCTACAAATTTTGTGTACTCATTTTTTTTATACGGTTAATCCTTTTCGAGATAAAGGGCGGTGAACGCGCGGTCACAGTATATTACTCAAGTCAACCGGTGCCTCCAGTCGAAAACGCGCCATATGTATACTTGATATGGATTAGGACTATGTAGGTTTTGAGACAACTTTAGGGCGTCAATATGCAAATATTTACAAAACTTCCAGCTGGGTATCTTGAATTCCGAGATTCGTATCTTAATTAACTTTAGATAACTACACTAAAAGTTTTTTTGAAAAGAAAGTATTAATGATATTGTTATACGAGTGTAGTTAATTAAATGAAACAGAAGTACATAACACCGTGTTATGTACAGTCGGATACACAACTTTATCTACAATATAACAATTAAATAATATTTAAGACAACAATTTCGAAAAATATTCAAATAAGTTTATAATTTATACGATATACCTACAAAAATATCCATAAACAAATGCGCATCGGCATTATAGGCTAGCACAGCTAGCCGTCTTCCAAATTTGTTTAGTTTTTTTTCCTGATTGTAATTTAATTATACTTAGTATCGAAATGGATTTTATAATGATACCACACGATACCAGTTTCTTGATACAGGCCATTTGGTTATTTCGTCTTAATTATATATTTGGATGTAGATAAAATAGAAAACACAAAGCAAAATAGAAAAAATACAGGTTAAAAATATGAAATAAAAGAATTTAGAGAATTTATGTTAACCATAATAATCATTAGTCACTGACTGATACTAATTACTGACGACCATAAAACTAGACTGAAACGAAAATTATGAGTAGTTCTTATGCTATATGCATACAATAATAATATTTATGCCCCAAATTAGCCACACAAAGCGTAGCGATGAAATTAAAATTCTAGGTTGAGGTCCAGTGCACGTAAAAGTAAGGAAGTACATAAACGCTTTACTGTACAAAAAGAAAGAAAACGAAATACAAAAAAAAATATACCTACAAATGAAATGGCGAAGAACAAAAGCGGATTTATCCCTTAATAATTGATCTCTTATAGCCAACTTTTTAGAGTCAGAGAGAAAACTTAATTATTGAGACGGACAAAAAGAAAGGCTACAATAAACATTGTGAAGTAGGCAGGTACAGTACCTACATTAAAAAAAATACTCACAAAATCATACTGCTCAAATAAGAAAAAAAAACTAATGATTATAATATTTTTAAAGTAATAATATTATAAAACAAAAATAAAAATATAGATGTATAAATGTAAGAAGTAAAACAGATAAATGAATGTAAAAATGTGAAATTAAAATGCGATCAATAGGAAGCCATAAGGTATCCAACGCAAAAATAACCATTTAATCGGTTCGCCCGTATAGAAGTTCTAAGGTAACATACATTAAAACAAATATATATCCGAAGCCGAATTGAAAACCTCCGTTTTTTAAATTCGGTTAATAAGGCCTTTATCTTATTCCTTTAACTAGGTATAAGATAAAGGCATAGAATAGCACCTGCCCCTTACTTCCCGTGGGTGTCGTAAGAGTCGACTCTGGGAAAGGGTTAGTGTATTGTGGGCGATGGGCTAGCTAGCAACCTGTCACTGCGATATCACGTTTAACCATCTGGTTACCCTGAAATTGCTAAACGTGGTGCTGGATTTTTGAATTCATGGGCTCTGCCTACCCCTCTTGGGAATACAGGCGTGAAAATATGTATGTATGTATGTATGTATTGAACTAGGTATCGACGAAGTAAATATATAACCCGTTACGTTTTCTTTTGTTTGGTCCCTTTAGATATGGCGCATAAACCAAGAACAATTGGGTACGTTAAAAAGGTTAAGTAATTTGCTTTGTATTTTTGTAATAATATTTATGACAGCCAAAAAACAATGAAACAATACTGTAACTAAGATTGTCATAAAATCTGTTGATATCTGAAAGTCATGTGTTGGTAGTACCTAACGTTTTCCTTGAATGACAGAGTGTGACGAAAATTAAACAACAGAATACAGTTCAATTTGAGCAATTATTTTGCACTTGTCCTGCAACCAATGCACATTCCATAAACGTTGCATTCTTTGATTCTTGCTTTAGGAAAATAATGCCAATTTTAATACATTATTTAAAAGATTTATTACAGCAATAAAATAATGACAGTAGTTGGACCTGCTGCTCAATCTAAATCGGGTACCGGGTACCATTATTTTAAAACAAACTTCGTAAAAGATAAAAGTTTCAGGCAAGGCATGTTATATAAGTAAATGCAATAGGGATTACGACTAGATTAAAATTATATCATTCTATTTTGTCCGTCAGTTAGTTCATGGAAAAATATAAGAAACCCTGTTTATCAAATTATTAAAAATCGGCAAAGCTCATCAAAAATCCGGATTGAGACTTTCCGGCTTATGAGGACACTTAAGTAAGAACTGTACCAGTACCATGTGGTGTCGTCTGAAAACCGAAAATCAGTACTATATTTTTTCATAATGAAACTGACCGACTAATCAGTATTTTTAGTCGTCTTGCCTATTCTTAAACAACTACAATCAATATGCTGTTAAGATTTGTTTTTTAAACTTGCCATTCTTAAAATTTTTATTTCAAACAGTGTACAGGGGGCTACTTATAGCATGGATCGTCGTAGCTGCCATCTGTTTATTAACTATTTGACTAGTTCACGAAATACATAATCGCAGCTTAGTCACGTCAGACAGCAATACAGTGCAGAATTCATTAGTCCTTAGATACCTACTGGTCAACCTGATACATGGTCAGACTTATATTTAAAAACCGCATATTTTTATACTACAAAATTATAATTTATTCATGTACGTTGTTGAAATCAGAATAGGCTAAATTCTTAATGATAAGTTGGTATAAAATACATGGATAATGTTACATTAGAAACACAACTAAACAGCCTTATACAGGGTGGAAGGGCACGGGGGATCTTTCCGAAAATGGGTGATAGTTTAGGCTTAACTCTTCATGTCCCCCATACAAACTATGTGAATTTTAAAATTACAGACAGTTAAACATTCACAGAAAAAACTACTTGTTTCAACCCTAAACATGTGATTGGGTCAATGAACTTACTTGTAAACAAACAACCTCTTGACACACTTCTGAAATATTGCGACATTGACATAATTATACTCAATCTTCATAAACAATCTAGAATTAACCTCATTTCATTTTAGTTTACCTAAATTGATAGATAAGTAGGTTTTATCAAGTTAAAAAAAAAAATTTGCGAATAAATTGAAATTGTGCTGCTGAGCTGCGCTGAGCAGGCATATTCCATCCAATTTCATACTTAAAAACATTCATGGGAAATGTTAATTAAATAAAAAAAATTAGGACGATATTATGAACTTAAGTTAGGAACCCCTTTGCTTTGATTTATTGACCATCGATCCATTTTAAAAAAGCACAAAAGTCATTTTTACTTATGTCATCTTTCAAATAAACTTACCTTTGTTAGATCCGCGTAGGTATTTAAATTTGCTTTTACTCGTATTGTACGCGATGTGCAATAATAACGCGGCTGAAGCTTCGCGTCGATACCGAGAAACATATCAGTGAGAAACATATCACTGAAAGAAGAGTCACTTAGTTCCAACAAGATAGTGCACCAGCTAATGAGTTTGGTAATCGCTGAAGAGGCAGGTTCGGACCGCACCGTTGGCCACCAAGATCTACGTACCTCACGTGTTTAGATTTCTTCCTGTCGGGCTCTGTAAAAGACGTTGTGTACAAAAATGAATGTGATACTGTGGACGAGATGCGGCTACGAATAACTGATACTTTTAACGATCTCCGGAGAAAAAATAATGAAGAGCATATTTTATCTAAAGTACACCGACATACTCGAGCACGGGCTGCTGCGTGTACGATGCGATACGATAAGACGCGGAGGGACTTTTGAACACCGAATGTGAGGGCAACGTACTGTTAGATTGTGAAACTGAATGTGTATGTAAATTGTGTAAATAATAAAACTTATTTTAAATCGTTTTGTTCGTGAATTATTTTACGTCTTTGCATCATTAAATTATCTATCACCATATCACTATGGTAACGTCAACGTTCAAAAATAAGCAAAATTTCCTCGCCTGACATAGTCGAGTCGTAAACGGTAGGTAGGGTTATCACAACCATGAAAAATTTGTGAACTTGTTTTTTTTCGTTACTTAATTTATGATTATAACCATCACAGATGGACTGTGTACCTCTCAATTAACGCTATAGTTCCGGGAAGGTCCCCCGTCGCCTTCCACCCTGTAAATATGTGCCTAAACATGAGCTTTACCTAACAAATTTAGGTTCAAGCTGTCCTTTTGTCTGCAACTGACGCTACAACTTAGTCGGTATGATCATCATATTTACAGTTGTTATTTTGTTTATTGTTTAGCAACTATGATGCTAAACAGAAACTACTTACATGCATATGACAAAGTGCAAGTATCTTTTACTTTATCTGTTAATTGCAACTAAGGACTAAGCGTTACAGTTTGATATAGTTTGCGACCTTTAATGTCTATCATAATTTATAATTGTACGTGTAATTTTATCAAGGTATTTTAACATTGGATTTCGTGGTCTTTTTTCTGTGATGGTACTCGTCAGTTCGCGTGGAAAGACAGCCGATACTTCAGAGAAGCGATAGTTATTAACGAGTAATGATTATCTTCGTAATAATTATATCCATTACTTACTATTTTTAATTTACTTACTACGTATTAACTTTTTTAATTCTTTATTTCATCCACGTTATTATTTTTAATTTTTCATCTATCTTGATTATCGCTGATTTTGCTATTGTGATGTGCATGTTGTGCACTCATGACAACACCGCGCTTTAGCTAATTTATCCAAAGATCGCTTTTCAAAAGCCTAATATAATAGTATTTTACTTAAAAATTCGCATCTTTTTGCAGTTCAGATGGTTTTGAGTGAAACGGTATGCATGAAGTATTTTTCATTAAATAATATTATCTGACATTAGATTATTTTAATCAATAAAATGTCTTTTCGAAAACGATGCTGCCAGAGGATAGAGTGCGTCTAGTCTTCAGAGGCATTCCATTCACCAAAATACATATAAACATAAAATGTGCACGTTTTCTTAGAGTCATTACCGGGCGCTCGTTTCGACAACTTTGACGTCACTTTGGTCTAGTGGGCAGCTCTTTTTTTTATATTGCTACGGTATACTTAAAATGTGGAAATGGACGATTATTAGTATTTTTTTATATATTCCTTACACTTATAGATACTTATATGAAATGCAGGTATTTCTTTGGCATTACAAACAATACAATCTACGCTTATAGATCTACGATCCTCCATCGCTGCATTTCGCATGGATATGTTTTGAGAAACATTTCTTACTTAACAATAACTTACCTAATCATTAACAGTAGTTTTAAGAACTCTTTAATTTATGCTGGTTTCGAGGCCCTTTTAATCTTTGACGTTCTTCGATCCCACGCGTGGACTCGTGTGAGGTGTTTGTTCACTTTATTGTCCTTACCTACTGTTTACGTCCTTGCAATATTGAGTTAAAGTCCGTCAAAACTTGAAAGGGAACTTTAAAGGATATTTGTGAAAACCATACGATTAACTTCAAATAGCGTATTGGTGAATTGGGAAAACATGCGGTAGTGATAGAGTGCCTTTATTTGTCTAAGTACCTACCTAATTGTCGGTGATTCATATTTTAATGTCAATCAGAATGTCTCAATTATCTCACTTATGTTCAATGAAGTATTAGATTAAAAAATATACTCGTACCAACTTAACAATGTAATAATTTAAACGGTTGTATTTTCTGATTTTATCGCATTTTTTACATAAATATCCTAAATCAGTTTTACACATTTTCAACAAATAAAATTCACTGTCATTTTCACGTTCTTTTCCTGAAAACTTTAACGTTATTTTAAACGGTAAACAGTCCATTTGTTATCGAATGGAAAACACGTGAAATTGACCCGTTTTTTAACAGTTTCGGTTCCGACCGCCGACCGGCGAGTCGGAGTAACGCGCATGTCTTAGCCTAGCGCTTCCCGACAGTTAGTGCATCCCGCTGTTTTGTTTTTGTTGCAGCGTGCACTCGATTGCAGGAGCAGCTCGCAACCTAGTTCTTCGGGATTAGAATTTTTTTAAACTATTTTTTCTACTTACTTAATGTAAAAACCTCCTGTTACCCACTAATTTACGTTTTAGTCATAATAATCAGTTCAATCCTCTTTTATTTTGCATACTTGTCACCCTTCACCCTGGTATAAAGATTCTCTCAGGCACCATCACACAAGTTCCCATTGGCTGTTTATCTGATTATTATAATCAAAAATGTATACTGTAATCGATCACTGGATACAGCAGCACAGGTAATTTTTCCATACTTACACTTTTATCCGCTTCTGTGTAGATTATGTTACTATACTTAGTTCAAAACGATCTCTCACGTAAATCTAGCCCTTTGTCTACTTACAAAAGTTTTACTTATTATTTGTTTAATGTAACTAGTTAAAGTTAAAGCAGTCCACTTGAGCTTAGCATTAGACACATAGTTCGCTCAGTAGCAATGTCACTCTGACGTTCGCTTTCCAAGTATTTAGCTACTCAAGTTGTATTTTGTAAATCAGTTAATTAACACATTTTTTGACTAATGGCAAAATCATCACAATTGTTAAGAGTGAAACTATTTTTTTTACATTAAAATATCACTTTTATGCATCTAATAATCACTAAATTTAATATTTGTTTATTTTATAGTATATTGTATGTCATATTTACATATATAAACCCTAAAATATCGTGTCGCCTCCAGCCCTCCCCAAGCTAACCGCCTTTTGGTTCTTATCACTCAATTACGGCCTCTGGACTTACTCTGGCTTTGTGTTGCGGACTAATATTGTTTGCAATAACTTGCATCCGGACCACTGTCCGTAAGAATGAATTGTAACATAAACTATTAACAGTTTGCCACTTACAAAATTAATCAGCAACAGAAAGTTTTTTTATTTCTATTTCATTCTACCCAAGTATGACTGTACAAAACCAATTATAATTTTACCTTTTATGTGTACTTACCTACCTAATATTTCCATATACTTATATATCTTTTCAATGTGAATGTTTTGATGGATTTGATGTTATAAACTTAAATATTACTTTAAAAGTGTGGTTGCACTTATTTAATAAAGTACTGATATCCACGGTGTAGTTTCCGTTTATAAAAATACCTAACAGAATGTTATTTGCAACCTCGCTTTTATAATGTCTGTTGGAGATTGCCGGACACAGCTAGAAGTGCGTGGAATGGTGCGCAGGGCGCCGGCAGCGGGCGAGTCGCCGCGGCCCGGGGAGCAGCGGACGTGCGGCCAGAGAACGCCCTCGACGCGCTACTAGACGAGCTGCAGACGTTCGCCAA
>BHDV01002457.1:274249-290724 GCA_005406045.1 Adoxophyes honmai | reverse complement strand
TAGACATAGTGACAAGAATTGAAAAAAGTATGCTTAGCTGGTTTGGTCATATAGAGAGGATGGATGAAAGAAGATTGACTAAACAAATTTATACGGGAAGTGTGAATGAAGCAAAAGAAGTATGCCAGGATCGTAGCAAGAGGAACAAAGTGGTCTCTGCCTACCCTTGTGGGAAAGAGGCTTGACTGTATGTATGTATGTACGAGTCGGATTCACGGACGGAACCCCATGCCATTGACTAGGTAAATGAAAAGTAAATTGGAGTTAACGATATAGGTATGACGTACTTATTATAATTACTAGAATGAAATGATTAGTAGTTGGATAGATCTTACCAAGTTTTAACAGTAGCACAGTGTTTTTTTGGAGCTCATTTTGGGACAGCCTCATTTTATTGTATAATCAAATGCTACAATATATCACAAATTTAAGACAAAAACTCCCGAAGTGCTCGGTGGCATAGTTTTTGAGAAAATGAGTTTCAAAGTTGAAGTCCCGGATTTGTGAAGAAACAGAAAAATAATTATTAAAAAAAAACTACAAACTTCAGACCCATTTTGGCAACGTGGCTCAAGAGGACTTATATAAAGCTACATTTTGAAATATTAGTCTATGCGCTAGGCCTTGCTAGTTCTAAGTAAATCGCGTTTTCATGAAAATAGTTTTCTTTTTTTTCTGACTAAGGTCTTCACTAATAGCGGCTGATTTTTATTTTAAAATGTAGCTATAAGTGTAGACTACAACCACAAAAAAAATCAGCCGCTAGAACCGCGGAACTTCGGAGAAATTATTACTTGAAAAAAGTCCCAGATTCCGGGATTATGATTTAACATTATCGTTTATTTGTAGTGTTCGTTTTGGCCATTATGATAATAATGCGGGAAATTAATAACTGTTAAAATCAATTTCAGATACTATTATTTTTTTCGCCATCTACATACTCTGTTAATAGATCGTTTTCGTTAGTGAGAACTGATGTGAATTCACTTTCGTCAGTTTCAATGCCCTCAACTGCAACATCCTCATCGTCATCATCGTGATAGTTGATATTAACTTCAAGCGGTTCTAACATTAATAATGATTTTTCTGTTTCTTCACAAATCCGGGACTTCAACTTTGAAACTCATTTTCTCAAAAACTATGCCACCGAGCACTTCGGGAGTTTTTGTCTTACATTTGTGATATATTGTAGCATTTGATTATACAATAAAATGAGGCTGTCCCAAAATGAGCTCCAAAAAAACACTGTGAGTAGGTATAGTTAATTAACCTTGAATTACAGCACTCGATAAATACATAAGTTAACATTAGACGAACTTCTTACAGTGAATTGATATTGGTAGACCGTCCTCCTGTTATCTCTGCCATCACAGACATCAAACTCCCTCATGATGTAGTTTTCGTGGCATTCTTCGGAGATAGACTTGACGAGAAAGTCGCGGTAGCGGTCTCGGTGTCCAGACAACGGCCAATAGCGTTCGCATTTACTCTGAAAAAAATATCTGAAAATTAAATTTTGTTGTCCCGTGTCAAATTAAAATATGTGGGTAGGCCACAAAATATTTTCATAACTTTTCGCTGAGAGTTTATTAATAACTATCAGAAAATGATTACAAATATAATGTCCTGGGTTCCAAAGTAACAAAATCGAACATTAGCAGTGCGGTATAATTAGGTAAGTATGTACCTACCTTTCCTTTTTCAACTTCGCCTGTGATCATAGCTATTACTCTTACGTCCTCTTGCCAAATCATTTGCCAGAAGTCGTCTTTAGTTGTCGACAAACAACCTTGGGTGGCAATATAGTACTTGTCTCTGACTGAAAAATATTAATTAAAGGAACGTGTGATTAAAAAAATAATGTTAAAATATGAGTACATGCATAAAACAGTTGCGACTTAAAAAAATCTGCGTTCAAAGCCAATTATATAGACGACCCTAGTGGTGTAATTTAGGTCTAAAACACAGCAACATTTTAACTACCTGCGTCTTGATACAAATTTCCATTAATTAGATCCAATTTGATACTGCATTTGTCGTCCGTAAGCGCCTCGTTCGACAGTGATTTCACGACCAACGGGGTTTTTTTCAGTTCATCCGCTAGAATCAATGCTAAAATTGCAAACAAAGCAATTATTATAAAAATAAATCCGGAGTGCAAAATGTTCGAGACTGTTTGAGACAGGTTTCATTTCGTCGTACTTTTATCGTGAACAGCAAAGTATAAAACCGTTTATATATTTGGTGACTATGAGAAGAGCGATAGTCGGCTTTCGTGGTCCACTTACAGTGGACACTGTTGAGACTCTCGCTGGAGGCTTGCGCCGAGCGGCTGATGTCGGCGAGCCGCACGGCGCGCACGTAGTTGGCGTTGATGTAGCCGCCGACGCGCCCGCGCAGCACCACGCGGGTTTGATCATCTGCGAATATACTCGTAATAAATATGCCGATTAATTGGTAATCCAAAAGTAACTTTCGAAAAGCAAAAGATAATTTTAATTACATGGAAGTATGTTCCTGTATCTGTTTTTGGAGGCGTTCTCTGGTCGGTTTCCTTCGCTCGTAGTAAACACATGTCGTTCTTCGAGCATTTTGATAGACTGAAATTCTCTGTCGAATTCATTTTCCAGTTCAGGTTCCTTTTGAGAATTTCCGGTATCCTGAAAATAAGCAATTAAAACGCATAAGTAACACGATTAATCGTCAGGAAGCGATAATATACCCATAATTATTCATTTTTAGGGTTCAGTACCCAAATATTACTGAGACTTCGCTGTCCGTCTGTCACCAAGCTATATCTCAAGAACCGTCAGAGCTAGGCAATTGAAAATATAATAACTAAGGGGGCCCCCATAGAAAAAACCGTTTTTATTACTGTTTTTGGTACGGAACCCTTCGTGCGCGAGTCCGACTCGCTCTTGGCCGGTTTTTATTAGACACGTCATCATTTACAACGAAAAATAATAACAAACTAAACAATTAAAGTACTCAAAATTAAACCTGATAGGACGTTGATTGTGATGAATAGTAGGTACTCACAAAGGTAGGTACAGTATTACCGAACAAAGAATGCTTCAGGATGTACCTGCACTATAGACCAGTTTTGTGACGCAGGAAACTTCGATCCACCAATGACAAAAGAGATTTTTTCGCGCGTTAAACGCTTGCGTTTTGATTGGTTATTGATTGACAATGTCTAACACCCCAGCGTCAAATGCGTCGAGAAGCGGACCAAGAGCAAGCGGCCCCCAGACCTTCGTTAAAGTATAAAAGCTGTAAGTTTCTCAATGTATGTCCCCAACACAGGTAATAACGGTTCCCGACTATGAAACTTTAATACATTAAGGGTGCCTGGCAGAGGGTTGCCACCGTCCAGTGTCTGGCTTTCGGCAAGGTGACTTTTAGGATTATTGCGAGTAAAATATGTAAAACTGAGTTTTATACTTTAACGGATTTAACACACAATTTTACACACCTTTGTTACCTGATAATTTGTGAAAGCCACCGCGACCCAAGTTTCATAGTCGGGGACCGTTCTTACCTGTGTTGGGGACTTCATTGAGAAACTTACAGCTTTTATACTTTAATGAAGGTTTGGGGGCCGCTGGCTCTTGGTCCGCTACTCGACGCATTTGACACTGGGGTGCTAGACATTGTCAATCAATTCAAACTCTTTTATCATTAGTAGATCGAAGTTTTCCGTGCCACAAAACGCAATGCATAGCAAGCAAAATTGTGCCCAGATTATTTGTAAATAAAGTTCAATGTAGATAAATTATTCGTTCGGCTTCTCTCAGATATACTTTCTACTGTTCCGCTCCACCTGCATCACCTGCACGGGCGCGGGCGCGGGCGCGCGGCGGCGCGGCAGGTGGCGCGCGCGCAGGCCGCCCGCGACGGGCTGCAGCAGGCGCAGCACGTCGCCCGAGCTGGCCGTGGGCGGGAACGCGCGCGCGTGCTCCACCAGCCCCGCCAGCTCGTCGAACTGCTCGCCGCTGCCGATGTCGAACTTGTTGTGCTGCAACGCATTCATCATAATCTAATTCGTACTTGATATACTGCAAATACGTACAATAGGGCATTATTTATATTTCAAATTCTAAGAATTATATTTGCGGCGTTTGAGGATTTTTACTCAAGCGTTGCATTATTTCAATTCCAGCAATTATTCAATGAAGATTGGGTCGGTAAGATCGGCCACACACACACACACACACACACACACACACACACACACTAACCAATTACGCCAAGAAACTTAAGTCAATCTGTCAGGTCTCTTAGCAACTTCATATTTATGTAAGTACTAGCTTTCCGCCCGCGGCTTCGCCCGCGTGTAATTCGATTATATTGCGGTATAAACTTCACGGAGCCCGAGACCTTTCCAACGAATGCAAAACCGTGGAAATCGGTTCTTGCGTTCTGGAGTTATAGCGTCAGGAAGGAAAACCCGACTTATTTTTATATAGTAGGAGATAGGAGATAGCTTTTACCCGCGACTTCGTCCGCATAAGTTTTTTTGTTTTCTCCCGGCTGTAAGTCCCCCTGCAACAATGTCCAACTATCGTGTTCCGATCCTCGACTTCACATCAAAATTTGTACAAAAGCAATCTAAGCACATAATGGATAGCTCCGAGTGTTTCCATAGTAAATATAAAAAGTAAATAATGTAAATCGGTTTAAAATACTACTAACTACCTACCTGCCAACCCCCGATGTTAGACAGTGTGACATCCGCAACAACGTTTGCGTTCCTACTTCCTAGTACTAACTTAATGAAAGTAATATAATAATGTAGAAAGTAAGTACGATCACGTCATCCTTTTGATCTATATCCGTTTTTAGGTAACCATCTATTACGCTTCCCGTGTGGTGCCGGGTTAGAATAGCACCTCCCCCTACCTTCCCGTGGGTGTCGTAAGAGTCGACTATGGGAAAGGGTTAGTGTATTGTGGGCGATGGGCTAGCAACCTGTCACCGCGATATCACATTTAACCATCTGGTTACCCTGAATTTGCTAAACGTGGCACTGGATTTTTAAATTCATGTGCTCTGCCTACCCCTCTTGGGAATACAGGCGTGAGAATATGTCGCATGCTGAGAACGAAAGTGACCCAACTCGAAAATTTGCAAAATTGAGTTAGTTATAGAAAATGACCTTTAAACGCGTACTTCACAATGTGGACAATTTAAAACTGCCATTTTCTAGTTAGAAGAGCACGAAGTTACATTGGAGGTCTCTTTCTCACCCACCCTCCTCCGTACTTGCCGCCGGAACGACAGCGACCGATTCAATGTTTCGTCACAGGTAGTAGGACAACTTTTAACTTAAATCTGACTTAAAGCGAATTAAGTCTCTACAATAGTGATCAAAACGGTATGTTATTTTACAGTTATATTAATACTAAAGAGACCCAAGTTGTAATTGTGTCACTTTAGTACTTTTACATGGATTTGGTTTGGAGACATATTTATTTTTGAGTCGGTTTAGTACTAAACTATGTGGACGAGATTATGGTGTAAGTAAGAAAGTGGGTTTTTAATATTAATAGTTTGTATTGTTTTAATAGTTATTGCTAACTAAAGTGACTTATTGTGATCTTCTTTTTTAAATTAATGTTTATAAAAAAAGCCTAAATTTTTTATCAAAATAATTCAACAGTATGAAGGAAGGACAAATTAAATTAAGTAAAAAAATTGGAAGTTTTAAAATACACGAATTGAGAAGAAAGTTATGACAGTTCAAACATGGACAAGCCAAAATGCCAATCACATTTTTGTGATTTCCCACAAATCAGCTTTTTTGAGTTGGGTCACTTTCGTTTTCAGCATGCGATGTATGTATGTATCTATTACCTTACCAAATTTCATCAAAATCCGTTCAGCCGTTTAGACGTGAAAGAGCAAAATTCCCAACAAAACTATTGAAAATCTCTAACTCAATTTAGTTATCTCCCTACTGCCTACCCACTAAGAACGTTGGCGTGATTATTTATAGCCTCAGGGGCGTAGCTACCAAGGGGCTAGGCGGGGCAGTGCCCCGGGGCCCTCGAGCTCAGGGGGCCCCCGAACCGTTTCTATTCTAGGGGGGGGGGGACCCATGCTAGCTACGCCACAATCAATGATCAGTTTACATAGGTGTGGGGCCCCATTTTTTTATTTGCCCCAGGGCCCTTGGTTAGCTAGCTACGCCACTGTATAACCTATGACCATTTCTAGGTTATCATCTATCACCATACCAAATTTCATCAAAATCCGTTCAGCCGTTTAGGCGTGAAAGAGTAACAGACAGATAGACAGACAGACAGAGTTACTTTGGTATCCGTCTATCCGTACATTTATATATTGATATAAATGTGAAAGTGTGTTTGTTTGTTTGTTTGTCCGTCTTTCACGGCTAAACGGAGCGATGGATTGACGTGATTTTTTAAGTAGAGATAATTTAGGGCACGGAGAGTGACATAGGCTACTTTTTATCCCGGAAAAAATTGATGTTCCCGAGGGAAAACAAAAATATAGTTTGCTTGATAGATCGATATCGATCGATGATAGATCGATATCAATCGATAACCGATCGATAGATGATCGATGGCACCGTGTGGCGTTTGAAACGAAAAGTTTTCTTATAGTTGTGCTTTATATTATACCGCAATATAACCGAGTTCCACGCGGGCGGAGCCGCGGGCGGAAAGATAGTTTATAATATTAGTATGGATACGCGGGACTAAATCACGGTAGGGTAATGGAACCAAAAGATGAACACCCCGCAGAAGTTGAACGTTTGGCCTTAATTAAATAGTGGCACATTTTATACGCCAAAAAATATTTTTTCATAATGCAGCAACACTTTGCCGAGGTGAAAAACATAATTCAAGAAAAGTTACATCACGAACGTGAACGTGGGCGATCTTCGCGTCTCGGATTCCCGTCAAAAGTGCCAGTTGTATGGAATCCTTATTAAAAAAAGAGCTTCACATTTTAAGCTTTTAATTGCATATCAAATTGAATAATGCATTGATTACAATAATATTAAAGGTATATATTCTCGACTATATCTTTAATATTATTGAAAAAAAAAATGTTTTTTTTTTTGCGTTATTTAACGAGTAATTTGCTGTTCAAGTAATGGTTCCAAAATCAGAGGTATGAGCTAATAGTTGAACGGCGTTCAACTATCGGGCAAAGTGGTATTTTTACAAATGCGTTTATAAAATCACACGAAAAAGATAGACTCACCGATTATGGCTCAAATTAATTGTATATTTGTCGTAGATTTTATGACCAAAAGTTGAACAAAGTATTTTGATGTTATGGCAAAGAAATTCGATATTTTTGTTGTATGGGAATCGCGACTGTTCAACTATTATTTCACGCCCAAAAGTTGAACTAGTAATTTTACTAGTTCAACTTTTAGTTTCTATTTCAGTAGATGAACATTGAACTAAATAAATTGGTTTATCTTATAGATTTCTTTGCCATAACTTGAACTACTAAAATTTTGTCGTTCACGTTTGGGGCAGGGTATCCATATGAACATTTTTGTCAGGTAATATTCCAATAATTATTTTTGAAAAATAAGTTACAACATTTAACATACATACATACTATTACATACATAACACTTGTATTCCTAAATAGAGATGGTTGAGCACACGAAACGCTTCATATACAATTATATTTCCTATTTCTTTACTATCAATATACTAGTTCATCTTTTGGGTCAATTCGTTCATAAATAGGGCACATCGTTCAACTTTAGGGCAATTTGCCTAAGTTGCGCAAAAATATTTTTTATTTATTCGTTTGTATGTAATACATGGGTTTTAAGTAGTGAAATGCAAAGTCGACTATGTGTTTAGTATTGCAAAAAAAAACACTGTCATACATGACTTACAACACTGCGAAAAAAAGTTCAAAGAGTGGTAGTCGCTTAATCGTTCAACTTTTCGTTCCACTACCCTATGTATTAATTACCTGTCGTTGAGGTCTCTTACCAATCTGATATATTTCCACGTTTTCCAAAGTAGTATTCCGAATAGGTTTAGGTATGTTTTAGGCGACAGGCTAGCAACATGTCAACATTCTACCTCTTTCATCTTTGCAAACCTAAAACTACGCAAGAAGGGGCTGCGAAGCGTGATATAGTATTACTCATGGTTTTGTCTTTGTCACGTTTCGTGTGCGCTGCCTATCCCATTTGGGAACACAGGCGTGATTGTATGGATGTATGTATGTTCCTAAGTAAAGGGTGTTGACTGACAAGACAGACAATACAGACAGAAAATCATATTAATAACTCAACACCTAAAAAAATAGGCTAGATAGAAGTGGCCTCGATCGAACCGTGAAATAGTACGCTGCCCTGCTAATTGCACTTGCAGTAATCGACATTTTTGAGATTTTCACTTTTTTGCAAAAATGACATCCTAAGGATATATTCTAAACGTAAAAAATATATTTCAAAGCTTTTTCTTATCACAAATGTGTTTTTTATTTAACATGAAACGCAGTACTTGCACCTAAATGTTACTAAACTTTTACTAAAAAGATCTGCAGCATTAGGCATGTGCTACGAGAATATGCAGTACTTGCTACTTTTACTGTATATGCTTTTAGCATTTTAACTTTTAGCATCGAATACTAACTAATGCCAAACGCAGTAGTCACCATTACTGCATTTGAATACATATAGCAAAAATAACAAGTCCTACTCTTGCGATGCTAAGACTAAACGCAGTACCTAAGTACTGCGTTTCTTACATTTTAACACGGTGCCGGGCATCAAAATATAAAATGATTGCTAATTACAAATGCAGTATTGAGCATGTAAGTACTAGGTAATTTTGAAGTAATAAACCGTTACTGCATTTAGTCTTAGTGATACGGTAATGCTCATAAGCCCAGAAAGTTGATGAAAATGCAGTACTGAGCATTTTATCTAAATAAAACAATAAAGTAAAGAAAAATATATCAATAGAAAGCTCGATTTTTTTACTATTTTTAAGTTACATTTTAAATATTATGTAACGGCCATTTCTCCATTAGATATGAAGAAATGTGTTTACCACGTTTATCTCCAAACAGCCATTCTGCAAGTAGGTACTGCGTTTGCAATTAGCAGGGCAGTACGGTTTTGGCTTTGTAGCGTTTCGTGCGATCTGCCTACCTCAATGTATTGTATGTATGTATCCATCGAAAACTGTTTTTTATTCTTAATATTCAAAGACTTTTATAATTCTAACCCATCGCTAAATAAGATTTTCTTTGACGAAGAATTCAATGGAACTATTGAATTTTGCTACTCAAAATAGGTTCTACGGTGGGTTAGAAATCAATTGGCTCGATACTACATAAATATTAATTTTGAAAGCACAAACAATTGCTCGTGCGCATCGGCATCACAGCAGGTACAAGCCGCACAGGGCGCAAGCCGCGCCGACTTCCAAATACATATATAATTGTTTTTTTTTTTTTTAATTTCCTAAATTTTAACGTTATTAAAGTATCGATATAGATTTTACAGTGTAGGGTGGGTGACCCTATAGTTGACCACGCACCGGTTGTTGACCATTTGTGAGAATCTCAATATTAAGAATTACCGCCATTTGCCGTTATTTTTAATGTTGGCTGTAGGTTTTGACAACTATATCGAATCAACCAATCACATATACCGTAGCAAAAATATCCACAGATTAGCCAATAACTTCGTTTTACTTTGGCTCGTCGATGTCGGTTGTGTTTCAACCGCCATTGCAGTAAGGAACGTGCTTCGACAAGTAAAACTGTTTTCGTGAATTTATGTGTTTTTTTTATAAATATAATTGATATTCTTTGTTTTTGAAGTTATTTAATGGTTGTATTTAACTATTTCAATGTAATTTCTAGTTCATATTTATCAATTCCAATATTTTTACGGCTGGTTAACTATAGGCACATAATTTGGATGGTTTTCCTAAAGTTGACCAGTTGGTCAACTATTGGCTTCTTGAAATTTTTATTTTTCTGTTTCTTTTTTTCTTTTTTTCATAGCTATGGCATATATAGATGCTTCCCTCACTAGTTCATTATTGACTTTGCCTATTTTTCAGTAGTTGACCAGTGGTTTGACATTGGTACTGTAATACAAAAAAAAAATATCCTAAGGTTGACCAAACCTATTAAAAATATCTCCTATTCCACTTGTTGTAGATTAACCATGCAGCCAAAGAAAGTATTCTTCAAATATAAAGAATAAGACGTAAAACACTTAATGAAATACAGTTGGGATGCAAAATTAGAGAAACATGTTATACGTAAATACATTATTCCACATTAACAAATCACACATTAATAATTTAAAATGAGATATTCCGTACAACGAAATATGGGACCAGTAACAAAACAGCGGTATGCAGATGAATAATGTATTTGCCGAAAAAATAAATCCTTTTTAAAAAAGAACAGTCGATAGATAGAGTACCAAAAAATAATAATTTTTCTAATGCCATTATTAAGACTGATACGAAACTTTGATTGATCTCAGATAGTGTAGAAGTTTCGTACATTTTTAATAAGTATGATAATATTAAAAAACCTTGTATTCCCTTATTTCTCATTTTAATTTCTCCTTTTAAAAAATTGGTCAACTTTTGGTACAAACTCTAACAACAACTGGGGCCGGCTGGTCGACCTAAGGTACATTCCAGAATTTAACCTTTAAAATTGAAAAATAAATACACTATTTGGAATTAAGTTATTTCCTTCTGTACCAATACTTTTAATTACATAATGTATCAGAAAAAAAATAAACTGGTAATATAGGTCCATACTATTATGCGCAACCACACTTTAAAGTCAAATTTTCTCCTTAACTGGTTTGGGACTGGAGCGTTCACCCTACACGTTATATAATGGTGCCACAGATTTCTCATGCAGGCCATTCGCATATTGTGTCTGAACTTATAAGTAGTACGGACGTTATGATTTAGATTTTGGTCTATAAAAAGATTTTTTCAATAAAAAAAAATTGTCATTAAAGTTTGCATTGTTATCTTTATTTAAGTTAGTTACAATATTGATAGATGCAACAGTACAATATCATAATAATTATGAGTTAACAACATCGTTCTAAGCTGAGTAATTTTCCTTTTATAACAAATTGAGCTGATTATCTAAACCCCTCCCGTGCCCAAGGCCGACGCAATCATGACAATAGTCACGTATGTCAGTAAGTACTAAGTTTTATAGAGTCCTTTTTGACATTATTTCCTTAATGGTCACGCCGTACGCTTTTGTCAACACTAGCCGAATTTTAAACTGTTGGCTAGATTTAAAACCATGTCACGTAACAAATAACAACAAGTTTACTTTTTTACTACAAGGAAAATACCGAGTAAGCATGCAATAAAGCAGCAATAATTAGTGATGGCAAATAACTATCATTAATTTTATATACTTAATAAATATTAATGACATCTGGGAACCAGACCACGGCCACTGTTATACTGTAGAATACAGGGAGTCTTTACGTTGTGGAACACAGAACATCCTCGTAGTACTCACGGACGCTTTGAAAGCTATTTTGTTTATATTAGACTTGTAAACAATAATTCCTGAAAAAATATATAAAAAGTAATACTCTGTATCAGTATGACACTTATAAAATTAATTGAGATCAAACTCAAAATGTCTTGATACGCTAGTCAAAGACAAACGATGCGTGCGTGTCTACAAACAACATACATGACAGAAATGTCTTATGTTCGTACATACGAACATAACATTATGTCAATTTCATATTATCAGGTGTAATTTATCAAAACAAAATCTTGCAGCTAGGTACCACAGACATAAAATTGTGTCAATAACTTTATCTATTTAGATTTAACTAAGAACACAATTTTATTTAAGTAACAAACTCGCAGTTAATAAGTTTACACGTACATTGTGATGTGATATCATAATTGAGATTTAAACCTAAACTTACTTGTATTGTGTACTGTATATAGATCAGTACTTAGCAACCTTGTTTCGATTACTGCTGCACTATAAGATCAAAGCCACGACAGTGTGATCACGCAGACGTAAGTTTCGGCAGCTTTTGGTTTTAAACAACACATTGCATTTAAAGCTAAGGGAAGATGCATCAGTTTGTGCTAGAACTAGGTACCTATATGCCTAGGCTCTGCGCATGCCCCGCGGTGTCGCGTACTTCTACCGAATCCTGTCGCTCTAGCCGCGGTGCAATGAGCCCGTCTCTGCTGCACCACATACAATGGCCGAAAATCGATGGTGCGAGTGATCAACATAATGCACTTTTCCTAAATGCTGTGACTCGCGTGAAATAACTGCCTTATCGAATATTCGTATAACCAGTGAGGTTCCAAAAGAAATATCTGTACGCTACAGTTAACTACGACTACAATTTTGACTACAAACATTATAAATCGGTTAAGTTGCTTCATTTTTATGAAATTAGTTCCTGACCCGCGCGATCGTGCAGCTAAGTTTTCAGATGATTTAGTACAACAGGTTTTTTTTTTTCGTATTTTTCTGATAGATTTTTAATCAAAATAATACAATTCATTGGCATTTTAATAAATTTTTGCAAAAAAGAGTTTCTCGGCCGGAAAAGGTTAAGTACCTACCTACATACATACGACACAAAATAAGGCACTATACGAACCAAAATTTCAAAGGTTTTAATTGATAATTTATCTCAAACAAGTTATGCAGATCTGTCTCAAAAATAATTTATAATTAACTTTACTGTCATTAATTTTAAGTAAGAGCCGTGGTAGCCCAGCGGTTTGACCTGCGGCCTCTATGTTGATGTGCGAAATAGAATTTGATATTTACAACGAGCAATTTGGTGAAAGAAAAATATCAAGAGGAAACCTGCAAACAGCTATGTAGTAATCTAATTGTGGGTGAAGTCATCCGGACTGGGCCCGCTCGGGGACTATAGCCCAATCCCTCTTATACTGAAAGGAGGCCTCAGGCCTATGCCCAGTAGTGGGACGTATTTAATAATAATATAATTTTAGGTTAGTGGAAGGCACCTATTACCGTCATAGGTGCCTGATTAGTAGTTGTCTTTGTCTAACTTCAGATTGTTAACTTTCAGTCATATTCTTATTTATTATTATATTTTAATAAGTAATAAGTCAGTGACCAGAGCGAGCAAGGCTTTGTTAACGATTTCGACCTTTCCGGCGGCAGATTCCGACCTTCGACGGGAAACAAGACGATTGAATGCTAAATGATCGACAACAGGTTAACGTTCACCCATGGAAACCGGAGTGTTAAGATTATTAAATATTTACACCACAATAATATGATTTGGATATTGCATTAAGTACAAACTAGGTGCGTTCTAAAATGGGACCATGGGCCGAGTGTCTAGTTTCGAGTTCACCTGTTGCTAAATGTCCGAGACAGTCACGCTGACATAACGGCGGTAAATAGAAACAATTTTCGTAAAAAAAACTTTAAAAAAAATAGAACTTACGTACGAATTTAGGTTACGGACATTGCCATTGAGGGATTTTTTTGACAACAGTCAAATTAATAGTATGTTTTTGCTCGATTACGACTGCCTAATTTTGTATAAGTACATTAATTATGCAGAGTACTTAGAGGTAGTCCTTTGTAATGAACCCTTCCTGCGTGTGTCGGACTCGTCATTGGTCGGATTTTTCCTTCAGACAAACCGAACCCTAAGTTTTATATTTATGTAAGTATATTAGTAATATAAAGAGATCCCTTTATTTAGTTGTGTTCAAACAATATATTTTTCACGCCAGAGAATATTGTGTCTTCATTCGTCTAATTGTAGTTGCCATGTTATTGCGATGGCGAACTGAAGACAACTTTTAATCGACATACCTACCTATGTAGCAGATAAGATTTCTGTGCGCTTACCTGACGAGTTTACAAATCTTGCATTCCATTTAAATACATAAATAGCTCTTAGGCATGTGATTTTTATTATCATAAGTTAAAATAAGCAGTTAACAAGTTATTATTCGCGAAGTACGCGCGCTTTGCTAATATTGCGCAGTACTTATACTCGTATGTATCTACTAGTTGTACCTACTTAGTGTACTACCTACTGTCTACTGGTAGTGTAAGGGTTTAAAGAACAGAGCGACCATCTTACTTTTATCAATTTTGTTATTTGAAAATAATCACTATGAAATGGTGGTAAGAATAGTCAGTCTTCATTACTTTAATACTAGATACATGCCGAAGATAACGTGCGGTATCATTCAAAGTAATAGTCTAAGATCGCGCCATACAACGACCTTCGCCGAGCTGGTTAATGGATCAAACATATTTTTTATGTGCTTAAATTATAAATTTATATTAATTAATAAATATATTATATAATGGTTTGTCTAGCAAATTTCAGTCCAGGACATTTTTTTTATATTTCACCGGTTTGGTTAATAAATAAATTTTATACCAATCGAAAGGATGCAGCCCATAGTATATGAAAAAGTGAGGTTGCCAATTTTTTCCTGTCTCAATCCTTGGGTTGCCAGGTATGAACAGGTAAATCGATACACTGGTATACTGGCAAATTACTGAATTTGAACCGGTCTGGTCAGGAAAAAATAGGCAACCTAACTTTTGCATATACCTACTATGGGCTGCATACTTTCGATTGGTATAAAATGTATCTATTAACCAAACCGGTGAAATATTTTAAAATAAAAATAAGAACTTGTTAAAAATATATAAACCCACATGCAATACATTTTTTGATATGTCAAATTACAAAAAAAATGTGTTTGATCCATTAACCAACTCGGTGAAGGTCGTTGTATGGCGGGATCTTCTACTATAAACATAATAAGGATATGTGCTTATAAAAAAACGTAGCTACGATTTTGACACATTGACTGTCAGCATTATAAAGTGACGTAAATGAACTTAAATGAGGCAATGAGGGTAGGTACCATCCCGTCTTCATGTACCTACGTACGGACGCGATATTGAGTCCACATGTATAATAATAATAAAATAATTATAGTGTAGGGCAGCCATACTCAAAGTGTGTTTCGCGGAACCCCAGGGTTGCGCAATACCCCTAAAGGGTTTCCGTAAGAATTTAGAAAAACAAAACAAACCAGCACTCTCTAGTCGAACGTTTTGACACGGGACACGGCGTATACATGGACGGAAGAATGGATAAAGTACAAAACACTTTAAAAACTGTTGGTTTTTTTGTAGGGTTCCGTCAAGTGTTTCAATTTCGAAAAGGGTTCCGTCATCAAAAACGAAAACGGGGCGTTACGATGCTAAAACCGCACGAATTGTGTTCTAATCGGTTACACAATGTGTGTGTCTCGGAAGTCATTAAAGTAATCAGAGACCATTCGAAACTTAAGATAAGTACCTATAACAACACGCAATCTCTTCAAATAACCTTAAATGACGATGCATGTCTTTACGTTTTTTTTAGATTGAAAAAGATATAATTAATCAAAAATGTTGAAACAATAATTATGCTATATACTCGCAATGACACCCAACTTGTCTGCCTATTAGGTATATGTATAGCTACGATTAAATTGATATAGGATTGTTTGATACCTATTTATTCAAAGCAATGATCTAATTATAAAGAGCCTAATTCAATGACCCTGATTGAAAAAAAGATGCCGAAAGCAACTGATGAAGCAGTTTTGAATGATACATATAGGTATACCAATTGAGCGTAGGAGGACTACATGATTAAGATTATAATGATAGTAGAAGATTACAAACGAAAAGTAAAAAACACTTTTCAAGCAGATGTTTGTAATGAGAGCCTCGGGTAAGCTAGTTATTAAAATCTAATTATTGCCAGACTTTTTATTCATTATTGACATTGTGCCGAAGTCGAAGGAGTCCAAATAAGGCTTGACAATAATAATTTCACGACCTAAGCATTAAGTTAAATATGTTAGCATTATTTTAAATACTATCTCACAAATAATACAACCGATCTAAAACGTTTAAGTCGCAAAGCTGTAGCCTGTAATATTCCCCAAAGCTACGACGACACTCCTCTTGTCACGTAGTATTTTTTCTGACTCATGGGATTTTTAACTCCAATTATCTGCAATATCCTTTTAGCGAGCCCATTACGATACCCCGCTTCAAAATACACCTCGTCTTAAATACTGGAAGAGAAGCGAGAATGTTTAACGCCGGGGAAATTCCAACAGTCGAGGCAGAATTCGAAGCATTTCCTTGCACATTCCTTTGCATTATTAGCATAACATACATTATTAAATGCTCGAGTGTTCGTTATACTCTTTACTGTCCAAACATAACAATAATCAACACAGAACAGCTAAGCAGTCCCGTTTTCACCCTTTGGGTACGTTACCCTGATAAAAAGAAAGTGCGGAATAGGTAGGTACCTACTTATGATTGAATCGTAAAAAAAATTATAAGCCGCAAATTAAATATTGCTTTTGGTTTGGTTTTTTTTTTTTTTTTTT
>BHDV01002457.1:256100-269614 GCA_005406045.1 Adoxophyes honmai | reverse complement strand
TTAAAATTATTTTACCACTCAAAGTCGTTGTCACGTAAAACTTTCGCCCGTATACCGACTTTACAGGCAACCAGTTTTTTTTAAAAACTTTTACTCTAGTCTTTTTCGATTATCGATTTTACAAAGACCCCTGTGGAAATAGTAGGTACCCGAATTTGGAACAAGTTTGAATAACTTAAATAAAGACACAATAACTAACAGGTTGAGTCCAAGAAATACCCACAGATTTTAGCTAGATACGAGTACCTATAGGTACCTCGTTGTCATTTTCACAGTATCGTTGCTTTGTACCTCTTTGGCTAGTCTGACGCTGACCGCGAAGGCCTGAGCGACGCTGCGCTGTTTTTATTATTATTTTATTGCATCATTGTTATGAACGCAAAGATGTAAATCAATAACAATTTTGTACGATGTTTCTAATTTGCAGTTCTATGGCTCATTGTTGGCGACGGAAGTCTGATTTATTTGGTTTCTCAACTCATTACGTTTAAATGCAAACTTCTACAAACTCCAGTTAAAATATGTAAACAACTTATGAGACGTGATTTAGATAAATTTACACAAGCACTTGTTAGGTAGGTACTCCATGGAATGTTCAAAGTGGGACGACATGGGGGTAACTAGCCAATGGGGGTGTCGACTGGTTTAATTATTTTTAATTCTAATTAGTCTGTTCGTTAGATTATGTAAAAGTATGACGCACATGATTTTTTTTCATCACACTTGCTCGTCAATGGTGGTGTTACAAGCGCGTATCCTTCAGGACAAAGGCCTAAATACCTAGTAACCGCGGGAGTTATCATTAAATCCTATGGGAGGAAAAGTATAGTTTTAAAAATTGCAAAAGTTAGTATAGGTATGTTAGTTCAGACTAAGGAGGTTAAAATAAAAATTCTGCTATTAAAACTTAAGGGCCAATTTTTAAATGCTAAATTAACGTTTGCATTATGAAACTATTAATTTAATACCTTGGATGTAGGTCATAGGGTCCCGTTTTTACCCTTTGGGTACGGAACCCTAAAAAAGTGACAATAGACCTAAACGCACTGACACCAGTGACAGCACAAGCGGAATAGCGCGGCGCGGTGACGTGATGTCATGCATTTTCTTTAATTTTTAGTTTTTCCTCGCAAATGTGATGAAAAACATTGTGTGTAACACGGGGAATAAAGGACATTACAAACTCGAGTCATAAAAGCCCTCCGCCTGCGGCGTCGGGCTTCTAACAGCATCTCGTTAATAATGTTCAGTCAGATGACTAAACATCGACAAAGTTATAGATCATCAAACTTCCGGAGTTGGGGCTTATGACGCCACGCTTTGGTAAAAATTGTACCAAGGCGTCCTATATACCTTTATAATAAAAGGAAATTAATATAATATACCTACTAGTCCCGTTAATTAAATGAACCTGAAAAGAATCGCGATTATGTACAGTCGGAATCATAACTTTATCTACTTACATTCATTATAATCAGTTTGAATAAAATTTAAAAATAACATTACTTAATAATTAAAACAAAAAAAACTGAGTTCAGATTAGCAATATCCTGAAAGCATACGTCTGCCTATGTATTCGTAGCTTTATGCAATGTTAAAAAGTTCCACCATCACTAAAATGTAAGAACTAACTTGATAATAATCTTGTCAGACTACACAAATTAATAAAAGTCAAAAGTTATTAATTATCTTAAAAATCCACTGTTTACCGGTGAAATTTTTTGGACGTCATTTCGTACGTCTAGCATCGCAACGCGCGTGTCGTGTCGCGCGCGAGATGGATTATACCTACCTGTGTCAGAAAATAACACTGTGTCTATCTCGGGCGCGACATAATACGCGCGCATTTTTGTGCTGAGACGGCCTAACGAGCTTTCGTCCATCCTTTGAAGTCCAAGAAGAGACGCCCGAATATTTTTTCATTGTTTTAAGCATAAGGGCCGTTCTCCAGCCGTACGATTTTTCGTGTTCTCAAGTTCAACTGCCTGTGAAATTTAAATTTTAACAGATAACCTTATAAAAAAAGAATCTTACGTAATTCACACTTTATTCTGCTCAAAATAAGTCTAACAATAGTATATTCTTATTATTAAATGCGTCCACAATTAAGTGAGTCCACATTTTCGCCTGGTCCCACCTCCAAAATTTGTTAAGTAGTTGATGACATATACCTCGAAAACTAAACGTGGAAACTTTCGTCGTTTTTGTTGTTCACAGCAAGCCAATTATATGATAAATTAAATCCTATTGCCTAAATAATTATTTATTACGTTAGTTTATTTTTAAAACCATTTTTAAAAAGTGTCCCTAGTTTTAACAACACGTTTTTTTGTCACAGTTGAAAATGATTACCATGAAATGAACTCAGATTATTTTGACATATTAAGCAGTGTTATAACTACTTACACAAAAAATATTGAGTTTTTATTAATAATCGTTTTGAAGTAATTAATTAAAACTAAATTGCTCACTTGATTACCACGGCGGTGATTACCGTGATTTGAGTGATCTCCGTGGTTTTATTGACATGGTATTCACTATATTGGTTCTTTATTGAGTTATTATATTACTGTAAAACATATTTTTAAATAATGCTTCTCTTGATTATGAATTAATATCCATAATCTGTGCAACACAAAAAAATACCTAATTAAAAAATAATAATTTCACGTACCTTTTTTTATCAATGGTTTTCATAATTAAAATTATAATACTATTACTTAAGATGTTTATAATTCAAGGCTATAAATGTATAGCATAAAATAAACGTGATTTCATGCCAATATTTGTAGTTTTGTGATTACCGTGTTTGCTTGGGTGATTACCGTGTTATATTAAAAGAGAAAATTTAATTATCTCGATAATTATAAGGTTTGAAGTGATGCCTCTTTTTGCAAAACGTTTGAGATGTGAAGCATTATTCGATTTATTCATAAAATTATGCCACGGAGTGTCACGCAAAACTGCCTTGCTCGTGGAATGACCCATAATAGTTAGGTATCAAAATTACTTGACCCATCAAACACGAAAATAACTATTTATCGAAATCGGTGTACCCGTATGTTAAATTCTGAGGTAACACACATAAAAAGTAGCCGCGGTACTAGGCTAGGCTAGGCACCTGTGTGAACGGTGGCCTCTCATGCAGGTTGTGGGTTCAAACCCCAGGCTCACACCTCTGAATTTATATGAGAAATCTAATTTGATTTTTACCACGAGCTTCTCGGTAAAGGAAAATATCGTGAGGAAACCTACACACATACATACATACATACATATACTCACGCCTGTATTCCCATGAGGGGTAGGCAGAGCACATGGATTCAAAAATCCAGTGCCACGTCTAGCAAATTCAGGGTAACCAGATGATTAAACGTGATACTGCGGTGACAGGTTGCTAGCCCATCGCCCACAATACACTAACCCTTTCCCAGAGTCGACTCTTACGACACCCACGGGAAGAAAGGGGGAGGTGCTATTCTAACCCGGCACCACACGGGATAAATACACACAGATACGAAGTAATATCTTTGTCAGATGTATGTACCTAGGTAGGTAATGTACCTACATAACTTCACTTGATCCCAACGTCGAGAAAATTCTGAGCCCCTGTTTTTAGCATAGTATTTTGTAAATAAAAATATATTTCCGTTAACTTACTCATCGTTGTTTACAAAATACCTTACACTATTTACTTCAAAATCCATGGAAATAGAGACCCTTCATCTAAGTTAGGAGATACATACCAAAATCTATTAAAATGTAGGTATGATTCAACGCTGAGCTAAAAAGAGTTTTACTTTCGCAGAGCATTTTAAAATACACTAGTTAAATAAAAATAAAGTATGTATAATTAATATGTTATAGCTATATTTTAAACTACAAGCTAGCAACTTGTCACTATTATACCTGCCAACTTAAAACCATAGAAATATGCTAGAAGTGGCCACGAAACGTAAAACTGCCATAGTTCTCTATGTAGCTTTTCATGTGCTGTGCCGACTCTATTTGGGTATACAGGCGTGATACATAATATTATACATACCTACTTACGCTATTAGTTTGTCTCCAAATACATGTGTTTGAAATGTACGGATACTTATTTAAAGTTCGTTCATCTCCGTTTTTGTGTAGAATGGTTGTGGAATGAATCACAAAATTGACTTATTACAAATATCCGGGTTAATTTAATAAACATTTCGCTACAAAGTCGTACCTAGCATAGAAAAACTTAGAGATTTTATTGTGTACTTACTTTTTGAGCATAAAAGCCTTGCTCAGTTCCTTGAGGAGCGTGGAGACGATGGCGCCGGCCGCCGGCACCGCCAGCACCGAGGCGCCCATGGTCGCCGACAGCGCCGCCGGCGCCAGCACGCCCAGCCTACTCAGCCGCGCCGTATCTTTCGACATTGTTTGGCTCTAGATATAAACTCTACTAGCTGATTAAGATCGCGTCTTGGCTCTGATGATGCGCGCGACCGTAACCACAAAGCGGTCCGCTTCGCACGCAGAGTGGAACTCGAATGTTGCGCGCGTGTGCGCGCACGCAGCGATCGACCGGCAGGTACACTGTTCACGTGACATTGGTTTTATCAAATTTTGAATGCAGAGCACGCACTGGTTTCCTCTAAGGATATTTACAAAGGGCTTCTGCCCTTCTCTTCTCCTGAAATATCAAAACGTTTCTTTGGATTTGCAGAGTACCTCATTGTTTATTTTGTATTTTATCAGTGGATACAGATTACAGTAGGAACAGTTTTTCGTATTGCCCATTCGCGTTTCTTAAATTAGAAGATGTGTCTCTCTACGCTGGATGTTTGCAATTACAGGCGATTTTTTTTATATACCAGGGCAGCTCAGGGTCTTCATCAGATACATCAGACCTCAGATTTTTGACATCAAATGAAGTTGAATATTTTTTGTAAAGGAGGTATGTCGATCTCTATTGTAGTTTGGTTGGACTCTAGTGTTTTCTAATCAGGTTCACCAGGTACCTACTCCAGATCTTCGATTATCCTAGTTTTTACATTTTTCCCTTTATGTAGCCGTTAATCCCTAACCATGTACCAAATTTCAGCTCACTAAGTTTATTTTGATGATCATGAGTGAGTAAGTGAGTGTCGAAAATGCGAAACTTAGCTTTCGCTTAACTTCGGAACTGAATTACCTACAGACTTGAAATTTTGTATTTTAAGTATGTGATTATAGCTTATTAGATGACGAAAATTTCAGTGTCCTGGTGTTATCCAGAGGTTCTCAAATAGGGGCCTGAAAATGCCGCGAAATGGTTCCAGTAAAGGATGGTACGGCAGTGATGGCTTTGCGCTCGACTTGGTGGGGGCACGGCCGTGCTCCCCGATAAGAATTCACCATTTACATTTTAAAATATTCATCCATTATGTCGGTCAAAGTACCAACCTATTATTGGCAAAATTAATCGAATTAATCCGAACGTTTTATTAACGTATTCTGATTATTGATATTTTGGTATACCTACACCTATAAAAAAAATCCTGGATAAAGAATTTAAATAGACAAAAGTCAATCTATTTATAAAATACATATACCAGCATAAAGTTATTAATTACACTTATTCTACGTGATTGATGTTTTTTTATGATTGTATGAAGTAGATGCGATTATCAAGTGATTTTTTTGGCCAAAATAAATAAGTACAAGTAACTTATAAAAAGTATCATAATATTATTAGAAGACCGAAAATGCAACAGATTGCTAATAGCGCTATACCACATTCTAACAAGCGAAGACAGGACATTTCCATTTTCTGTTACCGACACACGTTCACTAAGTATAATAGAATTAAATATGAGCAAGCCGCCTAACTGTGGTTGAATCTTTGAGTCAGTACATAACGATTATGTATATACTTACTAAACAATAGGGTTCAATGGATAAGTCTCTTACTTCTGTTTCGGTCAAACCGTGACGCCACGGCAGTGTGACGGGAATAAATAATGGCTCTATCTTATTCCAACAAAGGATAGGCGCTGTATAAGGCTGCGGCACAGTCATCTTCCCAAAGGAAGGTCAATAAACAAGCACAAAAAATGCGTCGTGCTCCGCTGAACTGTTTTATTCAGTAATAGGAAGGTACACCTAGTAGTTAACTAATCAGAATTTGGAATTCACACCAATACTAGGTGTAAATATTAGGTACGTTCTGGTAAATAATCATGGATATAGCATCGCAATTTGTACCTACCTACGTGGTGCCAGCTTCCCAACCATCAGCGAGTTATCACAAAAATTTGGACGTGGCCTAACCTAATAAATCTATTGACGAATGTGAGTGTTCAATACGTTTGATTATGAGCAATAAGTGAGTAAAGTGAATCTAAATAACCGCGTACAGTCCGATCGCTACCAATAAACGCTTCATTAGGAAATAAATCTCAGAAGAATAACACAAATAAAACTTTGCACTTGGACTAGTATTTTATTTGAGAACTCCAGGTATTTCATCAACTTCGTCTACTGTATCGTAGTATCTTATTGATTCCGACATTTCTGGTGGGGTCACGTAATTACTACTTGCTACTGAGTCTTTATTTCTTATGCTGCTTTTTAAGGCCGTGCCAACCATAGAACCTAATGGACTCTCCAGTGATCTTGAACGCATTTTACTTACTGATATGTGAAACACTTGTGCAAAATATTCCTTTCTTTTTCCTGTGTATAACCAATCGTCCGAATTGGCCCGTTTTTTCTCGGCATAAAATTGCACAGCAGATTTATTCTCTGTGTTGATTTCTTGTGGTATGTTTAAAAAGCTTGTGCCTCCTGACATTTGTCCAAGCTGTCGCCTGTTGTACCTCGAGGGAACGTTGCCTCTGCCGACTTCTTCCCGTCGAGCCAACCAGTAATAGTGAGTTATAGGGTCCCGAGGACCCCAGTGCCTTGACGGCTGAAATGATGTCTTTACTTTCTGAAACAAAACGATAACATCATTGTTTGTTGAAGACAATGCCAGTTATGAGTCATCGATACTCTTAGGGACCTTTAAGTTTTTTAAGTAGATTAGGTACCTTCCTAATGCAATTAATTTCATAACTTTTAGTTAAAGAATCTACTTATTTAAAACGATGCTTATCTGAATCATACCTTACAAGGACACGTATTATGCGTAATGTATTAAACGAGGTTTTATCCTCCATGTACATAGAAGATGACCCGGAACTAAGTTAAGGGAAAAGTCCCTACAATTATTTCGTGATACGCATCGGTTATGAGTTTCTGGTCTAGTTACACAGCAATCGGTAAATGCGCCAATAAGTAAAAATACTTGATTATACAATACATTGTTGTTACTTTTAGATTCGTAAAATTTGTGATACATTTAGTTATTAACCGATATAAATGACAATAGTATCTATCAGTATATGTTTAACATTAGATAAGTGTAAGTAAAGCGGACCTAACATTAAAAAAATCAAAAACAACCTGTACGTGTACATACCTAGGTGTACACTTTAGTAAGTACTTAGTGATACCGATTTGCACTCAGCTTTTACGATTAAATTAACTTAATATACTGAAAAAAAACATTACCCCTAAACAGTCGTACTGAACTTGTTTGATAACTGCAGCAAGAGCAAATGCGAAGAAGATAACAAACGCCACTGAAGCCGCGGCGACTGCAGTAATTGCATCCCAAGGGAACTCAGTCCAATCAGTGGTACTACTGAACAGTACCACCAGCCACCAAACAGTGAAAGGCAAGATAATTCCGGGGGCGGCACACCAACCCAACACCCAGGATTTCGCTAGATCGCGTCCTGATAAAAACTCTACATCTTCGACTAAAGGCTTCCAACCTGTATCAGAAAACAAACGGGTGAAATTATGCAAAACAATGTAACTTATTATTTAGCTCCAAGCTTTAAGATGTTAATACATTTGAACATTCACTTGCAACAAAATAGCGAGAGAATGCTCAACTATGTGTTAGTTCTCTATCGCATATTCGCAAATATCGAAATCCTGCTCACCATAAATAAACACAAAAGCCACAATCTCCAGAACAGTAGCAATACTAATAAGAAGAGGTACGGCGGTATCTTCTAAAAGTGCTAAAGCAGGCAACCTTCCCACCAGCACGCCCAGGGCCGCCGCAGCGCCCACAAGGGAACTCGAAAACGATATCAACCTCCAACTATGTCCACCGGCGCGACGGAAGCGGTCGTACAATGGGTACAACAAGGTTAGCTGAAAAATCACCAAACGATATTACAACTCTACGTTTACGATTTTCCAAGCGAAGTTTTTTTAATTTCAATATCCAATACCATAGTAATGATTCCCGAGAGGAACAAAGCGGCAAATACTAGCAGTGGCCAAGCAACGCTTAGTTCTTGATATTCGGCGGCTTTGAACATCTGTACCAGCACAGACACAGAGGAGACATCCCGCTCCTCGCTGCCGGCCACTGTGAACCAGAACAGCACGCCGAACCAGCTTGCCACCACGTTCGCCACAATTATCGCCAATGATGACCTAAAAAAAACAGCAGAGTACAGTTTCAGTCTTACGCGAATAATAGCGCAATGAAGACCTCTCAGGGACGATGATAGTAAAGTTACCTTGGTACCCTATTGTATTTACTGATACATGTACTGCGAAAATTATCAGCCCAAATAATTGAATTTAAGTTACGCAGTCAACACGTCATTTTATTTTATTTTTTTCAAAAATTCCCATTATAAATTGCGTCTTATTGCAGTGCGCATCAAATTCATTTTATTGTTGTTTTTTTAAGTAAAAGTAGGTGTGTCCATGATGGTAGATATAATCAAAGTCGTAAATAAGTGGTTTAGTTTGTAATTTCTCACTTTGACGCTATATTTGAAAGGTATACGGTAACGACTGAAAGGCTGAAAGCCTGAAACCCACGAGGTACAGTCAAAGAATTTAATAACAGTGCCACTTTGGACCCTTTCACAAGAAATGTCACTGTGACATACCACTCGTGTCTATCTACTAATCAAAGCAATATGAAACTCATTGTGAAAAGGTTCAAAGTGGCACACGAAGTATTTATGACGTTGACCGTACTAGAGTACAGCGTATGTAATGTAATGATACTAATGATCGATGGTACTAGCAGCACTTACCATTGAACGTTAGTGCTGAAATATATCGTATCACCAGACGATATAAGGAAGCCTCCGGCTATCTGTGAGGACCATAAAGCTTGAGTGACAGCACTGTGCCAAATTTTTGATTCCATATAATGATGCCACTCAAATCGTCTTTGTAGCATGGCAAAATTATCTGAATTTCCAATGCAGCAACATAGAACCAAAAGAAGTAGAAATACCAATGGTCCCAAGACGTATAAAATCCGTTTCATCAATTTCACTGGATTATAAAGTCTGAAAATCAATATTTTTGTGGTTGAAAATTAATCAATACAAAGATGAACCTACATTAACAATGAATTTAACGTTTGCTTTCCAAACATTTGTTTTACTTACATAAAAGGAAAAACAATCCAAAGCACTATGATTATCAATGATAAAGCTATGTAATATTCCGGCTGTTCTGTGAGTGGCCCCAGGAAGGTAGAACTGTAAATGTAAAAAAAAATTAGTATCGAAGTAAAATAAGAGTGAAAAACAAGATTTTTTTAAGATAGGTATGCGTTATTCTATCCATCTCTATCTACACTAATCACAACCGTAAGGAACTACTTGATTTTATGAAACGAGGAGTTTGAACAGGTACACGTAAGTTCCGTTTTTACTATTACTAAAGTGGTTACCTATTTACCTACTAAATAAAGAGTTCGATTACCTATAAAATAACACGTAATAAATAATACTTATAATTAGTGTATTAGATAGATACCTACTTATAAATGTAACTCAATATCTTGCGAATCAATTATGAAGCGGAAATCTTCAACCGATGAACCCAAATTTTATGTAATTCGAATGACGGTACAAGGATCGGTAGTAGAGTTTTGGCGGACCAACTGGGGCCGCCTCCGCGGGAGAGAATTCCTCCACGGTTGATCTCATTAACTTGAATTTATTATTACTACCCATACAAAATTAGATCGTGTGGAGAATAACGCAAGTACCTAAGTAGGTAGGTAAGTACATACCTACAGTCGCTAAATAGTACAGTAAACAAAAAACTTATGTTCGATTAGGGTGACCGCACCAGTAATGGACATAGAACCAGTAATGGACAATGACTCTTATTTACTACCCACTAAGGAAAAGTCATTTGTTTTACAACAATCAATTCACAACTCTATGGTCTTTAAATTATGAATGAAGTGTCCATCACTGGTGCTTGTCAGCTTAAACCGTCCATAACTGGTGCCGTCACCCTATGTACTTCATTATTAACAAAAACTTGTTCCATTTGAAAACGAATGGTCACTTACTTCAGACACGTAGATTGATTGTAACTGTCTTCGAAGCTTTCCTGGGAAGCATAAATTAATACGCAGATAATGTAAAGTCTAAATGTTATGTTATGACTAATCTAATAGTACAAACTTACTTACTGGTAACGTAGAGTAGTCAACGCATTCCCAATTTGGAATAGAGTTACCCATAGCGTAAAGAAAGTAAGATGTAGTCAATGCAACATAAATCATTGAGTATATACTAGCTAGGTACGAAATGAGCAGCCTCATGTAGCCAACCCCTGAAACATAGATATTAAATTAAATCATTAAGTAGGTACTCGTCGTGGCTGGCTAGAAGCACAGAGCCGCAATCTACACTAGGATTATTACCACAATACAGTAGATACAAATAATATCTAGGCTAGGCATATGCACCTATTTACCCTTAAAAAAAGGTACGGCTCTCCATACACCAACAGCATCTTGCTGGCTGAGCTGTCCCACCGCCAGCTGCAGCAGGGTGCCTGGCAGAGCGACGGCCACCATGGCGACGGTCAGCACCAGCAGATACGACACGCCGCCGAACCGGAACGCTTCTCTGGGCACGCGCCAGGTGCTGTTGAAGCTGACTGCCGCTGCCAGGGTGCACAGATGCGCTCGGACGAGTGGCCAGCTCAGCCGACCCTGCAAACCAATTATTGTCTCCGTTTACCAATATAACTAATGGTTATTTAGTGCATGTAATAATAAAATAACCATTATCACGAAAATTCAATGTAGCTAGTATGATAACTTTGATTAGGTAGATTAGGTACAGGTTTTTTTGCAGGTTCATTAGATGGATTCCACAGGTTAGGTACTTATTTGATGGTAGGTAATTATTGTCCCTTTGGTGACAATTAAGTATTTTATCAAGTAGTACCATTACTCTACTTTATCGAGATATTATTTAATCTAACTTATGGTACGAGTAGTTAGTCGATAAAAAAATTGGCAAGATTTTAAGTAGGTATAAGATCGCGGATCGCTTTTTTCAGGTAAAACGCGAAAAACAAGTTGACAAGGGACAAGTTAAGTTACATAGACATTTTCTATAAATTTGAACCATTTAAGTTTTAGAAATACAAAGACAAGAACAAGTAAGCAGTGAGTAGATATATGCTTAAGTGAGTATAGTTACCTAATCACTATAGGTACGTACCTACTACATATAGATTTGATTTGGTATAAAATTAACATTACGTAGGACAGTCAGAATTTAAAACAGCATTTTCTTATAGAAATGTAACCTAATGCTTAATGTCAAATTTATGATGATTAAATGTAACCAAAGTCAGTATTAAAAAAATATTAGGAAGATTTTGGACCTAAGGACCGTTTCAACCAAACGGCCGACGCCGACGCCCGACATGGTTCGAACGGGTTGCAATAGTCTTGGAATAAGTCAGTCCTTACAGACTAAATATATTTTTCATAATGAAAAAAGCGGGTAAGAAAGGACTACGTAAGTTTTACTCAATCTCAATACTAAATTATATTCTTGTTTCCTTGAATTGGACCTTAGGAGGATATTAATATTAATTGAAACCGTACCCACCTTTAGCTTGAAAGAGTCGAACATCTTAATTTCGCTTTGCACTTCGCGATCTAAGTAAATACTAAAATCTGATTACACAACATCACTAGGCTTGCTCTTGTATGTACTATAGGATTGGCAGATGCAACTGGAAATGAGACACTGCACCAGAAAAGCTTTTCAAGGAGCGATTGGGCAACATTTTGCTGATAAACTCGAGATAAACGGATAGTGTCAGTTACAGTTCTGAATTGTATCGATCTTGCAATGAAGTTATCAGCGTGACACGCTGGCGCTCAAGTGGAGCGCGATGTTTGCCCGCAGATACCGAGGCTGGGCTGGCTGGCGTGGTCGAGTGGGTGGCATAGATACACTGAATGGCATACCTCGCTTGACTCACAGCAATAATTTTACAAATATGTAGTGCTTGTTTATTTATTGTTATAATAGTACTCTCGTGTCGGTTCCCATTGTTTACAAATAGTTAATACCTATCTATTCAGCTCTTACAATAAAGTCACATGCTTTCAAAATCGCTTGCGTTTACCTGTACCTATTTATTAGGTACTTGTGTACAATCCCGTTCATATCTTTACGTAATTGTTTAGTACTTCCACGAATATGTATTTAGGCAAACGTAAACATAAAACGTAAGGTTTATTTATAGGTAATTGATGAAAAAGGGGTCAAAATCGCCTTTTCATATTTTTAAACGATTACACGTGAAACTTTAACAAAATAAACATCAACTTTATTATCTAAGTGCTTCGGATTTTGCATTTTTTACAAATATCTGATAAATCGCGTGTGGTGTCGGGGTTAGAATAACACCTCTCCATTTCCCCCATGGATGTCGTAGGAGGCGGCTAAGGAAATAGGTTGGTATATTTTAAGCGACAGGCAATCTGTCACTATTAAACCTGCCGAGCCGACTCAAAACCTAAAAAAATTGCTACAAATGGACACGAAACGTGAAATAGTCATGGTTTTGTCTATGTAGCGTTTCGGATGCTCTGCCTCCCCATTTAGGAATATAGGTGTGATGTATGTATGTATTTGATAAATATTGCTTGATATTAAACAATAAAGATCCTCGGATTCAACAGGTAGGTACAGTCAGCTGCAGAGAAAGGTAACCCCCTAGTAATGAAACATTGTATGGGCGGGAGGTTACTCTTCTCTGCAGCTGTCCGTACATCGATACACTCATGGGTTTGCGCGTGTCATCGGGTGACGGGTTTAGAATATCATCTCTTCATTTCTTATTTGATTATCATAAGAGCTACAATCTTAGTAGTGGCTATGAAACGTAAAATAGTCTTAATGTGCGTGGTTTTATCTGCGCAGTAGCGACTCATCCGCTTTGCCTACTCCATTCGGCAGGAATACAGGCGTGATCTGAAAAGTGCAATAATATAAAAAAAAAACATTTAATACCACTTTCACGTCTCTTTGGGTCACAACAAAGCAGCCTTAGGGTGAAGTTACATTTATCAGCATCGAATCGCATTTAGCTGGATGATTTTAAACTCACTATACGCATCGCATGCGTTCAGC
>BHDV01002457.1:153515-236401 GCA_005406045.1 Adoxophyes honmai | reverse complement strand
GTGGGCGGGCTGCGCGCGGCCGCTTCCCGCCACGGCGACGCCGACACCGACTCTGCGGCACCCACAAGGTAACACTGAACCCACGGTACATCACAAATATCGGCCGGTTTCGTGAATATTACAACGTTTAACAAGCGCCGTTGAATAGGGATGTCGACTAAGCTAAAAATATGTAATTCTAATTAGTCCGTTAGTTAAATTATGGAAAAATATGACGCACTTATTATTTGGTTTATCCAATAACTAAACATCGACAAAGTCATAGACCATTAAACTTCTGGTGTGAGGGCTTGTGACGTCACGCCTAGGTAAAAATTGCATCATAAATAGTGACGTCACGCGAAACTTTTAAACGCTATATTATCGGCATTGTTTGTATGTCAGACAAAATAAAATATGTGTTTATTATTTATTGATAATCTTTCCGTCGGACTAAATAGTTTTTTTTTTATCGTCTAGCCTATTCTTACCAGAGTTTGTTAATGGCGCTAAATCCAATAGAAACACAGCGTTCTCTTTAATAACTTGATGATCTACTTCCGGAACGAGTTCGCTGCGCTCGTAGCCTAGGTCGGACACTGTTTTGGTCTTCGGTTGCTTTACTGAAGATACCGCTTTCAGCGCCTTGTCGCGACACTTCTCGCAATAGATGTACCACAGCTGGTATGCTGCAACAATATACATGTTATTTAACTATGGTAGATTTTTGGAACACACACTTTTTAAATTAGAATTAGATATCTAATTCAAATAAGTTTTTTTTATAAATGTAATAACACGACAATGCGATCGCTTGAAAATTAATCTACAACAGCGCGATAGTATTCTGAGGTCACGAGCACTTTCCAAGATTTGTTGGTACAGTCGAGTTCATTAATATATGAGCAAAACTGAGGGTTCAAAAATATCTGTACACCTTTATGACATTGATAATATAATAAGGTGCAAAAGTTTACATATTTGGCATTTGTCTGCTCATATATTTATGAACTCGACTGCACATTTTTTTTTGGGTACCATCTTTTTTGTACAATTTGTTTTGTTTGAAACGTATTTAGCTTAACTTTCGCATAATTTATTTTCGACAAATATTATTTTTGTAGATAATGTATTTGGTGTACCTAGTGTAATCCAAAAATTTCCGATTGATTGATTATTGGCATAGTGTTTTCTTGGTAGAATTCTATAATTAATAAATTCTATCCATCTATAATATTAAAACACTCTTGTGATTTCACTAAGAAATACAACTTCAACTCATTACGTAAAACCACAGTCGCGTATTGAAATTCTCAAAATGCCATATAAAAAATCAGTTTAAAATAATGAGAAGGTAACAAAATAATGCATTGTGTATTACTGTCAGACCTTGTGCCAGTTGTCCGCACAGCGGCTGCGGCGCGTGGGCCGGCGCGGGCGGGTCGGCGCGGCGGTAGGCGCCGGCGCGGTCGAAGCCGCGGGCGCTGGGCGCGCGGCAGCCCGGGTGCGCGTGCCGCATGTGCGCGGCCAGCGGCGGCGGCACCGACGTCCCGCCGCACAGCTCGCACTTCACTGCCAAAGACAACCAACAATAATTTGTCAAGTTAAACCGTTGTCTATCAAGATGTAACGGTTACTAAACAATTAATCTTTCTTTAAACGTTATGAGGAATCATGAGAAAAGAAAACTAAATGAATAACAGCAATAGGTAATTTTGTTATGGCAATATTCTTATTGTGGAAAAATTAATAATGTAATTTTGAACATCGTCCAAAATACTTTGAAAATTAAATTTAAGTACATACATACAAAACCTTAACTTGGTCCTTTTGTCTATCTATGATTTAGAAAAAAAAAATCGTTTTGCCGACGTTTTAGGTCATCGGTCTATAGTATAATTGTCAGCAATAAAATTGATTAATTACTTTGGTAGTGATTTTCTAGTGCTTTAATAAGACGTGATATTATACAATATGAAACTCGAAATGAAGTTAAAAGAACTTCGCTCATGTCGTCGAAACACACTAGTGTTCTGCAGTCCCTCGTGCATCTGCATAAAATTCTATAAACACAGTTTTATGCAGTCACCGAAGTACATGATCCAGCTTCACATTGACACAAAGGAACAAGATTGAAGTACAGAGAAATTAGTTCACACGGTTGCAAAGTTCTTGTGAAAGATTCATTAAATCTGCGATGATTTAGGTACATACCCGCGTAAGGAGTTTTATAAATCGGCGATGATTTCCAATCTCTTTTCTTTCGAATAACACTGTAAGCTCTCATATTATCGTTTTCATTTTTTTCTGATGTTTCTTTCTGAAGTCTGTAAGAAAAAAATAAAAATAAATACAAACATAAAAACAATGACACAAATATGTTGATGATTATAATAAGCAATTACTTACTTGTCAGTAGCTGCTGAGAGTTGGTCGGCGTCATAGAGTGCGTCCCAAAGCGCCACCAAAGCGCGGAGTGCCGGCGGCAAGACGTTTACAACTGACGGGGTACTATTATCTAAAAACAATAGTTTATTCTAAATACATAGAATTAATCATCAACATACATTGTAACAAAGAAGTTTGAATCGCAAAGTTGTCGGCCGAATGACATATTTGATAGAAGTGATAAGTATTTTTGTTTTATTGCACTTACTCGTGTCACCACCTTGCGACTGTCCGTCTTCTTCTCGGATCGCTACGTCGATGTCACTGCGCCGCGCACGGCTCGCGCTCGCTTCCACGCCAGACCGCGTTAGAGATTCCAATGTCGACTGGTTGATTCGTAAATATTGACCTGTTAATAATTTAACGAGTTATTATTTAATTTTCCATTTTGCATTCTAGCAACGGTTAAAAAAATGTACACAATTGATTAAGTTAGTGTACGCATCTAAACAAAAGTTGATAGAGAATATACCAACCAGCATTGGAAACTTCGACGGAGTGACGTTGGGGACGCGATATAGCAACATCATGCGGTGCCCGGGTCACGACCCTGGCACCCTGTTTCGGCAGTTGAGGGTGGAATTTGAGGAAGGCTGCGCAGGCAATCGCATCGTGAACAATGCCTGTTGGATTAAAACGCAATTGACTTATAGACGTAAAAATCAGACAATAAGTTTCCAAAGAGTTTAGTAACTTTTGTGCAGATTAACAGTTAAAATCACCATTTGAATTGGAATGCAAAGATTTAGTAAAGTATCGATTCAACCAAACTATTATAGTTTAGCCTTAGATTCAGTAATTGTTACCCGCTGTTTTCATATGCCAAATAGATTTACTCGCGAATAGAAAGTGACTCATTCAAAGATAAAAATACATTCTCGTTTGGTTGAATCGAACCTGTCTGTAAACTGTAGAAGTTTAAATGTAATAGGTTAAATCACTCATCAAAAAAATGATTGCCTTGTTTAACATAGCCATTTGGTTTATACTAGTATGACATAACCATCGAAGCACAAAACATTTACACCGCGTCCGGTGGAAAGTATTGAAAGTAAGGCTATACCTTCATGCCACAGTAGAGCCGCGAACACCGCCCGGAGGCACTCGGCCTGCGCCGGGCTGAGCGCGTGCTTGCGCGGCGGCGGCGGCGGCGCGGGCGCGGCGCGCGCGGGCAGCGGCGGCGGCGAGCTGCGCTTGTACGTCCGCGACCGGCTCGCCACCCGCTCGCGGTTCAAACTCTTGCTGCTCAGATGCTCCTCCTTTCATAAGGAAACATAGTACACAGTTGTTTGTTTACTGGATTAATTTAAAAAAGTTTATATCCTAATTTATATACATATGAACAGAGTATATTGCCTATTCAACATAAAAATAATGCAGACAATTCATTAGAAAAATAATTATTAAAATTAAATTTACATAATTATTAAAAATTACTCGATACCTGATAATAATAATATTATCAGGTATCGAGTAATTTTTAATAATTGCATAAGCAATAGAATGTCATTTAAATATGAATATGACATATGTTATTGCACACAGACTCTTTAAATATTTTGTGCGCATTATAATTTGTTTAGTTAAACATAAAATTATACACAATTGGATATAGTTATGGTAAAGAAAGAAAACAGTAGCGCCTCATTGTGGGTATGATTCGATATGCGAGTATATGTGAGTAAAGGTTGCTTTCATTGTAGAGCACGGATTTAGATAACAGCAAACGATACTAAAAGTATTTGCTAATTTATGCAGATTTTATAAATTATTACCATGTTTATAAAAAAAAACCTAAAACATATGACGGGCATCGACTCCTAATGTAAAAAAACAGCCATGTTTTAATTACACGCGTGCTGCCTATTTACATAAAATGGCTTATTTATAAGTGACATAATTAAATACTAATTTAGAAATAAAAATATCCAAATGGAGAATTTCTTTCATATTATTATCACAAAATAAGTAAGTACTTACTATTTTAATGCAATTTTATCTTTAGGTTTGCTTAAAATTTTCATAAAGACTTTTGTTTTTTTATTTAATGAGTCTCATAGTAGAAGTTTCGTGTTCAAACAAAAAGTTTCAGTCTTTAAAATTTTAGTCAACAGTTTTAGATTCAGCATAGTCACCGTCTTTGCGCTGCCGATGTAAAGATGCACGGTGGTGAGGGCGTCGCCGGTGACGCTCTCCGGCGAGGTCTGCGTGCCCGCCTGCGCCAGGCGCCCGCCGCCCGGCAGCTCCGGCTCTGTGCCTATCTCCGTCTAGCGACAACAACATCTTGTCAAAACCACCCTCCATACTGAAACCTCGACAACGATTGATATGTTATTTTTCTACTCCAATACTTTAATTTGGGAACTATGCAGTTACCAACTGAACGAGAACGTTTAACCTATAAAAAAACAGGTTTACCATTACGTTGCATAAAATCGATTGCCATAATTTTGTTTCGCGGAGCAACCCTTGGCAGAAGAATTACTTTTAATATATTCTTAGAATACTTACTGTCATTTGGCGCAACTTTCTTTAACACAGTGGTTACGACTACATAAAATGGTGACGTTTCGTTTCACAATACAAATCTAACCTAACCTAGTTTTTATTTTTTGACGCATTTTGATCCAAGTTCCATTTTGTTGCAGTTATTCATATACTATATGCGGTATGAGCAACGCCTTAATGAGTAAAGAGTTATGACTATCGAAATAATAACAATAGTTTTTTACACTCGTAAAAATACAACGAATTCGGCGAACATTGTGTCACCTCAAATTAAGCAAAACTAAATACTTCAATACATTTATTGGGTATATAAAATACTGCGGAAATAAAGACGGTCTGCAATATAAATGTAATACAAGAGTATGTTGAAGTAGTTTTCGGCTCAAAATATATCTGCGATTAAGTACTGTTATACGGAGCGTATTTTAATTTTTAACTGTCTCCAAGAAGAGTAGATGAACAAGATAGATTGCACTTTTAAATATTTTAGAGAATTTTGCAGTCACATAAAAGTCGTCATGATCTTGAATTAAAACACGTGTATAGTTTACAGTCGGCAAGGGTAGATGAATCATTAGACACCTATTTACAGCACTATCGCTGACTCACATAGACACACGTGGCAATGCTCGTCGAAATAGTCATTAGACCACAAAGAAGCAAAACGACTTGAATTTTCTGCTAAATATCATTGTTACCAATTTAGGTTAATTGTCTGTATTTACTTGTTACTCCCATTTGATACCGGGAAATGAGAAACACGTGACTACGATTGCAAATAATGAGTCGACATAACTAAATCTGTACCTCAAAAACAAATATACGCATTACGCATCACAAACAATAACTATCTATTGTAAAAAATCCGAATGATCTATCTAACCATAAAAGGTACAAACATTTATATCTGCCGATAAAGGTGAAATTCTAGTCAAATACCTCAGGAAAAACGATAAGGATAAGATAATTTGCTCCAAACGATGATAACCTATTAAACGAACATTATGTACCAACACATTTCTTTGTAACTGTAATTGTTTATATCAAACTACCTCCACAGCAATATTCTATTGTTGGTTTTTATGTGCTTCTAGATGATATTATTATGGTTGTCGATTTTTTTTCTTATAATTCTAGCTACTAGAACTAGAAGATGGCTGTAGCTAAAATGATATTGCATGATTTCCAAGACAGCTATTTATAAATAGAGAATATACAAAAATAAGTGTACAGTCAGCGTCTGATACATGTATACACTTTAGTACCTTTTCTATACCTTATCGGTTTAGGTAGTTAAAACAATGTAAACAATCTTGACGTGTCTTTTTATTTAAACGTACACTTTATAAATCGAAATCTTTACATTTTACAATTTAGGTATGAAAAAATCATTTACTTTCGTAATTGAATCGTATAGTGCAACGATTTTCATTTTTAGACTGTGTATTTCAACAAAAAGACATGTCAAGATTGTTTATATTGTATTAACTACCTAAACCGATAAGGTATAATTAACCTCATATTTGAACTCTCGCATGAAATTGTCACTGCGATCACAGTGACAAAGTACCAAAGTGTAACCATGTATCAGACGCTGACTGTACCTATAATACTTTCTGTCTACACGCATAACGTAATTCCATCCATAAAAAACAGAATGATGTCCAGTATTGCAATTAAAATAATATGGAAACCTTCTTATCTGTGATTGTAAAGCCGCGGCGAGTAAAACGCGGTTTTACAGTGATACACCGGCGAGCTTTACCGACTAGCCATAAAACCGCGGTTTTACTCGCTCGTCGATCAGGGCCTTTAGGCGACAGGCTAGCAACCTGTCACTATTAAACCTCTTTCATGAAATTTTTAAAGCAATACGTGTGCTGACAATACCTACAAAACGAGATATGGTCATAATTTTTGCCTTGCAACGTTTGCCTAACCCGTTTGGGAATAAAGGCGTGATGTTTATAGACGTTATGTCTAATACACACCTCTTGAATAGGATTGACATCCCGTATATTATCGCTAGATTTTTGTTTCACAGGCGACCACCATTCGTCGCTGTTACCGTTGCTTCGACGCTGGATTCCTCTGAAATATAATTTTAAATTAGTATTATTGTATGTGTCAAGTTTATGGTGGAATAAAGCTTGAACACGCCAAAACGTGGGCACATAAAATATTAAATAAAAAAATATGTAACCATAATTCAAGTTTTTTATTATTGTAATTGCCTACTTACTACATTATTGTACATTTTTACATATATATTTTTTTAATTGTCCGTTGATTACGCCATAGAGCGTACTTTACGTCGGATCCGGCTCATTAGGGTCTGCACCGCACTGTCGGGATATTTTTTGCAAGCCCAAGTCCACATTTTTTGCAACTCTGCTGCCGATTTAGGGTGTCCACGTTTCTTTTTCAAAATCCCTTTCATTATGCACCAATATTCTTCGATCGGCCTCAGTTCAAGACAATTCGGAGGATTGCACTTTTTGGGTACCACAGCAACAGCATTCTGGTCATACCATTCCATCACCGCTTTAGAGTAGTGACAGCTCGCAAGATCAGGCCAAAACAATGGTTGTGAACTGTGGTTGCGTAAAAAGGGTAAAAGACGCTTTTGCAAACATTCTTTTTTGTAGATTTCACCGTTTACTGTGCCTGTTGTGATAAATGAACGACTTCGTTTGCCACAGCTACAAATAGCTTGCCATACCAGGATTTTTTTTGGAAACTTCGATCTCTTTTTTACCTTACAATCTTCTGGGGTATCTCTACGGCTCTTAGAAGTATAAAATTCTTGGCCCGGTATCTGTTTAAAGTCAGCTTTTATATACGTTTCATCATCCAATACAACGCATTCAAATTTTGTCATCAAATCATTGTAAAGTTTTCGTGCTCTTCGTTTTGCAGATAAATTCTGCTTAGCATCACGATTTGGTGCAGCTTGACCCTTGTACGACTTTAAATCAGCTCTTGACTTGACTTTTTGCACATAGGACTGCGACATTTGTACCTTTTTTGCGACATCGCGTGATTATAGCTTGGGATTCTATGTAAAAAGCAGCAAGACACGGGCTTCTTTTTTTTTGTCCTTTACTCCTTGCTTTCCTCTACTACAGGACCCCCAATTCAAGGTCAAGCGTTCTCGGAACTTTTTTAAAACCGAACAGACGGTGGATTGTGGGTATTTTAATAATTTTGCTAGTGCTCTATAACTTAAATTGGGTTTTTGCGTATGGTTGAGCAAAATAATTTCACGCTGCTGATATTCAGACCTCGCCATCGTGAAAACGACTGAATGAAGTGATACGCTCTCAAGATATTTTTTGTTTATCATATAAAGGACTTTATATTTACAGCACTAAATAGTTCCTATACTGTGTGAATTAAAAAAAAAAAGTACTTATGTGTGCCCACGTTTTGGCGTGTTCAAGCTTTATTAAAAGCTCGTAAATCACATTTGACTACGAACCGTGGTGTTGGGACGCCAGAAGACTCGTTTCGAAAAATTCTCCCTCGTTTACTCGGTTCCAATCCGAACACAAAGGGACTTGTGCTGCTGTCGCTCTGAATTTAAAAATAAAAGTATACTTTATCGAGATTTTAAATTACTCAGTTAGTCTCAGTAAAAAATATAACTTACATCATTTGCCATGTCACATTGACTAGAAAATGGATATTTCTTGTCGTTAATGCTATTTATATCTGAAATCAAGAAAAACACAGCAAGAAGTTTATCTCATCAAATTACCTTAAATAATTTCATAGGTCACTACCGAACAAACGATGGGTACAGTAAGCGGATTGACCAAGTACAATAAATACGTACCAAGTACCTATTCCGTAAATTTAAGAATTCACGCATATCTATTAATTAATTCATACTCTGGTAACGGTTAAAAATGCTTGTTTTAGCGGCTTAAACCGAACAACAAAATTTAACGATGATCGCCATGGCATTGCACATGTCACTACATAAATAAGCTTCACATCATTTACTCTGTACCATTCAATCCAATGTCGATGTCATCCTCGTGTGTCCAAGTCTGCATATCGCCTTGAGCGTCGCCGTAGCCTGTCCATACGCCCGTGTATTCCGACTGCGAACAACACAATAAAACCGTAATGTTCCATAATACTTACGAGTCCGTAGTTAATATTCAATAGGATTTTTACTGTCAATAGACCCTAATGATTACATACATACATACATATTCACATTTAGCAATTTCAGGGTAACCAGATGGTTGAAGTGATATTGCAGTGACAGGTTGCTAGCCCATCGCCCAAATACACTAACCCTTTCCCAGAGTCGCCTCTTACGATACCCACGGGAAGAGGTACTATTCTAACCCGGCACCACACGGGGATAAAAGTATTGATGGGAAAAATCAAGTATATTTAAATTATAGACTACTGACCCATTTTCAAAAAAATATGGGTCATCTGAAACACCAGGTAACCTGTCTAGAACGATATAAGATCATAAAATAATAAGATTCAGCACTATGCTGTCACTTGTAAGCTGTCCAACTGAGTGCAGGTGAGAATTCAAAAGTACAACCCTCGATTATTTCCCCTTGTCTAATAATGGATTAGAAGCAGTATTGAAATAGTATGAAACTGGTGCCGTATAAAAAGGTGAGCCACAAAGTCGAATTTTCTTTTTATTATCCGACTATTCCCAGAGTAAATTTGATCGTTTGATTTTTTTTAATGCATAAATGCTGCCTATTGGTCGCCAAGTGCAACAGTACCTGAGGCGAGGTGGAAGCGTCCACGGAGAGCAGCAGCGCGCGGTCGAGGTGGCGGTGATGCTGCAGGCACCAGGCCGCGCCGGCGCCGCTGTCCGCGTGCGCGCGCGCCGACTCCGCCCCGAGCCGCACCCACGTCCCGTCTTTGTTCACCACCTGGACAGATCATGTTGACATAAGGTCGAACACGTTTTGTAGAATACTGATTACTAAAGGCCGATCGCGGAGCAGAGTGAAATTCGAGCGTTGTTGCGCTCCTATCTATTTCTGTCCCACACGTGCAGTAATATTGCCCTCACGCTCCTAGAGCGACCCACGTACTCAAGTGAGAACGTGATTGCAATTTTACTGCACGCGTCCGACAGAGATAGATAGCAGCGGGTCAACGCTCGAATTTCGTTGTGCTCCGCTGCCGGCTTTTACTCAAAGTTAGTATTTAAGTGAAATAGCCTTTTTTAGGTACTGGTATTTTGTGATACAGACCTCTTCGACACAGGCGACGATAGTCCCGGGCGGCACACGCCCCGTCTCCTCGGCCTGCAGGCTGGGGCTGGCGCGCACGCGCAGCCCGGCGCTGAAGCGAGCCGCGAAACGCCGCAGTTTGGCCGGCGGAGACTGCGCCGGTTCTTCGCCGCCACCACCGCGGTCACCCGGTCCATCAGACGAACTTTCCACTACTTCTATTGTTAATTCCTGTGAATGTCTTTGTGTTAATAATATTTAATGTTTTAATTTTAAGTATTAGATGGATCAAAAAGTCGAGTGGTGTTTCCTTGTATCGTAAAGAAAAACGCCCCGATATTTTTTTTGGCTTGTATATACAACGTGATATTAATAGTCTACGATTTAATTCAAAACTATACGCGTCGATGACTATTGAACGGATTTAGAATGCATCGACCATCACATATCATCATTGATAATATTTGACACAAATTACATCTGCATTTGTTTACCTTGCATTTTGTGTTGAAAAATCGAAAAAATCGTGTAAATCTTGTAAAATAATTATCAAAAAAATAGATGGAAAGAAAAGATGCATAAAGACCAGGCAAGAGGCTGATTGAATCTACTTAGGGATGACCAAATAACACAGCTTCATTAAGCTCTTAAACATTGTTTAAGGGGAAGTGCAGTTGTATAGTGGTGGAAGCATCTCCGTCGGTCGAGTAGGTACCTGCGGTGCCGGCAGCTCGTCGAGCGTGCAGCGCAGGTGGTAGGCGCCGGGCGCGCGCGGCGTCCAGGCGGCGGCGTAGGAGCCGTCGGGCTGCGCGAGCACGGGCAGGCGCTCGGCCGGCACGCGCGCGCCGCTCGCCTCGCCCCACGCGCCCCACGCGCCCCAGCCCCCTCGGGCTTCGGTGCTGTCGCCCCACGCCCCGCTGCCCACACGCAACTCCTCGAACGAGTAGTTCTGATATGCCTGCATTAAAATATCAAATCCGTGAACGACAGTTCGCTTAGTCTACGTTTAACACAAAACCTAACAATCTCTGTTCGAGTGGTAAAACTATTGAAACGATTATGGAAAAGCAATAGGTTACTCTACCTATGAATCTTTTACTTGATATCCATACGCGATGTTATTAGATAACTACATCTGGAGATTGAATTAGAAGGTCGTGGCAAACCAAAAATAGGTTGGCGTCATATTGTGAATTTAACTGCACTTGAAACGTTGCTCTGGGTGAAGTGATCTCGCTGGCTGCTAGCGTTGTTTACCTTCATCATGGTGATAGCGTGGAAGCACATGGTGTCCCGCAGTGTAGGTTGGTAAGGCACGTCGGGGATGCCTCCCGGCCGACCCTCCGCTGACGGTACTGTGCGGCTTTGGCGACTACTCACATCCTCTAAACGCTGTACAACCACCTTTTTCAGAAAGAAATATTTGAATTAAAGATTAATCGTTTATTGTAACTTCATTACCTTTACATTTTTTTACATAAATAAGGCTTGAGGTTAAAAGAATTACAGCGTGTAAGTAGTTAAGAATAAATGCAAAATTCTGTTATAAGTAAAAGCAACTAACTACTTACTACTACTTTCTGTAATAACCTCACTCGCAAATAACTCGGACGGTTTATCTTCGCTAAGGCGAGGATCCTGGTTTAAACCACATCCAGAACTTATCTTTCAATTGAATAATGACCGTTTAACTTTGCTTTAATGCCTGTCATACGGGTGCGATGTAGAGTTGTGATAATGTTTTCCAACCACTTTTCGAAAAACAGTTTCAACTTGTCTGCTATTAACAAAGATTTTTTATTTAGGTAAGTATTTCCTATATAAAACTTGTGCGTGGTAGTGTTAGTATTCTTACTGCTATTAACTTATGCGTGTTGGTAAAGTTCTGTCTAGTTAGTTCTAAAGTTGGTTCTAGCATGGTTTTAGGTTTGAAAAAGTGGAAGGGGTTGCTAGCCTGTCGCCTAAAGCATACCTAAACCTATTTCCTTAGTCGCCTCTTACGTCATCCACAGAAGAAATGGAGAGGTGTTATTCTATCCCGACAATTGTAATGCACATAAACGTAAGGTGGTGTAAGTATTCCACATTACCTAAGTAACGTTTACATGAGTTATTAAAAAAAATTGCCAGCTTCGATACATTACGTAATGATGGGTGAATTATAATTATCACAAATTACGACTAACAGTCTAATGCCCAAGCAGGTATGCGATTACATATTCGTGATAGATTCATTATGATTTTTAAACGAGCATGGCCAATTGATTTGCACTAAAACAAGGTAAGAACAGTGTATCACGATTAATTATCAATTTTTGCACTGTGGATCCGACTATAATTAGATGATGCTAAATTAATTAAACAGATTTATTACGTCGATGAAATGCTCCCAGTGATGTTAACGTAACGATTAAAAGTTAATCGGGTAATGGTTTGCTTCCTTTCAATTGGACAAATCGGGTATAAAGCTATATTAAGTGGGTACAAACCTCGACTTTGAGAGCCGGTGATGCCACGCTTTCTCCGTACTGATCGCGCACAAGGATGGGAAGGGTGATCCTGGCAGCAGGCCGCACGGGCGTCGCCGGCGCCCGCAGCTCGCACTTGGCGGGCTCCACGCGCGGCGTGGGCGCCAGCCAGCGGGCCAAACGCCCTCCGGCCGTGCTTTCTGCGCCAGCTACGAAGTCTGACAGGAACTGACGCTCAGTGGAAATGCATCTGTAAATGTATTAGGACTGCTTAACACTTATGATAAAAAAAAAGTAAGACATAAATATCTCGTATCAAAAAGTTCTTTATGCCATGTCCCTCCCGCAAAGCTTAGTGTCTGCCGCGGTACACTGGTGTAGAGCGTGGTCGTTAGTTGGTGTGCCTCAGAAAATATTTTGAATGTTTTTTTTAATTACTTGAAATAAAATAGGTATAATTCATATTCACGAGGCGTAGGTACTTAATCAGTAGCCTATGTACTTGGTTCAAAAGACATTACCGGAGAGCAAAATAAATTAGTACCTACTTAGCTATCTACCTTTTTATCATAATACATACATACATACATATCGTCACGCCTCTTTCCCACAGGGGTAGGCAGAGACTACTTTGTTCCACTCGCTACGATCCTGACATACCTCTTTTGCTTCATCCACATTCATCAGTCTCCTCATACATGTTCGTCGGTTTCGGGTACTCTTGACCTGACCTGTTTCTAAAACGTCCGCGATTTGGTCACGGAACGTCCGTCTAGGTCTTCCCCTCCCACTGCACCCATCCACATTCCCCGTATAGATTTGTTTTGTCAGTCTTCTTTCATCCATCCTCTCTATGGTTTGGACACATAGAGAGGATGGATAGAGAGGATTTATCATAATATGATTAAAATTTTGGTTTATTGATCATTAATAAATATGTTGATTAATATTACATAATATTATTTTAACTGCTTAATTTATGGCGAACCTCAAAAATTAGGTGGGTACCAACTTTTTAGGAAAAGAGTAAAGATATAAAAAGAAACTTTCGCTATTTAAATTTAACTACATATATTTAGGTAAATTAGATTCCTCTGTTAGTAAGTATTTATTTCTTAGTACTATGTACATATTATTTCACTTTTTTTATTCATTGTACTCGAATTTAAAGTCGGCATTTGTGGTTTATTAGTGCATAATGTGTCTATCTAAAAATCTTCGTCGCAGACCTCGCAACCGTGGGAACAACAATAACCTCTATTTTTATTATTATATCTACACTCGCGAGCAAAAGTATTGCATCACTTTGCATTTTTTCGATTGCACCCAATATGTTTGTAATTTGGTTCATTTGTCAAAAAAAAATTGAATGCAATTATGTTTATTGGAATATTAGCTATATAAAAAGCTATGAATCATAAATATCGGCTCAGTATTTTTCAACATACAGCCATTTTCCTGGTTTGCGAGCCTAAACGTGCTACGACTTGCCCGGATGACCGCACATTCGCGCTGACTTTTGACCCCTATTGGGAGATATTTTCTTATCAGTCACTTTTCAGAAATTGATCGGTACATATCTCCGCATATTACCCTGTGGAAAACCTATGGAAAAAATGGAAACCACCGAAGCCCAGGTCGCCGTAGTAGTCTGGTTCCTGCAAGAAGGGCGTATTCAACTTTCTGTGACTGACGAACTGAATCTGAGCCGATCTACCGTTTGAAGAGTTTACCAGAGGATCCAGGAACCTGGAGCTTTTAGTTAGATATCACGAAGCGGTCGTAGAATGGGCACATCAGAGAGGAACGACCGATTCACTGTCTCGAGATCTCTCCGAAATCGTCACCAGACAGGTGTTGCTATCCAGCAGCATTTGCGTGAGGGGTGAAGAGTAGCTGCTAGCAAGTGGAAAGTGAGAAGAAGGCTCAAGGCGGCTAATTTGATACCTAAGAAGCCTGCGACGGGGCCCAGGTTGCTCCCAGGCCACCGTACAGCTCGAAAACAATTTGCATAAATTCATAAGGATTGATCCCTCGAGCAATGGAGCCCAATTTCGTCCTCAGACGAGTGCAAAATGAGTCTCAATGATTGCGACTGACGAGGAAGGGTCTACAGAAGGCCAGAAGAATGCATTTCTCAGTGCTGCTTCTCCGGTAGAGTCGTTAAAGAAAGTGGTTCCGCGATGCTTTGGGGCGTCATTTCGTACGACGCGCGCTGTGAGCTGGTTCTCGTGCTTGGGGGGTCGTGGCGGTGGTTTGACCTCTTCCGGGAACATAACAAATGTTCTGGAAGGGCTCGTTGTTCTTTATGCGGGTAGTTTTGATGAGGGGTTCACACTTATGCTAGACAATATCCTTTTTCATGCCGCGAGAGTGTCCGCGCGCTCACCTAAGGGAGGTTGGCATCGCGACCATGGATTGGCCAGTGATGAGTCCGGATCTTAATCCCAATGAACACAAGTGGGACTACCTAAAAAGGAAGGTTCGAGCTCGGAATCCAGCCCTGTCCGTGTTAGATGACCTGAAAACGCATTTGTTGGAGGTGTGGGACGCTAATCCTCAGAGTTATGTCCAGAAGTTAATCAGGTCAATGCAAAACCACCTTAACTGTACCGTCAGGGCACGGGGGGCAATACGCGATATTAATTTAATAATAATTTTGAATCAAATATCTTGTTATTTTCTAAAAACAAGCCTTTAATTCAAACATTGTCAATTTTATTTAAGGGCCATTTTGCAGCTACTTTCATCAACCTTTTTATTTTCAGGTTTTGAAACAGATTTTTTATAAAATTGTCATGTTTTCAAAATCCTTACATTATAAGCTTTCTTTTGGTACCAGAATTTTTGAGATCAAACCGAAAACTACAAAGTTATATGATGTATACGAAAAAATGTAAAGTGATGCAATACTTTTGCTCGCGTGTGTAGTCTACTGTGTTTCGCGAGCAATGTAAGACGATGACAAAGACACAAACAGGCAAGGTAAACAATAGAAATTCATAACAAAAACTTATAATTATTGCTGCACCTCTCATTAATTATTATTATTTTAAAATCCTTTTAAAATTAGTTTCAGAAACATATTTTTATCAAGTTTTCATAAAGTTAAAGACAAAACAAAATGTTTTTATAACTGAGCAGTAAGCAGTGATTTATGGCAAGAAGGTGTAAAGTAGGTAAGTACCTACTGCATAGGTAATAAAACTACCGAAAAACTATTTTTTTTAACTTAGATATAAGTACTTACTAGTATTTATATTATTTACATTCTGCTGTTTCATTTCCTCACAATCCAAGTAAAAAGTACGAGTAGGTACATATAGTGTATAAGATACAGCTCGAGCATACCTAAATCATCTCATTCTTTTTACACTCGGCCTTATAATGCTCCCCGCTTTGAAATAACTCTTGCAACCTGTTTCCTTGCCAAATACATCTAAAATACAAATATTACTAGAATAAAAACCTACCAATTCAACTAATATACAAGACAGTGACCCTCATCTCCTGTTAAGTGCTAATTACGCACTAAGCAGCAGAGGCAAAGTTTTAAAGTGCATCAGGGCTGCTGCCATGTCAGCCAGTGTGAACGCAACACACGTCGACCTCTGCTTTGTGTATCAAGTAATACGCTGTGAAAGTATCGACTTAACCATATCGATAAGAAAAGATTACTTTTAATTCTGTAAGTTCAATCCTCTAGTCTAGTTTAAAGTAGGTAAGTAGTAAGTTAAGTAACTCTTTTTTTATTCGTTAAACAGTGCCCTTGCTGAGTGTTTAGTGTGTTCAAATCGATGGTGCAGTCGTTAACGAATTCGTTGACGGTCTGGTCTTGGCGTGAGCAGCTCCTTGGACCCAGTATTAAGTAACGAGAGGGGTCCTTTTACGTTGAGTCGTTTAGAAACTAAAAGACAATTGAGGTGTTAAATGGTATTTATTGTTTTGAGTATATTGTAGTTGGGAATGGATTACGTACGTACACATTCTCTAAGCATAAGGCGCAGCGCAGACGACAGAGTTTTGTGCGAGCAGTAATAAATTCTCGCCATTCACGGTGACAGTTTCCACGAAACTCTGAATGGAAATTCCTGGAAGCTGTCACCGCGCCATTCAGACAATTTATTGCTGCGCAGACTCGATCGCACAAAACACTGTCGTCTGCGCAGCGCCTTAACGATAACCCACGACGGAAATTTGTAATTATAAATATCTAAAAGCGTGTACTAGTTTTCCTGAAATCGTTTTTTCCTAACGGCGATTACCAGTCGCATATTTTACTAAATGATTCTTAGTTTCTCCAATAATAATCAAGAGGTACAGTCAGCGTCAAATATATGTTTACACTTTAGTACTTTGTCACTGTGATCGCTGTGAAAATTTCATACGAGTTTAAATATGACGTTAAATAGAAAAGGTACTAAAGTGTAAACATATATATATTTGACGCTGACTGTACACAAAAAGCGACGAAGGTCCGCTGCCGCGGACCCCCTTTTTCTACATATGCTTTCAGGCCTCCGATCCGATGAAAACTTAATGTACCCTCTAAATATAAACCTATAAGTCTGTGTGTGGATTCAAATTGGGAAAAAATGCTACCTTGAAAATAAACTTAAACAAAAAAACCGCAGCGAGAAAAAGTATTTGGTAAAATGCGCGACTAATATTAATCGCCACCAGGAAAATAATCTTTTCAGACAATACAGTACAAACATGAATTTAACGGCTTCCCTAGTTAGGGACAGTAATATCATTACGACATATCTTTTAACTGCCGAAAAGATTAACACAGAACGTTCCGGTGCCGCAGAGCGTCAAAAATATACATTACAATACATATTGTTTTATTTATAACACTACGAAGAAAATAACTTGACGTTTTGTGTCTGATATATTTAAGACCACGGCGGTTAAAGAGTTAAAGGACTAAAACTTTGTAAGTTCAAAGTGGTTAATAGTTCACTAATAATTTCAGTATCTTAATTTTCTTTTCAATTACTTGTTTTTTTTTTTGGTTCGGTAGGCTAGACCATCTAATGATGACTATTATCAGAAATTAGCATTTGTTATCAACCAATTTGAAATATACATCCCATTAAAGTCAGGGTTATCAGATGTTGAAATTTCATTTAGTACGTAAGTCAAGCGTCAAACGTCATATCTACTGCCATAATATGTTTATGACTGACTAGCTTTCCGCCCGCGACTTCGTTCGCGTAAATTTCGGATTTTGGGGTCGTAGGTTTCTGAGCCTATTCATTACAATACAAACAAACAAACAAAGTTTTCCTCTTCATAATATTAGTGTAGATGTAGATATCTAAACCTAAAAATTTTACGGAATCCTTTTTTTTTTTTCAAAATAAAATTTAGCCTATGTTACTCGTGGATAATGTGGCTTTCGAATGGTGCAAGAATTTTTAAAAACGGTCCAGTAGTTACTGAGCCTATTCATTACAACCAAACAAACAAACAAATAAACAAACAAACAAACAAAGTTTTCCTCTTTATAATATTAGTGTAGAAATGTACTATGGTCAAAATGTACCTACCGATGAAAACTTAGGATTCGATCGTGATCGTCACGTCGCCATTTTGGCTTAGTAATTCATAAGGACCATGTTCTTTGGTTTTAAAAAAACTACTTGTGATTGTTTCGCAGAGTATTACTTTGGCCCTTTGATGATTTTGATGCAAAACTTGTATCACTAATAACTCCTATAGATTTGCCGTTAGTTGTTTTAGACCTACATTAACATTAATGTACCTACTTTATAAACTTTGTATACACGCATGGACGTTTAAATTCCGAGATATACCTACAAGCACTGGGTTTTTATTATTTTACTCATTTTATACCATTAAGCTGGATGTGTTTTACTACTTACATAGATTCATGTTTCTTCAAAACTCTTTTTACATATATGTACTTTTTGGCCGTTGTACGTTTTGACTCATAATACATTCAGACATTTTGGTACCAATTTGTAAAGTTACCTGTTCTTTGAAAATATCGAAATATTGCTGCAGTAAAATTGTATTTAAACCTAATTTGAAGTCGTGTACATGTAGGTACAAAGTTATGCGAAACGTTACATAAATCAAAACTGGTGTCTAAGTATATAAAAAAAACAATTTTATAACTAGAGCAGACTTGGTCTCTCATCAAGAAACTAAACAGACCGCACTCGCTCTCTTCTTTTTCTGTTATCCCTGTCTATTTTCAGCCAATTCCTACAACCAGATCAGGAATTTAAATTTTGGGTACCTACATCTAAAGTGGAATGCAAATAATGGTAACCCTAAACTGAAATAGTGATAATTTTGCAAGTTAAGTATTAGTAATTAGTAATAGTTAAATAGCATCATCGATGTCGATAAATGAGAGCCCGCTTCACTAATCGGCATCACTACACCGAGAAACACCAGCCGGTGGTCGCCTGTGTGTTGGTAGCGTAGGCTAGTCTGTGCATGTCGCTCGTACAGCGCGGTTGGTCGCGCCGAGCGCGGCACCATGTCGCGACTGTACGCGTTTTTGGTGCTCGTGGCGTTTGAGTCACTCGTTTGTGCCGAGAGTTCAATCGGTCTGTGCAACCGGTACAAAACATTCTGTGTGTGTATCCCTGCTGCTCACCCATCATGGACCGTTGTTAACTGCACTGTGCCCCGAGATCAGGTACCCCTATCTTCTCAAATCCGTTACTATTGTTAAACAATATACGATGAATGAATACTTAATAATTTTACGCGAAACTGTATTTATTTATGAAGTAGTTCTGACAGTAGCTAGTTAAATACATACTCTACCATAACTTATAACCTTACTTAGAAAAGAGTGCCGTAGGTACTATTTTTGTCGCAGAAACGGGCTGCTGATAGAATTTATTTCTAGGTTTCCAGCAGAACAACTTGTATTCATCTGGCAAAGACCAGTTTTAGTGCAGTTTAACTTAACTTTATGGCCAAAGATCAGCATAACTTCATTAAGATAGCAGTAAAGTATGTCCTGCCTACTATGCTCCTTTCATGCACTACAACTTTATCTCGTGATTTAAAACCGGTTAGTGATAGGTAGGTACATTATATTAATTGAAAACACGATATTGTATTCTTACATAGTCTCCCTTTCTAAATACTAGGACCGCAAATAAAAAATAGTTTTAATGTCAATTTAGGAATGATTTATTTATTTATTTATTATTTATCATCAATTGGCCTTCTGCACACGATGTAAGTACTTGAGTACAGGCAAGTCTTTAAGAATCAAGCAATAAACCAAAACTAAAACTGGTACCTAGGTTGGTTTTGCCGAAGGTCAATAGAACAAAAAACCGAAGTAAACAAAGAAAACTACCTGACTCGCCGCAGGAGCAAGGCGTTTGGTTCTATTTTGTTAGATGTTTTCGGATGTCCAAAAGACCTTTTTATAATAAACACCTAAATAGGTACATACCTAATCCGTACCAATATATAAATCTGAAAGTGTGTTTGTTTGTTTGTCCGTCTTTCACGGCTAAACGGAGCGATGGATTGACGTGATTTTTTAGGTAGAGATAGTTTAGGGCATGGAGAGTGGCATAGGCTACATTTTGTCTCTTCAAAACCCCCATTTCCCTAAAGTGAGGAGTGGAAGTTTTCAATGTAGAAAGCTATAAAATTGGTATGTGTGCAATATCTTCTGTGATACCCCGAATTTAACGCGAGCAGAGCCGCGGGCAAAAGCTAGTCAGTAAATAAAAAACTGGGCACTTAAAATCACTAAACTCGTTCTGAACATCTTCACAATTGAGTCAGTATTGTTCTTATCTTAACTTTAGCGATTGTCTATACCTACACCAACCACATAATGTGTAAGCTCTTTAAGCACCCACCTAATAAGTAAAAGGCATTTTTAAAGAAAAAAAGCTATTAGAGGATAGACATGTGGCTGATGGTCAATTTAAACCTATACCTACCTGCCTTATCTACACATACATACATACATATTCTCACGCCTGTATTCCCAAGAGGGGTAGGCAGAGCACATGAATTAAAAATCCAGTGCCACGTTTAGCGATTTCAGAGCAACCAGATGATCAAACGTGATATTGCAGTGACAGGTTGCTAGTCCATCGCCCACAATACACTAACCCTTTCCCAGAGTCGACTCTTACGACACCCACGGGAAGAAAGGGGGAGGTGCTATTCTAACCCGGCACCACACGGAAAAAAATTTTGGAATACAGGCGTGATGCATGTATTATGTACCTTATATACCTATTATAGTTTGTAAACTCTTGATTTAATACCTTATATTTATGGACAGGGGGGGAGGATTTTTCTAAAGCTATAATAATGCATTACGTACGTATCATTTCAAACTACCATAAGGATTCCTTTTACAATTTTGCCTCGAAAATGTTAAAAAGATTATAAATCCTTAATAAAATGTATTAGAAGAAAGACCTAGGTATAATTAGGTAGGGCCATGATATATTTTTTGTACTTGATAGGTTATGTTACGTAAGGGTGAAGTTACATTTATCAGCATCGAATCGCATTTAGCTGGATGATTTTAAACTCACTATACGCATCGCATGCGTTCAGCTGTTATAGCATATTTTTATCTGCTTAAGTATCCTATCGCGTACTTTTATATGCTGCCGCATGCTATTGTATGCTGCCGCATGCTATCTGCAATCACGACGCCGCAAATGAAATGTTAATTAAAATTTTTCCTCGTCTGTATTGATGAAATATAGGTAATTATCGAAATTATTGGAAGTAATCAAATTTTTGCACTTTGATAGATGAACACGTTGTGTTAATGACATTAATGACGCGTTCGGCCGCCCATTCGCACTCTTTCTCCTATTCTCTGCGTAAGCAGCCTTTCTCATTCGTAAGCATCCCGCCTCTCACTATTAAGCAGCCGTTATCAATCGCAAGCGTCCTGTCGCATGCGTAAGCAGCTATTCTCATCCGAAAGCATCTAATCTCACTCTTTAAGCAGCCGTTCTCATGCTTCAACTTGATTAAGCATTCTTCAGCATGAGAAGTGGATAGTTACACTTATAAGCATTTAATGCTGAAGCTGAATCGATGCTGAAGGGTGAATTGATGCTGACGGATATCCATACAATAGCGCGTTTTTGTATGGCAAAATGCGATTCGATGCTGATAGATGTAACTTCACCCTTAGTTAAGTAATGATCACGAATCACGATGTACCTAAGTCGTTGTTTAAATTCATCAAAACTTTCGCAGATCTAGCTGCCAGCTGTAAAAAAATAATTTAAAAAGGCAAATAATACCTGGCCGCAATTTTTCTTTTTGGCCGCATACTCAAACTTCTAATTTAATAACTAAGAATCGGGAAAATGATATAGCCTCTAAAATACTATTTCATCTTCTTTACAACGCCAACAAAAATGATAAAAAAGCGTCAAGTCAAGGCCAACAATTATTATTACTTGCCATCAAATTTACTAACTAGGCCACGAAATTCGTAACTCATTATCACTTTACATTTTATTGCTTCCATACAAGCTCCTCAAAATTTATATATTGAAGCTTCAATAGACAACTTCAAATATTCTATACTTTGTGGGTTTAGGTACTTAAATTAAAGTATATGTATGTATAAATTATAATCGGATCGATCGTCGAGAATTGAGGGAAGCATCTAAAATTATCCCTATCTACTTAGCATGGCGCAGTCACTATTAGACTAGAGACATTAAGAGCGTCTAGTGTATTGAAAATAATGATGGACTCGATAGCGATTTCGTTTGCGAATTAACGCGGAATTGTATGGAGAGATGGAGACGGGTCGAACGCGGCAGTTGTGCAAACGTTCCGCTGGCAGCGCTGTCTCAGTTTCCATACAATTTTGCGCTAATTCGCAAACGAAGTCTATATCGAATCCATCATAGTTTTGAATACACGGACTAGTGAAATGACAGGTAGTCTATCCCGACTATAATCGACTTCCGCGTTTCGTCGTGACAAACCTACTGTGGTTTAATTTCAAATGTGTTTTTAATATTGGAATTGTTAATGTGTTTAAGAACTATATTAACCATTTATTTAGGAGACTACAGAACGTAAAAAACACAAAACTAAAGGACCGAAAAATAATTATACAATTTGTGTAAAAAAAACCCGTATCACTCATAGTTTCTTTTTAGGGTTCTGTACCCAAAGGGTAAAAACGGGACCCTATTACTGAGACTTCGCTGTCTGTCTGTCCGTCTGTCACCAGACTGAAACTCAGGAACGGTAAGAGTTAGGCAGTTGAAAATTTTCAGAAATGATGTATTTCTGTTACCGCTATAACAACAAATACTAAATTCAAAATAATAATTAAGGGGGCTCTCATACAATAAACATGTTTTTTTTTTTCTTTTTGGTACGAAACCCTTCGTGCACGAGTCCGTCTCGCACTTGGCCGGTTTTTTTAACACTGATGATGTTAAAAGCATTAAGAGAAACGTGTCAATCTGATTCATACACAGTTTTTGTGTCAAATTGCGGTCATAATGTAATACAGTTGTGGCCACTGCTTGGGCGCCCCGCACACCAAGCCGGAAGTTAATTACTGTCGTCGCACTGTGTCCCTGGTCCAGCTATTGTCTGCTTTAGCAAGCTGTGTACCACAACTGGTGGCCTATTGGAATGCGTTTTATCTTTACTTATTAAATTGTCGAAAGTGACTTGGTAAAATTACATAACATAATTGTTAATGTATAAACATCACGCCGATATTCCCAAATGGAGTAGGAAATACACACGAAACTTTACACAACACAACCGTCATTTATTTTTTGACATTTATAGCATACTTTTGGATATTAGAAAGAGGTAGGTGGTAGGTATGGTATAATAGTTGGTGAAAGTAGTTAACCTATGTTATGTATGAGTGTAAACTTAATTAATCGAACAAGAGATTTATTTTAACTTTGTAAAAAACCAATCACGAAATACAAAGCTATGAAATTCAATCAACGCCAACTGCCGGCCCATCCTTGTATTCATGATTTGTAAAACCTCGCTGGTTATAGATGTGAGACTCATTGGGACGGCTGAGGCAGCAAGACGTTGATTTTTTTTATTTATGTTCAGTTTTGAATCTTAGAAATTATATTAAATTGTTTTAGGAGTTGGTAACGAATGATGTCTTGGCATCTTTTTATAATATGCTGGAAGTGGCTGCGAAGCGTGAAGTGGTCATCGTTTTGTTTATGTAGCGTTTTGTGTGCTCTGCCTACCCCGATTGGGAATACAGGCATGATTGTATGTATGTATTTTTTTTATAGCTGACTTGGTTTTCTGAACTCCAGTAGGTAGGTAAGTAGGTACATATACCTTGTTTGTTTAGTTAAAACAATATAAACAATCTTGACGTGTCTTTTTATTTAAACGTACACTTTATAAATCGAAACCTTTTCATTTTACAATTTAGGTATGAAAAAATCATTTACTTTCATGATTTTCATTTTTAGACTGTGTATTTCAACAAAAAGGCATGGCAAGATTGTTTACATTGTTTTAACTGCCTAAACAGTTAAGGTATAATTGAATCCAAGATCGAGTTCTTTTCAAAATGATAAGAGTCAAAAAAAATTTTTTTCTCATAACACTGCGTTTCATTACATTCGAATAATCTAATCATTAAAGAAATAATCAGCCTCTGCTACTTTTGAGAAAGAACAACATGTATGGACAGAACGGCGCGGGAGCAACGAACACACCATAAAAAAACGTAATGAGAGATCGTTTCCTGCGACGAGCGCACCCTCTACCACGATACTGTAAACTTAGTATCTTGGTCGATTCTTACATTTTGTTGGTTTTAATAATTGATAATTATTGTGAAACGTAAATAAATGCCGTAAGTGAGTTATTGTGTTCTTAAGTCAAGTCAGCGTCCGATATTATTATGAATACTTATCTTAGATTCCTTCTTGTTTAGTAATAATATTGTTGTCACTTTCACTATTAGGCTAGCGATCATAATTTTGAGTCGTTTTCTGGGTAGGGAGGCGGATACCGGCCTCACAAAAATCCACAATCGAAAATATCTTACAATGATAGCATGAGATCTGAAGGTTTCTTTGTTAGGTAGGTATCCAAAATAGCAGAAAAGTTTACATTTAATTTTATACTTAGTTCTCTGTAGATAAAATAACCAATAACCTAATTATTTGTTTGATTTGTCGTAGTTATGTTCAAAGCATAATATGGTATTACGTGTACAAAACTAAAACTAACATTTAAATTTTGTTTAAGAGGGCGCACACATTTTTTACGAACGTAATTATAAGATCAGGCGGGGAAGAGAAATTCAGGGGCAGGGCAGGGGTAAGAGGCACCACAGACCATAACTCGTCGAGTTATGAGTGATTGTGGTCTGTAGAGCCCTCTTATCCCTGCGTTTCTCTTCCCCCACCTGACCTTAGTGGTTTTGGACCAATGTTTAAAAAATCGTAAAAAATAAACTAACTCATATTTAGCCATAAAAAAAATATGGTTAGACTAAACATATTCTGTAAATTTACAATAAAATTGTTTCATTTGTAATTACATTAAAATCAATGAGAAAAAAAATAAAGTAATAGTTCAACTTTGAAATTATGTAAAATGATATTTGATTAATAAAAACCAATAATTTGATGCATGTCTCTCCGTTAATCCCCAGTAGACTATATTGTCTATCAGATAATTACAAGTTTATATCGTTTATGGTAAATTTTAATGGAAAATTTTCAAGTGAAAGACAGCTCTGACGCGTATTTTTGCGAAAACCCTTCAACAAATTGGCTAAGTAAAAGAAATCTGTGTTGCTAATAAAATATTTCTTTCCGTTAATCCCTAGAAAAAGAGTTTAGTTATATGTTACAGTAGTTTTTCTTTAAAAACTTAAGGATTTATAGCTTTCTAAAGCATTTGAAAATCATCAAAATCACCGAATTTTGTGTGCACGCTCTTAAACGTGAACACACTCATTTACTAATATTACTTTTGCGGTAAGAATAATTTGCCATTATTGCATTAATAACGCAACAATTAGGTAGATACATTAATGTAGATAGTTTTTATCTGACATAAAGTTTTGATGAAAAATGAAAATTTTAACTAATGACAAGAACTAATTATTACAGTAATACACGTGTAGGTACCTATTTATTACATGTATTTTGTACATGTTCTATGCTATCAAGTAATCACTGTTAATAAAATTGCTCTACATATAATATTTAGCGGTTGGTTCTCAGAGGTATAAGTAAACATTAATATACTTCAAACGATTGAGATTACTTCCCACGATTTTGTACGACACGTATATGTATACATCGATGTCATTTAAAAACACATTTTTTTTTTCAAATAAATGAAAGACAGACAATACCTACCTACTGCACGCATAATGGAAGTAGCACACCGGAGGCAATGCTAGTTATAGGAATATGTTGTTGAACTCGTCTTGTTTCCTTTGCCAGATCTTATGGCCGCGTAATAAAGACGACGACGATATGCCCACGATCACGTGTCCGGCGCATAGCAGCCGTCGTCAGACCTCGTTCTTGCTTCTTATAATAGATACTTGCAAATGAAAAACAAATTATGTCAATAACGGGCGGCGTTCTGTAGACAAGAATGAAACCTAAATTGTCGCACTATTTGTTGTCTATCTAATGCAGATAAGACTAGCAACTAAGTTTTCATTAGAAATGCATTTATGGTTCACCCAAAAAATTCTTGACGTTTGGAATGAGAATTCTTACTTGTACTTTACTTTCCTTACTTTTTCTCATCTTATATTTGAACACTGCGTTGAACGTGGCTTACACTATGTCCCTATTACTATGTACCTTTACAACTGAAATAAAATAAACCGGCCAAGTGCGAGTCGGACTCGCGCACGAAGGGTTCCGTACCAAAAACTGCAAAAAATCAGAATTTTTGTATAGGAGCCCCCCTTAAATACTAATTTTATTTTAATTTAATTATTTCTAACTAAATATTCTGTGAGCATTTCAAGTATTTAGCTGTTACAGTTATTTAAATAGACCCAAAACAGCAAAAAAAAATTATTTTTTCTATGGGAGCCCCCCTTAATTATTATTATTATTTTGATTTTAGTATTTATTTTTGAAGAAAATATTTAATTAAATATTCTGTGAGCATTTCAAGTATTTAGCTGTCACAGTTATTTAAATAGACCCAAAACAGCAAAAAAAACACGTTTTTACTATGGGAGCCCCCCTTAATTATTATTATTATGATGTATTTTAAAATAAAGATTTCTCTCCGAAGAGGCAAAGTTTTGGCACGGGCCTAAGCCAAGTGCTTTCGATGATTTCAATCCATAGACAAAAATTTGCGAACTATGCGGCATGTGTTGAGGATGACAGCTTTCTGGAGCAGCGTGTATGTGAGTGGGTGAATGTTTAGCGTCCGTAGGCTTGTGTGGAGTGTTTTTGGTATGACACCAGTAGTAGAAAGTAGGGCTTCCAATACCGGGATCCCGGGATCCCGCCTTTTTAAGCGTCATTATCCAATCCCGGTATTTCCAGATCGAATACCGATACCGGAAACTCGGTATTTTTATAAATTACTTAAAAGATACAGGAGAAATAATAAACGTAAATAATGCGTGGAAATTAAATTCAATGTAACCGTGAAGTTTATCTGCTTATATTAACCCTTAGTCGTCGTAACCTAAAGTCGTGAATTCGAGCCTCCTCGCAGGGAAACTAAGTCAAAAATTTTAGTTACAAAAAAATAAAAAAAAAGAACATTTGACAATGTACATCATGATGTACACTGCCAAATTAAGGGTTAAAACGGCTTTGTAATTCGGTTCTAATGCTTTCTTTATTATACGCTTAGTTGATTTTGTTATTCTAAGTGCTATAGCGTTCCTATGTTAATGTGCACCTATCTTATTGGATCACAATATTGTAACTAGGTACGAGGGTCAAACTGAAAGTTTCGGGAATAGAAAAAAATATCCAGTTAAAATTATCAAAAGTAATTTTATTGCTTTTGAAAGTATTCTCCCTTATATTAAATGTACTTTTACATACGTTCAAACCAGTTTTTGAAGCACTCATTGAACGCTGAAGGTGGGGTCGACAAAATGGCCGTTTTGTACGCCTCCACGGCATCTTCTGGCGCCTGAAACTGCTTACCACGTAACTTATCTTTGATTTTGGGGAATGTGAAAGAGTCATTGGGGCTTAAGTCAGGGCTGTATGGAGGATGGTTCAGTAATTCGAATTTTTCACCGTCTAGATAGTCCTTTGTTAACCGAGCCGTATGGGAGCTGACATTTTCATGGTGAAGGATGATGCGACGATTGAGGTTTTTTTTTCTCAGTTCACCAAACACACTCGGCAAACAAATGGTTGCATACCAATCGGCATTGACTGTTCTACGGTCATCAAGAGGAATTGTAGCCACGTGACCCGATTTGGAGACAAAACTAGCCACCATCTTTTTGGCCGTGCTGCGAGAGCGAACCACTTTTGTCGGCTTAATCTCGCCTTCATAGGCCCATACTCGAAATTGGTTTTTAGTTTCAGCCTCATAGGCGTATATCCATGACTCATTATCCAATACAATACTAAAAACTGCATTTGAGCTTCCTCTGTTGATTTTATTTAAAGTTTCGGGGCACTAATCGACACAAGTCGTTTTCGGTTCGTCGAACAACTGATGAGGTATCCACCGGGAAAACAATTTTTGCACGCCTAACTCTTGCTGTAGAATAATTTGTATTTGACTCATTCCAATGCCCAGAGACTCCTGAATTTCCCGATATGTCACATGTCGGTCTTCCGTAATCAGTTGACGCACAACATTGATGTTTTCTTGGGTGACTGCCGATTTTGGTCGACCTTGACGCACATTGTCCATGAGGGAAACACGGCCACGTTGAAATTCCGAAAACCACCTGTATATTGTGGTCATCGAAGGGACTTCATTATTAAAAGCAGCAATCATCCGGTCTCCACATTATTTTTGTGTTAATCCACTTTTAAAGTCGTAGTAAATCATAGCTCTTAAATTTTCATGTGACAATTCCATGTTGGGCAGCGACTCATCAAGTTCAAAAAACAATTGAAACCGAACCATTGTTTTTTTTTTCTATGTGGCCAGTGTTTTAAGATAAGGAAACTTTGACGATTGTAAAAAGGTATAATACGTGATAAAAAATGTTATTTAAATATTAGTTTCCCGAAACTTTCAGTGCAGCCCTCGTATATGAAACGATTTACAAGTTGGCAATACTCTTATATGAATACAAGGCTAATAAATAATGGCTCTTGGCTAGGGATTGCAATTGCTGGATCCAGCATACATAATCCAGCTGGATCCAGAGCCTTTTTAAACATGCTAGATCCAGCGTTGCGGATCCGCAAACGTATCAGACTACTGGGCAAAAGAAGCAAAGGTGAGCTGAAAGTGGGGCAATTTGGAGTTGGTGATAGGAATTCTCGCGGTCAATTGCTGGTGCGCTTCATGGAGAAGGAGGGACTCTTCATGATGAACTCCTTCTTTAAGAAGCGAGAGCACCGCAAGTGGACCTGGGCAAGTCCTGATGGTCAGACTAGAAACGAGATAGACTTTATCATATCGACGAAGAAGCAAATATTCAGTGATGTCTCTGTAATCAACACGGTAAAAACCGGCAGCGATCACCGACTTGTTAGAGGCACACTGAATCTGAAACTGAAGCTAGAACGGTCACGCTTGATAAAGTCTACGCTCTGTCCTACACCGATCCAATTCCAAAACCCCGAGAGCTTTCAGCTGGAGCTGCAAAATCGCTTCGAAAGCCGAGGCGAGTGTGTTGAAGTGGACGACTTCAATAATAGGTTCGTGGAAACTGTCCACACGGCTGGGTCGAAGTTCTTTAAGGCCAGTCGTGTAAAAGGAACCAAAAAGATCTCGATCTCTACGGATGAAAGACCTCGGCACTATGCTCAACGACCTCAGTAGAGTCTCTCAACAAGTGGGTCTTAAAATGAACATGGACAAGACGAAGATCATGTCGAATACCCATGTTGTACCCACTCCTCTAAAGGTTGGAGACTCTACGCTCGAAGTCGTGACGGAGTATTATGTATACCTAGGACAAACAGTCCGATTAGGTAGGTCCAACTTTGAGAAAGAGGTCAATCGACGAATCCAACTCGGCTGGGCAGCGTTTGGGAAGCTACGCAACATCTTTTCGTCGCAAATACCGCAATGTCTTAAAACGAAGGTTTTTAACCAATGTGTGCTGCCAGTGATGACATACGGAACAGAGACGTGGACGCTGACCATGGGCCTCATCAGAAAGCTCAAAGTCACAGAAAGGGCGATGGAGAGAGCGATGCTTGGAGTTTCTCAGCGAGATCGAATAAGGAATGAAGAGATCTGCAGAAGAACCAAAGTCACCGATACCGCTCGAAGAATCACCAAACTTAAGTGGCAGTGGGCAGGGCACATAGCTCGTAGAACTGACGGCCGTTGGGGCGGTAAGGTTCTAGAGTGGCGTACCAGCAGGCGCAGCGTGGGTAGGGTAGGCACCCTGCAAGGTGGACCGATGACTTGGTGCAAGTCGCGGGAAGCCGCTGGATATGGGCAGCGCAGGACGTGTCATTGTGGAGATGCTTGGGGGAGGCCTATGTCCAGCAGTGGACGTCTGTCGCCTGATAATCATGATGATGAATTATCATTTTAGTACGTTTGTGCAATAAAAAGGATTTGACTGTTCCTAGCATGGGATTTCTTTATTTTTTAATGTTTTTAATTCGTTCCCTAAAAATCCCGGGATTCCCGGGATCCCGGGATTGGTGACATCGGTTTCGGTATTAATACCGAGATCACAAAAGGTCCGGTATTTGGAAGCCCTACTTTGTAAGTTGTGAGTGTTGCAGACGGCTATGTCGATTAAGTAAACTAGTTTATCTTTTTTATTCAGAATCGTGATATCAGGTCTATTGTAATGGATGGTTTTGTCTGTCATGATGGTCCGGTCCCAGTATATTTTGTAGTCACTATTTTCCATTACTGTCTGGGGCTGATATTTGTAGTATGGGACTTTATCTGTAATCAGTTTATGTTGAAATGCTAGATACTGGTGAACTATGGCTGCTACTTGGTCGTGTCGGTGTTTGTAGTCGGTCTGGGCTATGGAGCGGCAGGCACCAGTGATGTGCTGGATGGTTTCTGGGCTAGCGTGACAGTGTCTGCAGTGGTCTGATCCCGGTCTACGTATAATGTATTTCTGATAGTTTTTGGTGTTGATTACTTGGTCTTGAATAGCTATGAGAAACGCTTCAGTCTCCGGGAAGAGTTCACCACGACGCAGCCACGCGTTCGATGCAATGTTGTCGACATGTGGTTGCTGCAAGTCGTTGTAATGTCTTCCGTGGAGACTTTAGCTGCCAAGCACTAATTTTTTGTTTTGGATCCGTGATATGTTCGTTGCGTTGCTTATTCGTGTCGTGTAAGTTAAGAGGAGTTAGGCGTGTGTCGGTTTTGCTAATTGCTTGATGTAAATTAGAATCTTGTGATCGTCTGTAGAAAAACTGTCTAAGGTTAGTGATTTGCTTGTTATGTAAATTAATGATGTCTATAAGCCCTCTGCCACCCTATTATTATTATTATTTTAGTACTTGTTGTTATAGCGGCAACAGAAATACATCATCTGTGAAAATTTCAACTCTCTAGCTGTTACGGTTCGTGAGATAAAGCCTGGTGACAGACAGACGGACCGACAGACAGACAGCGAAGTCTCAGTAATAGGGTCCCGTTTTTACCGTTTGGGTACGGAACCCTAAAAACGCTGAAGTCCTTACACGAGCATTAGGCGCAGTACGTAACTTTTAACTCCAGGTATTAGTCACTTTATCATCTACATATGTATACCTACAGACGTTATTTAGTGGTGTCTCGAACGCACCCAGCCATTGTTACAATTGACTTATGCCCTATCACAGTTGATCGAAAATCACTGGGTATTAGTGGGTATTGTGTTGCGCTTCCGTTAGGTCCACCTAGTTTTCCAAACACTCCAAGTCCTATGTACAAAACAGCTCATAGTCTATTGTTTAGTTGGCAGACGCATTAGTTTCGGTTACAGGCAACGTCGTTAGTCTCTAGTATTTCAATGATTCCAAATAATAGCGTGCAGCCATTTAAACTTAAATTACTTCATCCACCGCTTATCAACTTCAAAAATATATTGTTATTTTCATACGCGTACTATTTGTTTTTAATGAAGTATTGATCTTAGGAAAAACTACCTAAAGAATGTTCAATCAACAGTTAAATGTAATTTTTAACTGGGCCTAAAATACATAGCTTACTATACTGCTGATATTTAAAGTTTAGGTAAATGTTACTGGGAATACACATTATTACCGTATAAAACCCAAAAACTCTGACCTTAAAGTAAATTGAAGGTATATGTCGAACATACTCGTATCTTGCGGTCATCTTGTATTTTCGATACCATAAAAGGTTAACGCAGCTCTGTTCGCGTATAGTTGCAAAACGTAAGAGCTAAAACCTGTATCTGACTCAGTACAGAAAAGTACGTAATACACATGAAATTAGACGCTATTCTGTGAATGAAACTGTTGCATCACAACAGTCATAAACGTAAAGCGCACGAACATTGTAACAAGAAAGTGGGTAAAAAGTCGAAAACATGATAATTTGATAAACCACAAGTTTTAGTAACACTTAAATATTGTTAAAGCCATTTCCTGGGGTACCAATATACGTTACTGATACACACTGTTGTTGAAGAAAATATATCTATGCTTTAATCTACACTAATATTATAAAGAGGAAAACTTTGTTTGTTTGTTTGTTTGTTTGGTTGTAATGAATAGGCTCAATAACTACTGGACCGTTTTTTTAAAAATTCTTACACCATTCGAAAGCCACATTATCCACGAGTAACATAGGCTAAATTTTATTTTGAAAAAAAAAAGAGGATTCCGTAAAATATTTGGGTTTAGATACATACATCTACATCTACACTAATATTATAAAGAGGAAAACTTTGTTTGTTTGTTATGAATAAGCTCAGAAACAACTGGACCGTTTTTAAAAATTCTTGCACCATTCGAAAGCAACATTATCCACGAGTAACATAGGCAAAATTTTATTTTGAAAAAAAAAAAGGATTCTGTTAAATATTTGGGTTTAGATATCTACATCTACACTAATATTATGAAGAGGAAAACTTTGTTTGTTTGTAATGAATAGGCTCAGAAACCTACGACCCCAAAATCCGAAATTTACGCGAACGAAGTCGCGGGCGGAAAGCTAGTAATTGATAATTGAGATAATCCTGAAAATAATTATTAGGATCAGATGCTCGCGCGGGTTCGTACCTGGTGCAAAGGTTATCAATCGCCATTCAGCGAAGTAACGCGGCCAGTGTTATGGGTACCTTTGCGCCAGGGGCAGCTCGTGGGGGCATTGTCGACTAGCTTAAGTTTAGGCTTAAATTTATTTTTATATATTTTTTTGTATTTGACATATTTTCTTTGATTAAATGATATAATAAAGTTTATAAATGTGCAAAAAAATTATTATACTGTACTATTTTAACTACTCCCTAAATACCCGACGAAGAATGTACACGTAGATAAGAAACAAGATCCAATATAAAAGAAGGATAGTATTACAACGGGTCTGTTATCGGCGCATGGGCATGAACTCGAGCTTGATAACAACTTAAAGCGAAATACAAGAAGCTGCCTATTTATCACTGCCATTAAATATTGTCCCTGCTGGCATAGATAGCATTTGACTTTACAAAATACCGTTGATTCTATTATTTACGCACAAATCGTGCTAACTGGACGTTACAGGTCAAATCAGGCACAAGTACCTAATAAAAAGATTTCCGTGTATTTTTCGTCGGTAGCAAAAAGAAATTCGAATTTCATAGTGCACCTCGTACATTATGAAATATTTTTGTAATTGTCTCAAGTAATAGACTATATGGTACCCAAAGTGTATTGGCCTATGTAAAAAAAAGCCTACTGGGTGTTTGGTTCGTATTATGGATACCCAAGTGAGCAGGTGATTAATAGTTAAAAACAGAATTTCGGAGAAAGCCTCAATTAGATTCACTATCTTCTAAAGGTACATTTAATATCAACAAAAATACAAAAGATCGCTTGTAAGCCATGCCGCTGGCTAACACCCTTCACATTTACAGGTTCATGCTAAACATAAACATAGGTCGGTTTACAATAGACTGTGTTTAAGCTTTACAATAAGGTTAGTCATTCATCAAAACAACATTATGTGACTGGTGATGTAATTAGGTACATATTAGAAACTGTTTTACAGTATATGTATATATTAAATTCGTCGTAAAATACTTACATGATTCGAAAGTATAAGGACAATTTTAACCGTGTCGCATTTCTTTTCCTTTCCAGACCGTAGACATTATGGAAGGAGATCTACCAGAATCCACAACAGATCTCATAGTAACGGGAGCAGAGGCTGTGCTATTCAGTGTCAATTCTTTGACAAAACTACAAGATGCACGCCACATTTATCTATCTGGAAACAGGATGGTCCTCATGAGGAAGTTCGCAGCAAGCAATCTCAATGTTATCAGTGTATATCTTGAAATTGAGAAGTGCGACGTCTTACGCATCGAGGAAAAAACCTTTAGCAACATCAAAGGTAACAAAAACACCAATTACTTCTCACTATTTCATGTGATTGTGTTAATTACAAAACATCGTGAATGTACAACAAAATAGCAAATGCGAATGATTATGCTAAAGCATTACGTTGTCTCTTGTAGATATGCTCAGCGAAATTGTTAACATTGCTCAAGCTTCGTCGAATTTAAATCTTAATTTAACTTCCTAAGCCCTGACTCTAAATACTTAATTTAGGGCCTCAGACCCAGACAAAAATTTCATGGCTTAAAATGTTGAATCTTACGTAACCTGATCTTTAAGTTCATTTTCCACTGAATAATTTGTACTTAATGAAGTACATTCGGCTGTTATGCTTACTAGTAATTTGTACTTTATAAAGTACGCGGGGCCTTACGAGGTTAAGTATGTATTAAATACACCAAGTCATTAAGTATGCGACACATTATCGTGTTTTGGGATTATGATAGTTAAAAGGTGGAAATCAAAAGGCAGCCGCTGCCTAGCTGTTGACTGTAGATATTATTTTATCGAGGAAGCTTATTGCGCGCGTGCTTGGTTTGCAGTATTAGTTTTAGTTTCCGCTACAAGAGCCGTGGTCACAAGTGGACTATGTAGTCTATTGACATCGTGTTTTGTAAGAAATACAAACAAAACACAAAAATAACTAAGTAACTAAGTAAGGAATATACGCAAAACACACGTTGTAGTGTATTAAAATTAAAATTGTAGTTTAGTGCGATGTTTGTGTTATTCGAAAGTATATTGGTAGATATTGCAACGTTTAATTATAACAGTCGCCGATTTGACATCGACATGTGGGCAGATGCTGTTGCTGCATTATGGGCGTATGACGCACACCACAACACGACAAAGAAAAAACACAATTCTGAATGGTTCTAGTAGTACAATAAAATGCGTTTCATAAATACATAATATGTAATGACAAAAGTAAAGATTACGTCGTAATAATTTTTAAAACCTGTCATTATAGATTTTGTGTCCTTTCTTAGCGTGCTCTAAATTATTACTCAAATGTATAATTATAATTAAGCTAAAGATCCGTAATCACTACGATGCTCCTGCACCCTCCCTCCTAGGTTGTTTTGTATTTCTGGTATTTATTTTATAAGTTCACATGAAGCGTTTTTTATTTTATTTTTTGTATTATAAATTCTGGAATGCTTTTAAATTATTAATAATTGACTTAAAAAGGAATCGGTTCGCAATTGGACTGTATTTCTACGTATACTTTCCAAAGTGGTCCTTAAATTTATGAACATACATTACATAGGTGTATATCCAGCCTGTATTCCCAAATAGTGTAGGCAGAGCACACAAAATGCTACACAGGCAAATCCATGACTATTGCACGTTTCTTAGCTACTTCTAGGAGGATTTAAATTAGGAGGTACAACAATGACAGGTTGCTAGCCTGTCACCTAAAGTATTCATACATACATACATATCGTTATGCCTCTTTCCCATAGAAGTAGGCGGAAACTGCTTAGTTCCATTTGCTACGATCCTAACATCCCTCTTCTGCTTACTCCACATTCATTATCTCTTCATATATGCTCGTCGGTTTCCCGGTACTCTTGACCTGAGTTGTTTCTAAAACGTCCCCGATTTGGTCACAAAACGTCAGTCTAGGTCTTTCCCTCCCAACACAATGCACCCATCCAGAGTCCTCGTATATACGTTTTAGTTTAGTAAATCTTCTTTCATCCATTCTCTCTATACATGGTGCTCGTGAGCACGTGAGAGATTTCAACCACGAATTCCAGAGGCTATAAGAAGTAATAAATGTTATACGAACTTAGGTGGAAACACGATAAATCACACTTGATTTAGAAACGAAAACTGCGCAATTTTTTTTTACTATTAGCAAATTCTCGTATTTCTTAGGGTCAATATGGGGTCAACACACCTTCGGCTTCGGCTTCGGCTTCGGCCGAAGGTTTTGATGAAAACCGATTAATCGTCTTCGGCTTCGGCTTCGGCCGAAATTGTACCTTCGGTACTTTTTTTCTATCCTAGTCCCTATATCTACTTTCACCCTAGCTCGTTCCCTTATCACACTTTCTAAAATATTCCTTAACCTATTTGCTTAGTCGCCTCTTAAAACATTTACAAAAGAAACAGAGAAATATAATTCTAAAACCGAAACACACAACAAGTGTACAAATGTTTGCATAGGTATACTTCTTAAAACATGTACATATCTCTATATAAATACAATTGAATAAGTGTTGATTTCACGTAATAAACCCATTTCACTTATATTCCAAATCGGGGACATCTTCCGAGCAGCTAGGTGGCCTGCAGCCGCGTCCGTCCGCGGATTGCTGGCTAAAAATATACGTTTCCCCGACTCGGCATTCGTGTTTTACAGGATAATGACTCATAGGGCGAACGGAACTAAATACAAAAGAATGTATCGAAACAATAGCAGGGATACTATTGAATAGAGACCGGATTAATTGGGACGTTTTGCTGTTTAAATTATTTTTCGTAATTAATAAGCAGCTTGTTATTCTTATTTGTAATGAAAAATGCGGATAAATCACGTCTTAAATCGACTTTAGCTCGAGATGTTATTTGCCAATGACTTTTGATTTGCCTTGATAAATTCCATAACACGTAGGTACACAGAAGGTACTAACTCCCACTTTAAAGACATTCATAATTACCTATTTACGTTGTGTATTTTAAATTTCAGGTCCCCTATCAGTGGCTATAAGAGATAGCGACTTCGTTGCAATTGAAGGACCTGCTTTTTCCTGGCTACTCACCATGAGCATTTCGAATGTGCAACAGCTGCAACTAAATTCTGGTGCATTTATGCTGGACCCCAGTGCTGCAAACGTTGGTGAACATGGTCCAGGAATGACGGTATGTATTGAAGTAAACTCTGTTTTCAACTCATTAATGCTCCGTTCGCAAAAGCGAAAGTATGTAATTAATGACGCAGTGCGAAGCGACCTACTCAATGCAAACTGTGAAGCGAGATGTATTTATATATGTCATTCGAAATGGAATTCTCTATTTTTGTTTTCTGTAATATGTTTCATTACTTAAATGAAATGAATTACAGAAAAATGGGATAGTCTATAATTTACTCTTGTGGGTGAAAAAGACATTCCAAACCACTTTTATTTGATCCTGTGCTGATTATATCACCATTATCGTATTAAAAACGTTTAATGTGTCTTTTTTTTTTCAGATCGAGTTAAAGAACATTACAATTCCAGAATTTCCAGAACAAACGTTTGGATCTTCAGCAGCAGCAATTACTATTGAAAGAGTTGATGTACGAGCTTTAAGATCAGGATCGTTCTCTGCAAACACGTACAATACTGTCATGGCTGTGAACTGCTCTTTCCATTTAATAGAAAGTAATGCCTTCGCGCATAAATCGCTAATAAACAATCTTCATTTCTACGGCTGTAAAATACACCAATTTGCAACAAATGCTCTTCAGTCGGCTGTAGCCAGTCTGAATATTTCACATTCCCGGTGAGTCCTTAGTCCACGGTTCATTAAACCAGATTAAAATAATCTAAATAGCCAACATTAACAAATTTTGACATTTGTACTTGTCAATTAGGTATCCGAGATAAATATTAGACTTTAAAATGGATTTAAAAACATGAGGTCAATGACTTGTAGTGTTACGATTGTCGCTGGAACATAAATATAAATAATAGGTACGATAAAAGTAAAGCGTTCATTAAAATACATACATATTCTCACGCCTTTATTCCCAAGAGGGGTAGGCAGAGCCACTGGGTATACCCGCACTTTATTTTCAATGTAGCAAACCTTCACGAATTCGTTATCACTACAATTTCAAACTACCTCATTTTAAATATCACAATTATTCAATTATTTTATATCATGATCATGACTGATCCAAAATATTCGAAAGCTACTCCAAAATTAAATAATAATCAAGTACTTTAACCTTTTTTTTTAATCAAATTCATAGAAATGAGAATTCTGTATCTAAGTACTCAAACTTAATGATTAATTTACTTTGGTCGATGTTCAAAATACGAAACTCGTAACATTACAAATAAATGTTGTTATTGGTATTTACTTTAATGATAATATTAGTTTACGAACACAGATAAGAACATAGTCAACACAACATAACCTATTGTAATGCGAGTAAATTGTGGTTTTGAACGCATTTAAGGCGAATTATGATATGTGTGTAGATAATACTAATCACTTGTAACAGAAAAGCTATTTATGTAGTCCGCAACACACATAAGTATTATACTGTACGTACATACATACATACATACATAACCGTCACGCCTTATTCCCTGCGGGGTAGGCAGAGACAAACGTACGTCTAGTGTGTTAAAAACGATCACGAAATCGATAACAATTTTTTATGCGAGTTATCGCAGAAATGTATGGAAACTGAGACTGCGCCGCCAGCGGTACGTTTGCACAACTGCCGCGGTCGACACATCTCCATACAATTTCGCGATAATTCGCAAACGAAAACGATATCAAATCCATCATCGTTTTCAATACACTAGATGTTCTGCATTTTGAGTAGATGCGTAATGCATACATTAAACGTGTATAAAGTGGTTCGACTGATACGATATGGTTCGGTTGATAATGATAATGTTTATCCTTACAGATTCGAAAATATCAACACTGCAGCCATCCATGCTACTGTCGTAGCAGTTGTGATCCAGGATAGCGAGTTTAACAATTTCATGGAAAGAGGCTTTGAAATTTCATCATGGAACAAAATCATAATTGAACGAAATGTTTTTGATGAATTAGCCGCGAACGCTATTATAGCACCTGTTGGATCGATTCATGAAATTGTGTTTATTGAAAACGAAATAGAAACAGCAAAACCCGAAAGTTTGGAATTTATAGGGCACGCTTACACAAATACTGCCGATAAGGTATTGTATAAGGACAATTATTTCGGTCAACCTTGCCACTGTAATATAACACCATGGCTGGAAAAAACACTGGGAACGAAACACGGAGATTCATTTATAACCGGCAGCTATTGCACTGTAGATGAATTTTTCGCCCGATGTTTTAATGTGCCTGAGCAAAATATGCTTGTTAAGAAGTTCATCGATGGTGTTTGTAACGAAGAGACGAGCATTAAATGCGAGCCTTATAAAAGTAAAACCGAGGGAATAACCATAGAAATAAAGAATCCTAGGTTCCCCCATAAAAGTAAAGATCAAAGTAGTTTGAGTGACAGGAATAAAAAAGTGATTGGGATAGTTATAGTCACTGCTGTTGGTTGTGCAATAATCGCTATGTTTATAAGTTTTATACGGTGGATGAGAAGAAAAGGTTACTGTGTAACAGTAAAAAACTTTCTAATATCATCTAATTCGTCATGTGGAACACTTTGTGATAAACTATGTTCATGTGGAATGAATAATGGACTTGATAATGCAAGGTCCATATCACAATTATCTGTAAATGAATATTCTGAACGTCATCGACTAAACGAACCACGAGCTCAAGACTTGATCCAAGAAACAACTCTTCCGAATATGTACACAGAACAGGTGCTACCCACAGAAGATAAGACTACTCAAACTTTACCTGAAGAACTGACCAAGGAACTTCTAGAAAATTTAAAAGAAAAACTGGAAGACCCTGATAACTACGTGGAAGCTCGTGAAATGATTGAACATTTATACGAGCTAATAAAAGTTGAAGAAAGTTGTAATACTAACACACCAACTGTACTGTCAGCTGATGAAAATATATATGAATTACCATTTCAAAATACAACTCCAAGGATTGGCAGAAACAAGAAACAAATGATCAGTGTGGGTACCAGGACGCCATCTCTAGATAAATTATTACCACTATCGCCTTACAACAGGCAAACAGCACTCGCTCATGAATATTTCGAACCTAAAGATTTTGCTGTTCATTTGTATGCTGAAATAGCAAACTGTGACAAAGATAAGAAATCCTCCCTAGGCGTAATGCCTGACGTTGTTAGTGATCAGCCAATACCTCGGGGACCATATCTACGAGCTGTTCGCGATAAAATTCATACATCGGCTAGTCCACCCATGTCCCCCAAAGCGTTAAGCAGCTCAGCTGGCAACCCATCTCATACATCAACTATGAAATCTAACAAATCGACAACATCCAACTCATCTGGTAAAATGATTAATCGACCTCTACCTGAAAAACCAAAAGCCTTAGATCCAGGTGAAGGTACATCGTTTAATCATGGCTGATAATATTTAAATAGGCTGCATATGCCGGAGGGCATGGATTAGGAGCGATCACCAAATTCGTATATCTCTCCAACAGTATGCGCAAGCAGTTCGCATACATTTCTGCTGGAGATTTGACCCCAGCGTAAAGAGTTGAGCGGCACTTTACACGAAAAGGGCGTGCTCGCCTAAGCTTAAGCGTTTCTTTGCTGTGATATTAATTTTGTATAATTATAATAATTATTTCAAAGCCATGCAAAAGAGTCGTGCCAGACATGGTTATATGTTAATTTGTATATATATATAAATTAAGTTTAAATAATTGCAATCAATTTAAAGAGCCGAGAAATTAATGTTTGTCTTAAAAACAAGTCATCGTCATTGTAAGTTGTATGTAACGTAACATATCTTACTATAACATCATACTTCAGCTTAATGCAGCGATAACAATGCTTTCCAAATGTTATGTGAATAAATTGTAATTTCATAAACCAACTTAAGTCATTTATTTTTATAACAATACGCTGTAAAGGTATAAAAAACAGCTAAGGATCTCTAGAAAATATATTTTCCTCTCCGTGAATGAAAGAATATATTACTATGTTTTTCATATTTCGCATCTTTTTCTCCTCTTCTAAACAATCTTTTAACATTTTGACGTTAACTCTTGACAATGTTTTGTTTCTAATGAAATGATTTCTAAAATATCACGATACCTAACTAAGAAAATATATTTACTACTGATATATTTTTAATTTGTTTTCATCATTATCAAAATCAGGTTAAAACTTGATAGGGGTTACAATTCAGTGCCTTTCTTCTTGTGCAATTGTGAACATAAGAAACCGTTTGTGTTGTCATCAATCACAGTACCTACTATGAACAAATTTCTAGAATTTGTGCTAAAAGCGATTACTTCTAACGGTACACCATTGCAACAATCTAGTCAAAGTATTTGACATCTTTATGCGAATGAAATCGAGGATGAATGAAATTACATAATTAACTATTGCCTTACGATTACTGAACAGACTAAAACACGGAATATAGATCATTAGCAAAGATAAAAGCTTGAAGGTTCTTATGAATGTTTGGACGCTATTCGTACAACTATGAGATCCCAATTCGATTAGTATCCGACTTTAAAAACCTATTGTCAATCCTACGAATGCTTGGTTACTGAAGATGTTTTTACCATTTAATTTGCAAAATGCAAGGCAGGTAACATTAAAGTACTTTTAAGACTTATAGTGAACTAAAACTGATTGTAGCTTTATTGCATCATACACTACAGTAATATTATTATAAGAAGTAAATAAGCAATTATTATAACCATTCCTATTTAATTGTAAGTTAAATAACAGCAAAAATGAAATGACCAAAAATCATTTCGGATCGTCACTATGATTTCAAAATAGTAATTGTTTGAAACTTCAGATACTTTTTGCCTGGTTTTAATATTTCTACTGAAATATTTCAGTGCATAATGATTTAAGTTGTTAGGCAAGTTAAGACAAAGTGACGTCTTAACATGGCTAATAATTCTTGGATCTCATAGTACAAATACCAGTATGTACTAGGTATTTACGGATCATTCTAATCTAGGTACTTTGTACTCGTCTTTAAGGTTAGTGATTTGGTTGTATCCGTTAATGATTCCTTTGTAAAGAGTGTTTAAAGAGATATTTATGCATCTATTCAAATAATCAAAGCGTGCCATTGATGTAAAAATTAATAAACATCGTCCAGCTTTTCATGTGAGTGTTATAAAAAAAAGAAGCGACTTAGGGTACAATGAAATCAACTAGTAGCCAAATGCCAGCCCTGAAATATATAAGTAGAGTTAATTATTTATACTATATAAAGTAAGCAAAAATTATCCTTTGTAATAAGTTGACAAGTAAAATGAAGATTAAGAAAACAAGTAAATGAATCGCTGAATGTGTTGCTAAGCGCAAACATCGAGAACAGTTGAAACGATTTCAATAATTCTTTTTAGAATATTCCTTAACCCTTAAACGCATGGTGTAGGATGCAGCCTACATAACCAAAACCAAAACATGGTTAGTGTTTGAAATCTAGATATGTATGTATTATGTTTTGTTGTATGTATGTATGTACATATTTGTTGGCACAGCTGAATATAAAAAAAGTTATAAATGATTTTAACCCAATTGGCGGCAATTTAGAAAAAAAAATTGAAGGTTTTCTTCGACTGTGTTTAGTGGTTTTTAATTTAGTAAGTAATTATTTTCTATTGCTATTCTGTTACTCATTTCATAACGATTTTACTTTTTTAAACTCTAATTATAGTCACAGTCAAAAATAATATTTACATTTTTGATCTAGCCTACATTGTGCACTACCGGCACTTTGCAATTACTAGCGGCACTATCGAAGTTATTCTGGTTGGTAAATTTAACCCATACATTTTTTGGATATATTTGCTAGGTTATTTTATTTCATATTTGTTATTACTTAGATAAACAACTAAAGTAAGGAATTATCTTCGGTTTATTGTTATTTAATGTAAATATGTTTATTTAATCCAGTGCCACGTTTAGCAATTTCAGGGTAACCAGATGGTTAAACGTGACATTGCAGTGACAGGTTGCTAGCCCATCGCCCACAATACACTAACCCTTTCCCAGAGTCGACTCTTACGACACCCACGGGAAGAAAGGGGGAGGTGCTATTCTAACCCGGCACCACACGGGGCATTCAAATATTTACATACATAGTTAGAGTGCCAGTTAAATAAAAGCTTTTTAAAAAGGCGAAACCTGGTTTTGGTTGCATGGGAGTGCAAGTGCATCATTTAATACATTCAGAACCAAGGACCCGGCTCCCGGGTTCTTCAAAACATTCGCGAGATAGGTACCGAGAACCCGGTAGCCGGGTTCATTTTGTACTAGCTATAGACTACACACGCGAGCAAAAGTATTGCATCACTTTACATTTTTTCGTATACATCATATAACTTTGTAGTTTTCGGTTTGATCTCAAAAATTCTGGTACCAAAAGAAAGCTTATAATCTAAGGATCTAGAAAACATGAGAATTTCATAAAAAATCTGTTTCACAACCTGAAAAAAAAAGTTTGATGAAAGTAGCTGCAAAATGGCCCGTAAATAAAATAGGCAAAGTTTGAATTAAACGCTTGTTTTTAAAAAATATTAAGTTATTTGCTACAAAATTATTATTAAATTAATATCGCGTATTGCCCTTCCGTGCCCTGAGGGTACAGTTAAGGAGGTTTTGCACTGACCTGATTAACTTCTGGACGCAACTCTGAAGATTAGCGTCCCACACCTCTAACAAATGCGTTTTCAGGTCATCTAACACGGACAGGGGTGGATTCCGAGCTCGAACCTTCCTTTTCAGGTAGTCCCACTTGTGTTCATTGGGATTAAGGTCCGGACTCATAACTGGCCAATCCATGGTTGCGATGCCAACCTCCCTTAGGTAAGCGCGCGGACTCTCTCGCGGCATGACAAAGGATATTGTCTAGCATAAGTGTGAACCCCTCATCAAAACTACCCGCATAAAGATCGACGTGCTCTTCCAGAATTTTTATTACGTTCCTGGAAGAGGTCAAACCACCGCCACGACCCCCCAAGCACAAGAACCAGCTCAGAGCGCGCGTCGTATGAAATGACACCCCAAAGCATCACGGAACCACCTTCCTTAACGACTCTACCGGAGAAGCAGCACTGAGAAATGCGTTCTTCTGGGCTTCTGTAGACTCTTCCTTGTCGGTCGCAACCATCGAGACTCATGCTGCTCTCGTCTGAGGACAGAATTGGGGTCCATTGCTCGAGGGATCAATCCTTATGAACTTGTGCAAATTGTTTTCTAGCTGTACGGTGGCGTGCCAGCAACCAGGGCCCCGTCGCAGGCTTCTTAGGTATCAAATTAGCTGCCTTGAGTCTTCTTCTCACTGTCCACTTGCTAGCAGCTACTCTTCACCCCTCACGCAAACTCTGCTGGATGACAACACCCGTCTGTGACGATTTCTGAGAAATGTCGAGACAGTGAATTGGTCGTCCCTCTCTGGTGTGCACATTCTGCGACCTATTCGTGATCTCTAACTAAAAACTCCAGGTTCCTGTATCCTCTGGTAAACTCTTCAAACGGTAGATCGGCTCAGATTCAGCTCGTCAGCCACAGAAAGTTGAGTACACTCTTCTTGCAGGAACTAGACTACTACAGCGACCTTGGCTTCATTGGTTTCCATTTTTTCCATGGGTTTTCCACAGGATAATATGCGGAGATGTGTACCGATCAATTTTTGAAAAGTGGCTGATGAGAAAATACCTCCCAATAGGGGTCAAAAGTCAGCGCGAATGTGCAGTCATTCGGGCAAGTCGTAACACGTTTAGGCTCGCAAACCAGGAAAATGGCTGTAAGTTGAAAAATCCTGAGCCGATATTTATGATTGATGGCTTTTCCTGTAGCTAATATTCCAATAAACATAATTACATTTAAAAAAATTTAACAAATAAACCAAATTACAAACATATTGGGTGCAATCGAAAAAATGCAAAGTGATGCAATACTTTTGCTCGCGAGTGTACTCGGTTCCGCGCAAATCTTTTGATTTTAGGCTTGGTCGTGAATGTGTTAAGGGAAACGATATGTTATTGTGTTAATTGCGTATATTACAAGCACATATTTTCGTAAATGTTTAATTCGTACCTAAAAACATTGCGGATTTCAGATCTGTCATAGACCGTCTATAGGGCTATTTGATTTTCCGGGGAGTGCACAATTTAGGATGTATCCACATTATGGATAGTAGTACAAAATTCACCCAAAATCTCTTTAGATTTTTTTTTTGTATTTTTCTCGTGTTTTTTACGCCATTAGGTACCCACATTTCTTTTAATGAAAAAAAAATCAGGCGTTTAAGGGTAAAGTACGTAGTAACTTATTACGTGCGAATATTGACTGAAACGTCTAAAAACTTATAATATTAAATTCAACAAGTTATAAATAATACTTAAAAGTCAATTTGAACTTAAATACAGTACCATAAAGTTCAACAAGTGTTAGTGAAGATATTCCGGGAATAGAAAACAATTGACTGACGTTGATATTCAACTGTGTTTTTTCTAAAGGCAGTTAAAATAATTACCAATTTTCTATAATTTTTAACCGACTTCAAAAAGGAGGAGGTTCTCAATTCGACCTAATTTTTTTTTTTTTTTTTTTGTATGTTACTCGATATCTCGAAAACCCGTGGACCGATTTTCAAAATTTTCTTTTTAATCGAAAGGGTATAACTCGAAATTGGTCCCATTGGCACGAAACCAGGATCTGATGATGGAATCTTGGAGAAATCGAGGGAACTCTTCAAATTTTGTATGGAGATGTACGGCGTTTTCGGTAATTTGTTGATGAAGTCAAGATTTTACATTCAGTAAACAGAATACTTTCAAAATATTTCTAATTTGAAGTCGGTTTTTTTTTGTTTAAAATTATTATTTTATAACATCATGTACTTGTTGACTAATTAACATTCGATTTCCTTTGTTTTTCTTACTAGCTAACCCGGCGTCCTGTATAGTACAAAATCATTAAAAACAGGTATCGTCTGTTAGGCGGTAGGAAGTTTGTCGGGTCATCTAGTAAATAATAAAAAAATATTCCACTATAAAAAGGCATATTTAGCATGTGGATACTCAACAAATTAAACATTTATCTGAAGATAAATTATATACCGACAAGAAATGACAATATCAATAAATTATATACAACTATTTTCGATGCAATGTGAAGTCACATAGAGATTCCAAAATTTTGAGACTGACTACTAGTGATACCTTGTACCCTATTAAAATCTGATAATCTTAGTTCTTTGACTAAAAGAGAATGTGAACATGTCTAGGGTCGAGGACTCGTGGCATTAAGATAGTATTAGTAATGAGACACTTCTTTAATTTTTCCCTTTTCAGATAAGTTAAATAAATTGAGTTTGATTATACACGAATTTCTTTGCTTGACTTGAATGTATCTCCCTCGTATCTACGCGTAAAAACACGGTAACATGACTGCGATCGGCCAGTAACATCAAATGCTCCTTAATCGCACAAGCCCTCGACGTCTAGGTACATGTCTAAGGTCTCATTCGACCAAACGACAATAAAATCACTATTTACTCGCGAGTAAATAAGTTTATTAAATGAAAAAAGTGGTTAATAAGTGAAGAAAATAATAAATATTTAATCTATGATTAAATTTTACTTTCGTTTGGTGAAATCGAAAAATTGACTAATTGTCAATGTTTCCTGCAGTCTGACGAATATAAAATTGAAATTGTAATAATAATCATAGAACTGTATAGAAATATTGTAAAATATATCTAACGAAGCTTTATGTTATGGATGTTATTATGAAATAAATTGTAAATGTGATTTTGAAGTATTATTTTGCTCTGTACATAAAATATTTAACCAACGGTCACAAACCATTTCTCGCTTAAGGCAGTGGCCGGTAACCTCTTCGCAGACAGGGACCTCAAATCGGGGAAATGGTGTACAGACGGGCCACACTTGCGTATGCTTTGATAGTATAGGATTACAGGTATAAAGAATAATATTCAAAAATTTCAAAATTCTATGTTCGCGGGCCACAAAGAGGCTAGCCGCGAGCCGCATGTTGCCCACGGGCCGCGGGTTCCCAACCCCTGCTTTAAGGGGGTAAAAAGTGGGCGCAAAGTTAGTATAAAAGATTTTTATATGGTCTGTGATTCCACTTTTAAGCGCGGAATGAAGTCGCAGGCAAAACCTAGTTTTGTAATACTTAAGTGTTAACGATTGATAGATGTGTGTTCAATATTATGTAACTAGATACACGGTGTCAATAAAAGAACATAGGAATTTGTATTGACACAATATGGAAACATTTGTTACTCACCCAGAACCAATAGTATGTAGTTACCCGTAAATTTCAAAAGATAATTAATTTCTTACCGAAAGCAATCTTGCACAATTATAAGATATCGTATTACTACTTTGGCTTTTTTCTTTTCTGACACCTTTTTTAAGCCAGAAGCATTTCAAGCTTAAGGTTTGTTATGTAAAAGCTTAATAATCCAGTAAACAGAAATCCCTTCAAAAACATTCTGTAAAAAAACTAGCCAAGTCTCGTTGAAGCTGCTTGTTCATCTCTAACTAAAAAGTAATGAAATCTAGACAAAGTAGTGCCAAGTCAAAGGTTCCTTACTGCGATTTCTTTATTATTATAGTTAATTTTGTGTGCCTTGGCCGTTGAACATTTTTTATACCTTAGTGGGTACAAGTCAATTTTGTTTACACGTAATGTTGTAACTACCTTGTTTGTTACGCGAGATAATAGCGCATACAAGCATACACCAGTACCATACCCATACCAATGGGTAATTGGTATAAACATAAAGTGTTCAACGGCCAAGTCACACAAAATTAACTAAAATAATAAAGAAATCGCAGTAAGGAACCTTTGACTTGGCACTAGGTACTTTGTCTAGATTTCATTACTTTTTAGAGATAAACAAGCAGCTTCAACGAGACTTGGCTAGTTTTTTTACAGAATGTTTTTGATGGGATTTCACTTCTTGTTGTAAAAACGTGAGCATATTCATTATTTTGTTAGATTTTCTTATTTTACGCATTTTTTATTATTACAAGTCTTTCTTTTCTTTTTTTTTGGTTCTGAATCTTTTACAGTAGTTTTTCGTATTGCTCATTCGCGTTCCTTAAATTAGAAGATGTGTCTCTCTACGCCTGATTTTTGCAATTACAGTCGATTTTTTTTATGTACCAGGTCTTCATCAGATAATTCAGACTTCAGATTTTTGACATCAAATGAAGTGACCCACTAAGTTGATAATTTTTTTTAAAGGCGGGCGGTATGTCGATCTCTATAGTAGTTTGGTTGAGCTCTACTGTTTTTTAATCAGGATTACCAGGTACCCCAGATCTTCGATTATCCTAGTTTTTACATTTCTCCCTTTATGTACCTGTTAATCCCTAACCTTGTACCAAATTTCAGCTTTCTGAGTTTATGGGAAGTACTAGTTCTATTTTGATGATCATGAGTGACTGAGTGAGTGTCGAAAATGCGAAACTTTGCTGTCGCTTAACCCATTAATGGTCAAAATGAAACTAGCAGAGATTCATCAAAAATTTGTTGATTTTACAATTAAAGAGGATAAAAGGAATTAGGAAATGAGAAAAAAAAATTTTTTTTTTTTAGGCATTTTTGCGAGTTTTCTCACCTTTTCGGTAGAGTTTGGAGCGACGTTATTGTCGACAAGGTGGAGATTTATTTATTATTATAAAACTGTACCCAATCATATTACATTTAGCGTCAACAATTTAAATTTTTCCCTTAATTTTAAGTGTTCCCAAATTGGCACAGTGACCAAGAATGGGTTAACTTCGGAACTGAATTATCTACAGACTTGAAATTTTGGATTTTAAGTATGTGATTGTAGCTTACTAGATGACGAAAATTTCAGCGTTCTGGTATTATCCAAAGGTTCTCAAATAGGGGCCTGAAAATGTCGCGAAAAGGTTCCAGTAAAGGATGGTACGGCAGTGCTTGCTTTGCGCTCGACTTGGTGGGGGCACGACCGTGCCCCCTGACCCCTGATAATTTCGAGATTCTTACCTTAATTAACCTTACTTTATTAGGCTATTTACCAAAATATTTACTGGGGTGGATAGCGATAAGCGATTTCTCAGCATTACAATTTTATTAGTGACGCGGTTCATTTGCATAATATGTTACCTATGTTTATGAAAATATAACAACAAGAAACTATATAATAACATAGGCATAGCATAAAATTACCACAAACAACTCTGAGGACAATTGCGGAAACCTTGAGTAACATATGATGACATAGAGATACAAACGCGGTGAAGGTTATATATAGGTATCTAGCATAAAACCAAATAAAACAGCATTTTATAAGTCTATTTGGATGTCAGCGCAACGGGTCGAGCAAAGACGAAAATACAACGTCCGGTGTAAACTCCGAAGCGAACTATTCGTGCATTCGATGATTGAGAATAACCCGCATTCACGTAAAACCATGTAAACATTTAAGCACTATTAAGGATGTAAGTTTTTCAACATAAAATTTGGAAATTGTGGCACAATCATCATTTTCAAAATTGTTAGACTATATTGTAGCCCTTGGCTTCGTTCGCGCAGATAAATACCCAAGTATTTTTTTGCTCTGAAATATGTTCACACAAACAAGTAAATTAGGAATACATAGATATAGTCTAGAACATGGCTTTTTTTCGTTTTGATGTTCGCATGCTTGACTTTTTATTTCCACTTTTATCTCTTGAATTAAATAAAACAAACGGATTTTACTAAGTTCATCTCCATCTCCCTAAGCAACTTATCAACTTATGTACATACATGTATTGTTTGTGCCACTAGGGTTCTAATGTTGCCGAAAATTAAGTAAAATACAAAAACACCTAATTATTATCCAAACCTTGATAAGTTCGTACGCAACAATCTACGCGTAGGAAAATTTATCAAGAAATTGTTTAATAGTGAAATTGCGACAGTTTCATACGTACGAGCTTGTCTACTGGTGTACTGTTATGCCAGTTTAAAAATCCTAACTTCATCGATAAACTTAGGGATTGACCTCTGTTATCTACAAGGCGCTCGAAACGTATCTACGGCACGATAACTTTCTGTCCAAGAACTTAGAACTTGTTATTGTGAATGTTTTCGGTGGATTAGAGGTTCATGTCGTCGTTTTGATTAGGTATAACGTACGTTAAAAAAGTTGAGAAGTTATTTACTAATTTCGAAATTGTGGTAAACAAGTACATAATCTAATTAAGATATCAAATCAATCAACCTTCCAGAACTAAGTAGATACTGTTACGAAAAGAAATGAACATGCTGAATTGTTATCGTTTATTATTATTAAAAATTAGCATTATTTTTTAAAACTATACCATCAATAGGGGTATTTCGAAATATTAGTTTCAAGTGGCAAGTCGCGTGTTTAGAAGTCGCTGCGTAGTTTGAAGGTCGTGCAAACCGAGCACACGATGCGAGTTGCCGGCGGCCGCGTCAGTCGCATGCGCGGGAACCGAAACCACTCGACGTATAAATTGTAATTTCAAAACATTTATGTTATCTCTATTTACTAACTATAATAACAGTGTAATTTAATCCAGTGTAGTCATATTTAAACCTTGTTTTTTTTTCAATTACATGGACAACATAAAATTCAGTGAAAAATAAGCAGTGATATTTTAACTTAGGATATAAGTTTTTAATATGATATACATAGAACTTTAGTAGGTAGTAACATTAAGCCAAAATACGAAATAAAGCCTGTTGCAGGGTAAGTAACTTATAAAATAATAGAAATCTGTTAAAACACAATTTCTTACTGTGCGAATGCTTGGGTACTTGACTCCTTGATGTTTATTACCTATTTAGTAGAGTTACAGCCTGTAACTCTACTAAACGGGTAACCTACAGGTCTCATTTTTATTGAAATTTAACCTTTACCTGATATTTTTAAAGCAGGGTGACCTTTTAATTGATTTTCAAGTACCTAAACCGTGCCATTATTTTAATTTTTACTAGGTATCTGAAAATTATTATCTACTCATAACAAAGTTTATGCCTACTTACTTAATACTCGTATCTACTTCGTATGCTGTTGCACTTCAAACCCACTCTATCTTTTAAATAAACAAAGAGGCATCTGCTTTCTAGAACACTTAATCTGCGAGCATCTCATCACCTTTAAGAAGGGTACAAGAACGACAGTATATGCACTACCTATTCCTACATGTAGATCCTACAAGACAAGGCAGCGTTTCCTCAGCTATAAATCAATAAAATTTTGGTCCCGATACGAGATTGTACATTTAATGATTAAAGCATAAATTGAATAACTAGTCAGGATTCAGCCACGGATGTGCGAGTAACGCCCTTCATTAAATGAAAATAATTTTAAACAAAAAAAAACCGACTTCAAATTAGCTTTATCCTGAAAGGAAACTTCTGTTTATGTACGTATTTACTAAAGGTCAAGTAGGTATACGTATACGTAGCTCTCAGCAGATTCAAGGCTTTAGGAGGAATAGCTCTATCTGATTTAGAACCCTCTAAACTGTTAAGTAAACCCCACGATGAACGAGCATTAGCAGAAATGCAACGCTTGAGAAGCAGCAGGCCTGGCTAATTACTGAAACTATAATTTTCAGTCTGCAGGTGCATTCAGTATCGAAAAAATTATCCTTTAACTCCTAAAAATTAAGGAGTTGACCTTTCATCATCAGCTCAATCATATTTTTTTACAGCCAAGCGTAAATACTGGTGTAGTTTTGAAAAATGTACTAAAAACATTACCTGTGCCTATAAAATTTGAGGGTTGCCCTCGATTTCCCTCATATTCAATCATCAGGTCAAGATATGCTGACAATCGGACTACCTGGAAACTATACCCTTTCAGACAAAAAAAGAATTTTCCAAATCGGTCCAGGTGTCTTCGAGTAATCAGCGAATACACATAAAAATACTCTCCATTTCTTCTGTGGATGTCGCAAGAGGCGACTAAGGACATAGGTTAAATTAAATTTTAGGCGACAGGCTATGAGGCTAGCAACCCGTCACTATTATACCTGCTAACTCAAAACCTACAAAAAATGTGCTAGAAGTGGCCACGAAGCGTGACATAGACATGGTTTTGTCTATGTAGCGTTTCGTGTGCTCTGCCTACCCCATTTAAGTATACAGGCGTGGCTGTATGTAGGTATGTAAGTATGTACAAATGTAAGTTCGGACTAAAATTCTCGAATGCCCATACATTTTTTTTTTATTTTAAGGATAATTCAAAAACTACTAGTTAGATTTTGATGAAATTAAAATGGGACCAATGGGAAGCCATTTGCTATCGAACACAAAAAGAACCATCGAAATCGGTCCACCCGTTTAGAAGTTCTGAGGTAACATACATAAAAAAAAATAAAAAAAAAAAAAATACAGCCGAATTGAATACCTCCTTTTTTGAAGTCGGTTAAAAAAACATCGCGCAATAGGTATTTTTATTAAATCTGTGTCTGATTTTCCACTTCAATGTGTGCAACCCCGTTTACGTAAACCAGCGAAAATCTAAATACGAATGTATAACGATAAACAGATTATCTACAGCCATAAAGCGAGTCAGAATCGGGAAGCAAGTAGTTACGAGTTAATTCAATAATAGGCCCCGGCTACACGTCATGCGGTCAAGCGGCAACGTGCCGCTAATGTAAAAGATAACAGGAAGATTTTGATACCATCACCATCTGAGACGGTGGATTTTCACGAACACAACTTTTTAATTATTAAAGTCATTGCTGCGTTTATACTGTTACGACTAGACTTGTTGCTGAAAACTTAGCTTAAAATTATCTGCTCATCCTATTTTTGCAAGATATAATAATATAGAAAGTGAAATTTACTCAAGGCCTGTTATAATACGTAAAAGTGACAAAATAGAATGGGCAGATAACTTTGCCTTTAACTACTTTTTACAAATTACAGGGAGGTTTAGCTGTTTATAAGTTTAATGACAAAAATGCAAAAGCAAACTTATCCCGTGATAAAATTACTTTGTACAATGGCTTTATAAAAGTATACAATAATATAGTTAAGAAATCATTTAACATACCTAGTATTTTCATGGTAACTCTTAGTTACTATTTAGAGTTGTTATGATTTAATAAATGCCCTGTAGTGTATGAATGACCTCATTCCTAGTAATATGATTATAACGCACACTAAGCGCATATTTTAGTATGGCATGTGACGCAATACACTGTTTACATAAGTATGTGCTAAATCTCATGCACACAGGTACAAAATATCGGTAGTCTTTGAGACATCGCGAGCATTATGCAATTGCGTTTTTTTTTAATTTATCATTGTACTACTATACGATTGAATAACGTTACCAGAGCAGTTTATCTGGCTGGTCCCCAAGCTATAGCTGTCGGCTTCACCACACTTATTTTGCGACTCATGTCAACTATAGTTAATTAATAATTACCCCATGACACAATATGGAAGAGAGTTAAGCTACTAAAACAAGCAATTAAACGACATAACTAGCTTCTCTCCTTCACAACATTGATTTCTGAACGGACGTTTTACGCAATTGTTATAAAAAATATTTAGGATAAGTACTTAGTAAATTGTAAGTAAATCGCAAATACAATGAAGCTGTAGTACAGGGAATAAATAAGCACATTACGCAAGGTACAATTAATTAATGGGTCAGTTTGAACCCGACCTGTAGGAGACGTTATTACCGAGTAGAACACTAATATACTAATAGCTTCTCTCCTTCACAACATTGATTTCTGAACGGATTTTTTACGCAATTGTTATAAAAAAATATTTAGGATAAGTACTTAGTAAATTTTAAGTAAATCGCAAATACAATGAAGCTGTAGTACAGGGAATAAGTCAACATTGCGCAAGGTACAATTAATTAATGGGTCAGTTTGAACCCGACCTGTAGGAGACGTTATTACCGAGTAGAACACTAATTAACCTTATAATTAGATCAGATATCTTTTCAATTTCGATCCATTTTTTTACACATCACGCAGAAAATAAGACATTTTACAATAGGTAGGTAAGTAAACCAGCTTTTGATATGAAAACTTAATAAAACACACACACACACACACACTCACTCACGCACGCACGCACGCACGCACGCACGCACACACGCACGCACACAAACGCACGCGCCCATTACGCACGAATCGCGCACGCACGCATAATCACGTCTGTATTCCTAAATGGTATACACAGAGCACAGGAAATGTTATATTAGACAAAACTATGACTATACTACAAAACCTAATTAGATTCATTGGACTGGACATACATACATACATAATATCGCAGTGACAGGTTGCTAGCCCATCGCCTACAATACACTAACCCTTTCCCAGATTCCAATATACGTCAAAAAAACTACCAAAGATGGCAGAATGTCACAGTGCTACGTGTCGTTTATATCATTGTGACGTTTTAGGGAACCTTTGGTACAATAATCATGTTAAAATTTAATTATTTCCAAATATGATAAAAGTCATCCCCATTTTAATAAACGTTTTCTATGCATTCATCGCCTAACAGGTCTTGGTTCGGTAAAGTCATCATGCTAGCTGTAGCGGGTGCATTTATTAATTAATTATCCTAATAACACTGAATTGTCAGACAAAGCCTACGATATCATATCATATCCGATGAACAAAGTATTCTCTATGTTAATGTGTTGCGCGTGGATAGTTTACGTATAGTAGGGTAACCTAATAACCAGTTAAAAAGTTTTTCTGTGAATGACTATCAAACATGCAAGCTTACACATTCATAATATTAGTAAGATTTTTTTTAAGTAACTGAGGATCTGTAATAATAAATAATATTAATTCAGCCCATATTGCGTCCCACAGCCAGGCAAAGGCCTCCTATCAAGCATGAGAGAGACTGGGCTGTAATCCTCATGCTGGCCCAGTGCAGGTTAGGGATTTCACATATATGTTTTCCTTCGACGAAAAGCTAGTTGAGAATATCAAATGACATTTCGTACATAAAACCCAAAAAAAAAGTCACTGGTATGAGCCAGGATTTGAACCAGAGACCTTTGGTTTGCAAATCCAACGTCCAAACTACTAGGCCACAAGGCCACAACGGACAGGCGGACGACAGCGAGATCTGTTTTATTAGTTAATTAATTAATATAAAGACAACCATTTTAATAACTTTTGAAGACGTAAGTACGTAAAAATATAATTGTTTCTTTTTTCTTAAAAATCACATTATGTTATGAGAGTATTAAAATTGATACCAAATGTTGTCAAACCCTGAGTTATTGCCATTGTAATATTGACTTTTTTTGTAATATTGACTTTTTTCCTATAAAACAGTTTAAATAAATATCTTTTATTTGCGACGAGTATTTAAATAAGATTGTTTATTTAAGAAGGAAAATTAAGTGTTGTCTTTAATATTATAAATAAAATAAACGGCTATCTGTGACATTTACAGAAGTGAAAATTTACCGATCACCTAACATGTCATTTTAATGGCAGCACTTTTTTGACGTATGTTGGAATCTAATTAGGCTTTACACTATAATTCACGTCTATTTAACGTTTCACGTTCATACAATTAATCGATCCCCAAAATATCCGCATCCGACTTTCTAGCATTCTGTCTGTATACAAAAGAAAATTTATATAGCATGTAGAGTTCCAAAAACATCTGATAAACACTAACATGATGAAAGACTTAAAGGATATGTAAGTGAAACATTTGAAAGACCTTCTCTGAATTTACTGGAACCTATTACATTAGAGCCCTAAATCTATTACTTTAAAGTAAAAAATGGTGAAATTTTAACCATTACCTTTAAGCTTTTTATACCAGAAGTAGTTATTAGAATAGACCGCTGGCCCAAGTTGAAGAAAATATAGGTCATCTGAACCACCAGGTGACCTATCTAGAACGATAAAAGACAATAAAATAATAAGATTATAAGCACTATGCCGTCAATTGTAACTGTCCAACTGAGTGCAGATGAGAATCCAAAAGTACAACCCTCGATAATTTCCTCTTGTCGCATGATTTTCGTACGGCGTTGCGGAATAATGAATCAGAACCGGTATTGAAATAGTATGAAACTGGTGCCGTATAAAAACAAACGACCAAATTTACCCTGGGAATAGTCCGACTTTGTGGCTCACTATTTTATTAGACAGGGAGAAAGAGATATTTTCGCATTTACAATATAATAGAAATTCAACAAAAATAACATAACGTAGGTACACAGTGCATAAATAATAAAAGGACTAACAAAAGCATAAGTTGAAGCCTGTGTAGGCAGCTTTTGGTGTCGTATTGAAGGCATGTCTTTATTGTTTCTTATAAATACCGAGACTAACTACGTTAGAGTCGGTTGCGTATCGAGTTACGAAGTAGTGCGTGCCATTGTTATGGCTGTGGCAAACAGACTTGCACTTATCAGGAACAACCTGGAAGTTATTGCAATTCGGCCTTTCAATAGTTTTGTAAAATTGTGTAGTACATATATTTGTAGTTTACAAACAAATGTAATGTATGATGTAGATGAAGTCTGTATGAGTAACAATCAAAGAAAACTAAAACACAACTCACACTGTTTGTTATTGAATGCACAGAGAAATTAGAAAGTGGATATTGATTTTGAAATTTGAGTTCGCAAGTAAATATTGACTTGAAAGAGATACAGGGTCCCTGGATCTGATAAATTGACTACCACTGTGGATTCGGATTAAACAAAATGGGATTTATGTTAGACCAAAATATAATATTGGTACGAGTATTATTGGTATTGAAGTCGTACCTTTTAAACACAATTAAATTAATCTACAATAAACATACGCTATCTCTGCCGGTCAGTATAGTTTGCTGAAAAAATATATAATCTACGAAGCAACCGTTGCTTTTGCTTGATTCGTAATTCAGACTAGGTAAAGCATGAGTACTTCTACGTATCTGATAACGCTCCTGCGATAACAGTGTGTGTGGGTGACTCAGTTTAACTTCGATTGCTCATGAAATCATTCATTTCTATAAGAGTGTTCGAGTAATAACATTTAAAAACAGTGCCATAGCTTGATCAGAGTTTACGGCTGCGAAGAATAATAATATCTTAACACGCTACGACACCAAAAGTCTTAAACTTACGTGTAAATCAAAATTGAAAGTGCGGACCCAGATAGTTTAAAACTCCGACCAGTCTCCTTGCGAAAAAAAAATCGTGGATAAATTAAGCTTTCCTGAAGAATATGCTTGTATAAGTACATAGGTACGTACAAACACCCGAGTGTTTAGGAATTTCCCTTCACTTGTCTCAGGTCAGGTGTCTAATAGCTCCGTCAGTTCATGGAACAAGGTTTGTAAATAAGACCAAAAAACCAAAATAAAATTGGAAAATATAACTCAAATGGTGGCATGTATTAATCACAAATATAACAAATACATACATAATACATACAATGAGATTAAAAAAAACGTGTTCCTATGCTAACTTGGAATAGAACAATTTAACGTGATGGTCAATTGTTTACAGGGTATGAGTGACGAAGTGAGATGGTGACGTGAGGCGACAGGCATGCGGTGGCCGACATTATGGCAGGTTGTGGCGCTGCTGGCGGCGCGGGGGCTCGCGCAGCGCGCCACGCCCACCGTCTGCGAGGACGAGTCCTGCCGGTGCGATGCCTTCACCAGAGTTATATGCAACTGCACGCACGACTACGACGTAAGTCTTTACGAATATAATGATAAAGACGTACTTTAGATTTATCGACCTATATTATGGGTTTAGAATAACACCTCTCCATTTCTTCCGTGGATATTCATAGGTCATAGTTTTGACTATGTAACATGTCGTTTGATCTGCCATTTGGACATCCAGGCGTAATATATACGTATTATCACACTTCAAAAAATATTTAAAAAATCGACTGAATTTTTAACGATCTCTTTTTACTGTAGGAAGTAACATTGCGGCCTGACGGAGCATACAGAGTGCCATCAACTACCACCGGCATCATAATCGATGGCTGCGCTCGAGTCTATTTTCTGTCGGATGTGGCTCGGAATCTCATCCAGCTCCGAACGGTTGAACTTCGCAACGTGCACCACGTCTATATAAATGAAAGGTCATTGGCATGGTCCCCTTTTTCAAGGGAAAACGACATGAATCCGGGGATACGGATTTTAATACATAACAGCACTATTAATGAAATTTCATCCCATGCAATTCAAGGACGCGTTAACGATTTAATTATTAGCAACAGTAAAATCGTAATGATCAAGCCATACGCGTTTTCCAACCTAGCCGGAGTTAAAAACATTGAACTAATCGATAATTTATTTGAGAACATTGAAATACAAGCTTTCAAAAAATTTACAACTGCAAACTTCTTGATCCGAGGAGGTTCTATAGGGGCACTGCCCAGTAGATTTTTGTCAGATGTAGAAGTTACAAACTTGTTCAGAATGGATGGCTTTTCCGTTCAATATATTTCTAGTTTAACATTTATTGTTAGTTTGCCAAAGAGAGTTCTTATAGAAAATAATATTATTGGTATATTGGAAGGCGATGGCTTTCATATGAACACTAGAGGGCCAATAACCTTTAGGAATAATACAGTAACGACAGTTCGAAAAGGTGCATTTTTTGGTTTCACAGCTGATATTGGGGTCACTTCAGTGCTGGGTCGTCAAGAATTGTTAATTGACAATAATACCTTCACCGATTTGTCACCATCGTCACTTATACATAGTAATATGTCATTAACTTTGCGAATCGACGGCCTAAACTTGAACACCACATGTAGTTGCGAATTGGAAGCAGAATGGCGGGCAGTAATACGGGACCAAGGAGGCACGCTCTCGTGCTGGTATTCCTTAGAAGGACATTTCGTTTCCCTGCCGACTTACGTTGATAGTCGCTGTGGGTCATTTAAACAAAATTATTGGATATTCATTGTTGTCGGTGTCATCTTAGTGGTACTTATAGCAGGAATCATCACGTTTTGTATAGTCAAGCAGGAAAATGAAAAAAAGAAAAAGCTACAGATAGTGTTGCCGGATGGGAAGACTTACCGTGAAACAGAGTTTCATATAGTCGTGGAAAGAGCCGAACTTCTCACAACTGATTTATGAACAAGACCTAGTGTATTGAGGTCAATTATCTTTGTCACTGGGTCTTTTAGTGATAAATGATAAGCGAACATTTCGACCAGTAATTTGCCTAGAAATTTCGTGGTTATCTTATTGTAAACAAAGCACGTTAAGGATCTACCTCGATGTGAAATGTAATCATTGTGCCAATTATTTAGGATATTATGTCTTAAGTATTATCGTTATAAGTGTTAGTTACACGATACAAATTATTTTATAAGATTATTTATTTCTGTGGAAAGAGTACAAAAGTATTAACAAAGTTTGTTTTACTGTTGCCTATTCCTTCACTTCTAAAGTAAACAACCTTAAAGATAGATGTGTTGGCGTAGTGTTGTTGTTTCAAAATAGTGATGGATCTAAAATAAATTTAATATTAATCCTTCAAGAGCTGTCAACTGCAGACGTGCCAACACGAGTGTCAGTTTCCACCATTATCTATTATCGTGGCAAAAAGCATGATCAAAATAAAAGCAGCATTGCGACTTGCTCCCGTAGGTTATAATTATTATCTATGGTAGCTGTTATTGGTTATTTTATTACTTAACAATACGCCAAAATATAATGAATTTAACAATAGTTGTGTTGTATTAGTTTTACTTAAAGCATTACCTAATTAATATTTACTTAGAAAAAAAATCACATATGCAAAATATTGATTCTTCACAACTTCAAAATCTTATTAGTCAATTAATAGTCGTAAGAGATATTGCTACGCAACGTGTAGGTACATATTTTATGCGAGCGTTCGGGTCAGCGGATTTTTAGAAGTAGGTATAACAAAATATTTTTCACGTTTATTACGTTAGGTCATTAGTATTAGATTATTACCTTCACTACACCGCAATACAATTTTACTGAAGCTTTGCACAAATTGGCTTGTTCGCATATTACATAGGGAAACTAAATTTAGCTGAGCGAATGCATTTAAAACCTGACCACGCGCGTCCATTTTGCGGAATTTTAACAGAACGGATTCCTTACACAGTGAACACCGCTTGTATAATGTTAGCTAACAATTGTTTTATTTTTCAAACTCTAACAAATCAATTTAATCTGAAAAAAAAATTAAATAGCGAATGAAACAATATGCTTGCCGACATAGAGGACAGACCAACTAGAGAAACAATGCTGGCCACCCAGTTCCGCAAACCGTCAATTAATTTTTAACTTACAAACTGTCACAGAAACTGTAAAGAGCTAATAACCATAGAGGAAAAAGCCACTGCGTTACGCGCGATCTTGGGCCGGCCAATAAGAGCACAGCGGACGCCGCCATGCTTTGGCGGAATAGTCTTCGAACAAATTCAACGACATTAGTAGGTACTCTATAGGTTTGTGCTCTATGCTTGCCGAATACTATTAACGAAGAAATGTGCATGATATAAACATATTTACATATACATACATTACATACATACAGTGGTGGACAGATAATTAGAAACACTCCATACAATCACGAAAATATTAACATGAACTAGCGGTAGTAGCAAAAGAAACGCAAATAATTCATAATTAATTGTGCATCGATGTAGCCACAACATTAAAATATGCGTACAATGAAAAAAAAACATCAGAATTTTATAATTTTAGTGTAAAATGAGTTTATTTATTGATAACTTGAATTTACGATAGTGGCTGTTTGGACACATAATTAGAAACAGGGTCACAAACATACTTTTTTCTTTTGAATAATTAAAAAAACCTTCTTATTACTCTTTTGGCGGCAATTAACATCAACTTCAGTTACAACAGCAATAAATTATGTTCAAAATGAGAATAAAATAAAAGTTATGAGGTGTCAACTCGCTAAGTAATTGTAAATCCGCGTTTGGACGGAAGGGGAGATCCAAAAGAATCGTCAATCACTTAGGATGCACCATAAGAAGGTATTTCATGCCATCGACCATTGCAAAAGACATGGAACTACTGAAAACCAAATTAGAAAAGCACGCCCAAAGAAAACATCGCCCAAAGAAGATTCGCTTATAGTACGGTAAGCGAATCTTCTCTTGAACAAGACCCGTTTATTGGCTCCAATGAAATTATAAATGAGGTTTACACATAACATGACTCCAAAAACGTGAAGTGTAGACCAGTACCCAGTCAGTTAGATGGAGCGAAACTGTTTGAGGGGGTTTCCCGAAAAGTACCGTACCTACAGAACGACATAGAGATGAGATAATTAATTGCGAAAAAATACAGCAAGTGGACAACATAGGAATACTCAGATAAAAAGTTTTATTTTCAGATGAAACATAAATGTTACAGTGAATTCTGACGGAAAACGCTACATTAAACATCTACCAAACCATGGTTTCAATAAAAAATACACAAAAGTATGGTTAAGCATGGTGGTGGAAACATTTTGATTTTAGTTTCATCTGAAAGTAAAACTTTTTGTCTATTCCTGAACTGTCAACTTGCTGTATTTTTTCGCAAATAATTATCTCATCTCTCTTTACTGTTCTGCAGGACCGGTACCTTTCGGGAAACCCTCCTATACAGTTTCACTTCAACTAACCGACTGACTACTAGTCTTCACTTCACGTTTCTGGGGTCATATGACGTGAAAACCTCATTTCTAATTTCATGGGAGCCTATGAACGGGTCTTGTTTAGCAAATAAGCGAATCTTCTCTGGGCGATTTTTTCCTTGCGTGTGTCTTTCTGATTCAGTTTTTAGTAGTTCCATGTATTTTGCAATGGATCTGATAGCATTCAAAGTGGTCGACGACTCTTTTCTATGTCCTCTTTCGGTCCAAACACGGACTTACATTTACTTAGCAAGTTGACACCTTATAATTTTTATTTTTCCCCATTTTGAACAACATTTAACTACTCACCAAACTAAAGGTGATGTGTAATTGCCACCACAAGTGTAATAAAAAGGTTATTTTTAATTTTACAAAAGAAAAAAGTATGTTAGTGACCCTGTTTCTAATTATGTGTCCAAATGGCCAGTAACAGAAAGTCTAGTTACCAATGTAAAAACTAACTTTACAGCAAAATTATAAAATTCTATTGTTTTTTTTTTTCGTTGTATACATATTTTAATGTTGTGGCTATATTACTGCATAATTAATTATGCCTTATTTATGTTTCTTTTACTACTACCGCTAGTTCATGTTGGTTGTTTGCGTGATTGTAAGAAGTGTTTCTAATTATCTGTCCACCACTGTATAATCACGCCTTTGTTCCCAAATGGGGTAGGCAGAGCACACGAAACGAGAAATAGTCATAACCACGATTACGACTATTTCACGCTTCGCAGCCACTTCTAGCATCATTTTGGGTTTAAACACAACAAACATATTTATCTACATAAAACATGTTTTCACTATTATGACTAAATTACAGATTGACTCTATAGCTCCATGGCACTTTGACTTTATGGGATGTTGCCATATTGCGGAATCTAGACCTAGTGCCCTCGTGCCAGACCTCACAAAATATGAACCATAATCTTTACATTGCTGATCCACAATATTTGAATGCTCAACAAGTGATCAAAGTTGTTTTTTTTTCGCGAGTATCGATTTGTATCGAGTATTGACGTCATTATCGATTCACGCGCGTTAGCGAGTGAATCTATACAAACTAAAACACATTATAGATCCAAAAACACGAGATGCAAATGGACTGCTTGGCGTTATACATAAAACTTTCACCTCAGCAGCGAGAACCTACTGATGACAAGTAAAATTATTGGAATGGTTTTGGATTAAATGAAATATTGAATTAGTACACCATATCCTTCTGCGATCGTCATTAACCTCCTTTTGTTGAGCCTTATCTAATCAGTAGCTTATTATCGAGGTTAAAAAGAAAAATCAAACGCAACAGCATCCATTCTCAGCTCACAAAAAACACCGTCATACCTTACCTTTAGGCCATATTCATTACGATATTCTCTAAACTATACATATGTCTTCTCTATTCGTTAATTTTCTCCATTCCATATTTTTATGGAGTCTTTTAGTTAGAACATATTAGAACGTTTTTTGGGTGTAAATACTAACATTGCTTTGTTGAATGGATATCAGTATTTGCCTGTAAAAAAAATAGTTAAGAGGGCGCACACATTTTTTACGAACGTAATATAAGATCAGGTGGGGGAAGAGAAATTCAGGGGCAGGGCAGGGGTAAGAGGCACCACAGACCATAACTCGTCGAGTTATGAGTGATTATGGCCTGTAGAGCCCTCTTATCCCTGCGTTTCTCTTCCCCCACCTGACCTTAGTGGTTTTGGACCAATGTTTAAAAAATCGTGAAATGTAAATTAACTCATATTTAGCCATGAAAAAAATATGGTTAGACTAAACATATTCTGTAAATTTACAATAAAATTGTTTTATTTGTAATTACATTAAAATCAATGAGAAAAAAAATAAAGTAATGGTTCAACTTTGAAATGATGTAAAATGATATTTGAATAATAAAAACCAATAATATGATTCATGTTAATCCGTTAATCCCCAGTAGACTATATTGTCTATCAGATAATAACAAGTTTATATCGTTTATAGTAAATTTTAATGGCAAATTTTCAAGTGAAAGACAGCTCTGACGCGTATTTTTGTGAAAACCCTTCAACAAATTGGCTAAGTAAAAGAAATCTGTGTTGCTAATAAAATATTTTTTTCCGTTAATCCCTAGAAAAAGAGTTTATTTATATGTTACAGTAGTTTTTCTTTAAAAACTTAAGGATTTATAGCTTTCTAAAGCATTGGAAAAACGTCTAAATCACCGAATTTTGTGTGCACGCTCTTAAACAGCTGCCTTGTCTCACGCAGTGAGCAAAATGGAGGCTCAGTGATTGTTGACTTTAACACTCGTGTGAGATTCTGTCTTGATACATTCACTAACTCATATTGTAATATATAATTTTAATGGTCCTAATGCAACTTCTGGGATGAAAGTATTGTTTTTTTACAAGGGGGTAATATTCTCATTGTTTTAATTATCCCCTTGGACGGTTGTGTTTGCATATTTGTAACACAGTTGAAGTTATACAACGTCATTCTGTTAAGCTTGCCAGGATGCATTAATCATAAGATTATAAGGTTTGATTGTATAAATCACATCTCAGACTATTTTCTCAAATATTTTTTATACCGACGCTAATATTTTATTCATTTGGCGTTGGTAACTTACCTTAGTAGTGGCTGTCCGTCGAGTATGTGATGGATTGTAGGAGGCGAGGACAGCTCCAGACCACGAGACAGCAGCAGGGCTTCGCTTCCGTCCTGTGAAGACTCAGATTCCGCTCCCGTCGGACTAGCACCCATCATAGCCAAGACTTGTACTTCCACTATAGTTGCTATGAAACAAAAACAATTTATATCTTTGTTTATTGTTTACCAAATACTTAGACTTAGAAGAGAGTTCCGTATTAGTGAATAGCGTATTGATAGTCAAGTGGCGGTTTGAAAGAAAAGAAAGAAAGATAGACATTTTATTTGCAACGTATAACTCCGAGCTTCTCAAGATCATAATATTTGCTGCCTTACCGTTGCTTTTAAGCAACAATATACGGCATGATTCTAAGAATGCCTAAAAATATCAGCCGTGGAACAATTACAAGTGTATTCATGGCGCAAAGTGGTATCAAGTTTTACTTACAAAATGTTAGTGGTGGTATTTCTAAATCTGGTGCCAGCAGGCGGGAAGCGCAGGCCGCGCCCGCGTATATTAGTTCCATTTCTAACGCCACCAGCCCTTGCCTTTGCGACGTGAAAGGCGAGTCTTCGTAACCGACACACAGACAACGGAAACCGTAGCGACTGTCTTCGCTACAAAAAAAAAAGTCAAATACACTTTCGAAAACCTAAATCAACTTTTTAAAATTTCTTGTCTAACTTTACACAAACAAAATTGCTTTTTGAAAATTGCTTACTTACTTGTTGGTTTTATTGTATTCAGTCAAATAATCTGATGCAGTTTCCAGTGAAAATATTACTTCATTCCCTGGTACCAATAGCCCTTTTTGTGGCCATTCCGATGCACTGTGAAAACGTAGAAACAATTTATGGCAGTCAAATACCTATTTTTAGTTTTCATGGGTAAGGCTCAAAAAAATTGTACATAGTTAAGGGCTTTAATAAAAACAAAAGTTAATTGATTCTTTTGTGTTACGACAATTACCCATACATTTTGTATAGGTAATTTTCGTTACACACGTGACGCGATCGTGATTTTGTTTTTATTAACCCTTAATTTATGTACAATTTTTTTGAGCCTTACCCTCATAGTTTCTAATATTGCTAATTGGTCGATTGAATGCCTCTGCGTCTGGACCGTTTTATTTAGCAAATTGCGATTGACCCAATGTCACTTGCGTGGCTCTCCAACATACCTATCAAATGTTTTAAGTATATTGTTATAGTGGTAGATCAAGTGTACAAGTAGTTCCTACTGTGTGGCCTGTATTTGCGCCAGCTAATGTCATATTTCCGAGCAGAATCGTGAAAAATTAATGACTACACTACGTGCTAAGTTAACGGCCCCAGTTACGGACCGTTTATTCCCTGGAACGCCGAACCGACAAACATACTTGTACCCATCAGCTGCCTACTACTGAAACCGTGTCTTCAACTGAGTGTTCTACGTCTCTATTACTGGTGCCTTAGACGAATGAGGATAAAAATAAACTTACACATTTGCCAGTTTAGGTGTTACGCTGACATAAGTACAGTTGTAGTGCATACAGGGTGTGTCGGTGTCTGCGTCGTCCCCGATCTCTTCCGCCTCGCCCGCTTCTGACGTCAGCTGCACCAGCCTCTGCAAACAAACCAATATCCAAATATTCGCCATTCGCAAACAAAAAAAAAAGGATGGATTTATGATAGTGTCAAAAATAGATTATTCTAGACTGCCAATTATGTTCAGCTGCAACTCAAACGGCTGTTAGAGAAAATACAACAGACATATTCTTCGCTGGAAACACCAGCTTTCCATTAATAAGCCAATCAGTCGATAGAATGCTGATCAAGGAACAAATAATCAAACAAAGCTAATGAATGGAATGAACGACTCACTACCTTATATACCTTGCGGAAGGGAGGGTCCGCTATACGTGTGTCGTGGGTACAGTGACATCTATTCTTCGGCGCACCCGCCACGGCGTATATTGTCAGGGTGTCTTCAGGCTGAGCCGTCAGGCTTCGTGGGTCCATTTCGAGCACAACCCAAGATACATTTGAAGGAAATAGCACCCTGTTTAAAGAGAACGGTTCAAAATCCAAAAACTAACTGAATACTAAATAAAAATAATGAAATGTATAAAGTGTAATTAATAAGTCACCTCATATTAGTAACAGTGGCCTGTTTATAAGGATGTTCACTCTCCAACCAGGTATAGTAATGAGTTGTTGTGGTAGAAGGGCCCTCCTCAGAAGTCGGGATTAATAGATTCATTGCAGCCACATGCGGCAACAGTTTATGAATCATTTCCAGCAACTGAATCACGCTCTGAAACAGTGATTTGGAATGTTGTCTATACCACGAAATAACCGCAAGAAATTAAGACAGCGACGTCGCCGATCTGTACTTTAACAACATAATGTTTAAATATATTTAAATCAAAAGCAAAGTACATTAGCAAAATGTAAAAACATGCCTTGGAATCGTCTAATCCCTCCAAATTAGCCAAAGTGTATGGAATAAGCGTATTGATTGCTGGAGAATGTTGCAACACAGATGCATTTCGCCTGAGGTCTTCAGCCGTCAATTCATTCCGTAGCGTGCTGAATAAGTCAGCACCTCGGTCCATTACTACTGCAGCGACCCGAAGCGTAATTGCTCGAAGCGCAGAAATCAAAGTGTCTGCACTTTCTGAGGTATTTGTAATAGATTTTGAGGTGCTGTAACAAAATGCAAGTGTTTAAAGGGCGTGTTTGTAATCCTGTAGAACTTTGTGGGAGGTCAAAATTTACAGATCTACATCACGCCTGAACTCCCAAGGATCAATATCAGATTACGTCCCGAATTTTCTAATTTCTATGGCCCAATTTTTTTCTTCAATATTTGCAATAAATGAAATGACATACCTTGTAAACGACTGAATTTCAGCACAATAACATAGTTATATAAGAAATTCAGTCGTTTACAAGGTATGTCATTTCATTTATTGCAAATATTGAAGAAAAAAATGGCGCCATAGAAATTAGAAAATTCGGGACGAAATCTGATATTGACCACCAAATGGGTTAGGCAGGGCATACAAAGGATTACTACATAGTCAAAACCATGACTACTCCCCGTTTCGTAGCCACTTCAAGCATCAGTTTTGGGTTTTAAGTAAAAAGGTATACCTAATAACCACATGCCGCTAGACTGTCGGCTAAAATGCACCTTAACCTTTTTCCGCCGATACCACACGGCAAAAAATTCAATACCTGTAATAAATAAGGCAAGGTATCTGTCCTCTAGCCAGTGTTGTTCCATTAAAGCTAAGCGAGCACGAGGCGAATCGGAAGGTGGTGCCATCCGGTCCTTTAACTGAAGGCAATCCGCAATCTCCGTTAGCAGTCCGTCCTCCATGATTACACAATCGCACTGCATAGCGTAGATCCTCCTGCAGAAAAAAAAATCCTGGTACTTTCCACTTTACCAGCACAATGTTAAACACCAATATGTATAGTATGTAACTCAAGTATAGTTACAACTAGGCTAGGTTAGTTAAGTATTTGTTGTTGGCCAAATGGAAAAACACTCACTAAAGGGGGCGGCTCCATTGATTGCCAGGTGGACGATGTGTTTACATTACCCCTGTATTCCGCAGAGCACGCAACCATTACGTAGAAATATCCATTATAGCATAATTTTATTCGTTAACTTGGATAAAAGAGATAAAATAGTAAGAGGTTGGGAGCCTGTCGCCTATGACATACTTTTAGCCTATGTTCCTAGATTGCTTTTTACAACGACACACGGGAAAATTTTCACCCCATAAGTAAAATAACAACAACAGTTCTGTTGTCGTTAGTAAAAGTGTAGTAAGTAGCTAACCTTCAACGGCACAGGGCGGTCAAATTTGAGCTGCACCATGTCATGCTGGCAGTCGGAGGCGGAAAAGGCGCCGTGGGCCACTTCCACGCTGACCCAGCAGTGCGCGGGGTTCGAATCCTCGCCCGTCGCCCTCAGCTGCTGTACACATGGATTGTTGAGCTTACATCAAGAATTTAACGTTACTTGGGTCACCCAGATCCCGAGACCCGCGTAGCGTAGAATAACTATTTAAATTTCAATGTGTCTACTTATAATTACGCTTAGGACATGACAACTTTGACTGACTGGCCCAAGAGCCGTCACTATAGAAAACAGCGCAATAAGATACGTTGTTGGCTAACAGCTTTTAAATAGACTGAAAACATAGAGGACAGACCAACTAGAGAAACAATGATGGTCACCCAGTTCCGCAAACCGTCAGTTTATTTCAACTTACAAACTTTCACAGAAACTGTAAAGAGCCAATAACCATAGAGGAAAAAGCCACTGCGTTACGCGCAATCTTGGGCCGGCCAATAAGAGCACAGCGAACGCCGCCATGCTCTGGCGGAATCTTCTTCGAACAAATTCAATGACATTAGTACTCTATAGGTTCTGTCCTCTATGGCTGAAAATGATGATAGTAGAGATAGTTACATCCGAATATTTTGTTCAATACGCGTGAAACATACCCGCACGTCGTGCAGCAGCTCTATGGAGTACTCGTAGTTGCCGACGCCGCCGAAGACGCTAACGCCGACCAGCACGACGCCGGGCCGGTCCACGGTGAAGCAGATCGCGTCCGGGCTGCCGTTGCCGGTGTTCCACGCGCGGGACTGGTTCACACGCATGAAGCGTGACGGCGTGGAAAGGTTTTTAACTGTGTTCGTGTCTAGATCCTCCTATGCAGAAGATGATAAACAACTTCTTATACAATTTGTTCTTATTCAGATAACTACTTTAAAAAAAGGAATTTCTTGAAGGGTAAAAGGGCTTGGGTCCTAAATATGAATAGAAATGGCGTCACGATAAACTCACCCTAATGTTTGTGGCACTATGCGATAACTCGGCTATGATCCGAGCAGTTAGTTTACAGCAGAAATCAGACAGCCGTTCGTGCTGCTTGATCTCGCCGTGGTCGTGCGGCTGCCCGCACTGCCGCGTCATCATCTGCTGCTTGATGGGGATCGTCACTATGTCCAGAAGTCTCGGTATCACGTCTAGGAGATGCCACTCTGTATGATTTGTCTTGACATCGTCCGCTTGCTGAAATACATCAAGTGTACAAAGAAATAAATAAGGTAAATTACAAATTTTGCTTCGAAAAATATAAATAATTACCTTTGGAGCATTATTAGCTCTAGGCGGAACGGGAGGCGGTTTTTGCGTATGAGACGATCGAGGAACAGTTGCCGACTTCGATGGAACCTCTTTAACAACCTGTGAGCAGATTCAAACGATAAATTTTAGATCAAATTCAATATTATATCAATATTAGAAATGTGTTGCGGTGTACTTTGCTCTCCGGTCTCCTGGTTTCCATTAAGTTGATGCAGTTCTGTGTGACGGGCACTATGTACTGGAGCACGTCTCGGAGACTGCGCGACGCGCACAGCGCCGCACAAGTTGACGTCAATTCCCGAATTTGCATCGAAGGTACCATTCCGTCCTAAAAAATAACATAAATGTAAAATCCGACACAAAAAATTATAACAGCTTCTAATGCGTATTTAAAAAAATAGTTTACCTTTACGTGAAACAAAAGTGAACACAGATGATTCCATTTCAGGCTAGGTGTAGGAAAGAACGCGTGGAAACATGCTGTTATAGTCTCGTGAGCCTCTTGTAGTATAGAATTCGTCATTTCTAAAGCAAATTGCACGAAACAAACTCGGTGTGTCTTGTTTTTTCCAGGTTTTCGCGGTAACATCGCACACGTGGGAGTCTGATCGGCCATTATAGCTTGTATTAAATTTCTTACGTCAGCGATGGCGTCGAAATACGACATGTATTCATGTGAATTCCTTTTTCTATTATTTTGTGGATATATTTCGTTGATATAAGATTTGACAAGTCTTAAACACGCTCGAATTACGTACACGAGTCTCTTCTGGTGCTTCATGACTGTCAATTTCTGATAATTGATGGGAATTTGGCCGTTAGTTTCAAGAACTATTGCCTTGAAGGTATTCCAACTCCATTGCAATAAGGTTATGAGTGATCGGAAGCACGACACAGTTACTTTTCTAGATATGTTTTTCGTGAGTACTATGACTGGGTCTCCAGAATCAACATTTCTGATGGGCAACGTGTGGTCGAGGCTGACGACGTTATATAGGAGGCACGGTATTTGACCAGCATTGACATCAGTTCCATTGTTCGATTTTTTGGAAGTCTTAAAGTGGAAACCGATTTCATCATTGATGACCATAGCTTGGCCCGATGAGCCGCAGTCGGAGGACGGGCCATTGATACATGCCCATGCTACATACCATCTATTAGCCTGCAAAATGGTTGAAAATTATTAGAATCTGTCCAATCAAAACACAAACGGAAGTCAGTCTAGTTTTCTTGCCACTTAGAGGGATTTTTTTCTGTATAACCTGACAGCATGTAAATACGAACCACAAGCGGCACGGGCGCGTCAAAGAGCACGGGGAAGCGGTCGCGCGGCGCGCACTCGAACACGACCTCGTCGCTCTCGGCCAGCAGCTCGCCGTCGCCCTCCTGGTCGCCGCCCTCCGCGCCCAGCTCGAACAGCTTGATCTTGGCCGTGTAGTCGCCGCGCCCGCCGAACAAACCAAACCCACCTGCCACACAGAGGCACAACTTTAAAATCTCCCATTATATGGCGCCATTCCATAAAGTCACAGAGCCGTTACCTTTGTCAGTCATTTAGCCACAGCAATCAAAACATGTTATATTAATAAAGGAATTACCTAAGAGGATGTCAGTGTCACACATAAACCGTATCGCTTCAACGGAGTGTCCTGAATAACCCCAGCCTCCGCCATGGCTTTCAAAGCGGTTCACCGTTTGGAAATCGTCTTTTACCGGAGCAATGGGTGAAGATTCACTGTCTCTTTTGCACTCCACTAAACACGGCCTACGGAAAAAAATGTTAGCTTAAATAAATCAAATCACATGCAACATAGGGTGCGGTCAGTGATGATCATGACTAATATGATTGAACTTACTTTGTGTCATGAGCGTAAGTAAGAGAATCCAAGCACCCTAATAAGTGTAAAGCCGCGTGTATTCTGGTGACGGAGCACGCCAGCGCAGAAGGGATCGCCAGTTCCTGGTTCAAAACGGACATGTTTGTCAGGGCGACGTTGTCTACTGGCTTGTCATCAATATTGCTTATCACCTCAAAATTTTCTAGATTTTTGAAGTCTTCTAATCTCTTCATGCTGCCGTGATTAGGGTATTCTATATCTACATCGTTGGAGTAGAGATCGGATGCGTTGTTGCAACAGCGTTGGAGTTTGTGCGAGTCGAAAGCGAGAATGTTGAAGCACTTCATAACTCGCATCTGTGGCTGGTAGCACCATAGCACGTCGTACAGCGGGTCGAGGCAAGCGAGAGTATTTACAAAGTCCACCTGCTCCGACCCAGTCCAAGCGTTGCACGAACCGTCGTGTTTGTTTATTGTTATACACTTGAATGTGTGTTCTGGCCTATTGGGAAGAATAACTGAAATAGAAGAAACATAATCGGTTTACATTGTAAATTGCACTCTTGCTTGAAGGATTAGTAGCAGGAGCGTATCCTAGCTCATTTCCAACCATATTACTCAAAAGAAATTGTTTTCGGTTGACATGCTGTCGTTGAAAAATTGTGTTAATCGTAATAACATACCTATAGAATTATTATTAGCAGTGATAGTGGAGCTGAAGAGCGTGTCTGTCTTGATGAGCGCCTGCGAGACCTGCACGAAGGTCTGGTCGCCGGAGGCGCTGAGCCAGACGGCGCGGCAGGCGTGGCGCGGGCCCAGGCGCGGCACGCGGCCCGGCGTGGCGTGCCACACGGGGCTGCGCTCCGGCCGCGCCGGCTCGTCCAGCCGCGGACGCCCCAGCGAACCTTTCTGGAATGCAGCAGGAGACGCAGTTAGCCATCAGATACTTACAGTGGAATTTGTTAAACATTCAACTGTTCAAATATACAAACATGGGATTTGATGCCAATTACATAAGGTTCGTGTTAAGATATCTTGAAATCATTATCAATTTATCATATTTAGGGAGCCATTTAAATCACTGAGATATAAATGATACATTTTGTGCAGTTGAAGACAGAGGTTGCTATATTTTTTTTACTCATAGACCCCTTAGTTTTGTCGGGTTCTGTGGACCCCGTACTGCTACATTTGTACCTAAATACACTTAATTTACATTGAATCTCCCATGGACCCCTGGGAGTCCAACCTGGACCACTTTACGAATCACTGGTTTAAAAAAGCACCTTGACAAGTTTTTTGGGGTGTTAGTAATCACTATTTTTAAATTGCAAAGCAATAAACTTAAAATCCGTTGCGATCAACAATTAGTAAAAATTGGGTCTGGTGATATAAAACTGACATTCTAGAGATCACATAACGCACACAATTAACAACGGCACTAAACGTGACTGTAAATAACCTGGTAGCTGCCGAAGGTGTAGAGCTCCCCGTCGCGCGTGAGCACGGCCGTGTGGTTGCTGCCAGCGGCCACGGCGGCGGCGCGCGGCGCGCGCACGCGCACCACGCGCTGGTGCGCCGACACGTCGCCCGCGCCCAGCTGCCCGTACTGGTTCGAGCCGAACGTGAGCACCTCCCCTGCGTACCGTAACGCAGTTACAATGCGGCACGTGACCGATTTTGTTCAGGCGTCAGCTTATTCTTGTTTAAATGCCACACCAAATTATACATAACACTTCATAGGCGCCAAAATTGCTGCCAGTTAAGAAAGTATTGCCAAATTGAACTTCTATACATCAAAAAAAGAAACACAAACCACTCTTGAGATCCAGATCGTTTTTCTTCGTGAAACCGATGTAGATTTTTAATGCTTTAGACTGTTAGACAATAACCCTGCCGTTCGCAAACTGTTAATTTGATATACGTCGGGAAAAATATGACTGTACTGTTTTAAACTTTCGCGATTCTCACACATATTTATGTTTACGCGGGACTTAATCACGGTGGACAATATCGGTGAAAAGCGGGTAGTTCGGGGAGCCGTTACTGATGAAAATCAAGTGCGGGTAGTTCGAAGGACCCGGGCTGCCAAACAAACGTCGAGCTCCGCTTCAGTCAACTCGTGACCACGGTCGCTGTAACGCGGCCGAAACGTCGAGAGGTAATTAAAAAATACCGTGATTAAGTCCCGCGTAAACATAAATAAAATATGACTGTGTTTTTGGTTTGTATAACTACATATTAAAAACCGACAAAGGTCGACAAATAGATAGGACACCACCAAACCTCTGGTGTGGGGGCTTGTGACATCACTCTTCGGTAAAAATTGTAGGTAATAGCGAGGTCACTCAATTGCAAAGCAAAGCATTGTGTCCTCGAAATGTTATTAATATAGCGTCAATTCCTTACCGTGTTCGGTGAGCAGCACGGAGTGGTGCAGGCCGCAGGCGACGGCCACGACGCGGTGGCCGCCGGGCACGGTCACGCGCGCCGGCGGCAGGCAGCTGACTTTGAGGCTGGCGTCGCGGTCGCCCTCCGGCGCCGTCGTGTGACCCTCGTAGTTGCCATAACGCCCGTCTTTGTCTAAGTTAAACCATAGCAAAAAAAAATTAAAATATTTTTGTGTGTTTACGTGCCCGTTCTAGCTTCGGACGTGTAGACAGACATTCATTTTTAATATACACTCTGTGGGAATAAACGTAGGCGATGTTATTCATGGATAAATTTAGCATTCTAATGATAAAAAAAAAATCAAAAAAGGTCACGTCAAGACAACCGCGTCATCATCGTGAGCGTTTCGCCTAAAGACGCGCACTATTGGAAATTATGCATAATTAATAAAGAGCCACCTGTCTTACGGCTCGTGTCTTACACTCTAGATAAAATCTTTCTTCTGCAATGTTACTACGCCAATTTATTTGTATATGTATGTCCAAGCAAGATACACGTATAATTTAACATTTTCCTGGCATTCATTAGCACAAACCGCTCTTTGTGTCAGATCTAGTTGAAGCATCGCCGTCATCGTCGCAATCGGCAGGTCGATCAGCGCACACTCCTTTAAACGCGTCTGCGCATCGCCGGCACACTCCGCACGAACTGCAACCGCTATCGCCTTCGCCGCACCCGCATTTTCTAGAATAATCGCTTTAAGTAGTGTATCCATCTCCATCCACAGCAACATGTAAATATGTACAGTCAGCTGCAGAGAAAAGTAACCCCCCTCCCATACAATGTTTCATTGCTAGGGGGTTACCTTTCTCTGCAGCTGTCCGTACATACCATAAGTACATTACGCCAGTATTCTCTCACGGGGAACGCAGAGCCACGGAACGTTACACGGACAAAACCAATACTATTTTAGGTTTATATTTTATAGTGCAATCCAAAAAAAGCTATTTTGCTAAACGCAAGTAACATTTTAAATTACCTACGATTTAAGTAAAAACTCTTGTCTTTGGATCTTTGTGAAGATATACAAAAGAGACTACTCACTCGCCAGGCACTCTGTTAGGTAGCCGCGCGCAGTGGCAAGCGCTTGAAAATCCTGTACATTCTCGACACAATGGGCACACGCGGCAGTAGTCAGTAGTCCAAGTGTGTGTTACACATAAAGGAGGATCTTTTCCACTTTGATGACGCGTCGGAAACGACTCTGAAATATTAATTGATATCAACTTCATCCCTAAACGGACAAACAAATACAAGTAAAAGGAGCAATGCAAATATCTAAAACTCACTCTCTTTAGTATATCCAAATTCTCTACCGCATTGGCCTTTGTTGTTAATGCCGAACGTGTAAACTTGACCAAAATTAGTTAGTACGACAGCATGTGCTTTTCCAAGAGCGACCTGTAGATTGGAATCGCGTTAATTAAATGTGCTTCACTGTTACTTGTTCAGCCTTAAGCTCACAACAAAGTTAAATTATAAATACATAAATTGATGCAAGTGAATTTTGATAGCGGTACCTGAATAACCCTCTCATGCCTCAATCCAGTGACAAGTCCAGTAGAATCACATTGCTGCGTATCTTTACCAAACATCAGTAGAAGACCTTGCCTTGTGACTAGAGCTGTAGAACCGTAGTTACATGCAGCATAAACGATGAAGTGTCCCTCCGCCTGAGTAGATCACGTAAAAAAAATATAAAAATCAAACTTCAGTGTTGTAAATGTAACGCTGCAGTGTTTCATTATTAACAGACCTTGAATATTTTCTTGGGTCTAGTGGGTTTCGGCGTGCGCCGGTGTTTACCAGCGTCGCCGTCTTCGCCGCGCCGCGCCACTCCCGTGAAAAGAGCTGTGCCGTTATCTAAAACTAGAATCGCGTGCACTCCTTCGTGACCTACAGCAACCTTATAAGGGAAAATAAACAACATATTTAATTAACACTTAGCCAGATTTAGCATCAAAAAGATTGCTTTACCAATAGACATTAACATAACAAAACGTCTATTCACTCGCGTGCTAGGTTACGTACATGTACATTGTACATACGTATGTAATATAATGGAAAAACTAAATACGAACCTGGACCACTTTACACTTCTTGACGTTAGGAGCATCGTTTCTCGAAAACAAAGTCTCCTTCATCAATGTCCAACGTCCTACATGTGGCGAAGCTGCTTTATTACCTAGGCTCGTGCTCTTCCCGGTATAGTAAACCTAAAACAGTATTTATCTCAAGAACTGCATCAAAGTTAATTTAAGGAAAATACGAAAGTAAAATCATGAATCATTCACATTTCCTCACAAGATTATCGAAACTGTTAGGTAAACTTGATTAAAACATACCTTTCCCGAACTAGTAGTCAGCAGCCCAAAATCTTGCCCAGAACAGATCCCAGTCAGAGGATCTTCGTCATCATCATTCAGTTGCATTGCAACCGGCGCATCTAATTCAAACGTTCTTCTGGATAATCCATCCTCGAAGGGGGCTCTTCCCAAAGCCAGTGTTCTTCTTCTTAATAGATGGACATTGAGTTCTTTACGAGACGTCAAGATAGTAGGAGTCGTGGCCTCAGATCGTTCCGATGGTGAATTGACGTCATACATTCGGATCGTTAAACTATCCTATTAACAATATATTGTATTAGTTTAACATATGCAATTATGCATGCATAATAATGTATATATATTGAGGCTTTGGGTGAGTTTACAGTCTATGCAGATCGTTTTCAAATAAGCAATGAAGCGCAATATGTTGACCGTAAAAATATTCGATCGAATATCCGCAACACTACACTGCGAACCAGAACTCAAATTGGTCACGTGAAAAAGGATACTGCCAAGCTCAAAAGAGACTGGGTTGCACATGTATGCTGGATGCACTGCACTCTCAAAGGTGAGTCCACTAACAATAAGCCAAATGACTGCCGCTGCACGAGGGATAGCGGCGGCGAGACAGACCCAGGCGCATATGGCAAGGCGGCTTGGTTGCATGACCAAATAAATGGGTAGATATGGCTCAGTACAAGGAGTTTTAGAGGAACTGAGAAGAGGCTTTTACCCAGCAGTGGAACATTATAACGGAATGATATCAATAAAGTACTCACAAAATTTGTTAATAGAATTAATCCGAGTTGATTGCCGTCAGTAAAGACAGCTGATTTGGGTTCCACGGGAGCAGGTTGACCAGGCTCTAATTTTATCACATTTTTGACTTCGAATGTCTCTTTATCAATTTCATAAACTTCAGTCTTTTTCCTTCCAATTCTTACATAAAGCTTATTCTGTAAAAAAGGCGTATGTAATTTTTAGTTAGTTTAAGAACGACATCACTATTAGACTGTTTATTTATTACACAGTATTTTTTCGGGAGTTATGTAAAAAACCATTCATAAAGTACTTGAAAAAAATATAGACTCACTTTACAGTAACCTAGCCAGCCGTGTCTATCACTAGCGAAGAAATCTGGTTTGTACAAATAAACATGTTGCCTAATGGAGCTGCCATAGCCCGAGCCAATCTTTAAAAGGCCCTTGGAAGTAAAGACGTAAAGGAAGCAGCCGTCAGAGACGAGGGCGCGGACCACCAAATCTCCCGCGCCCGACATCAGCTGCGGGGGAAGATCCACGGGGAAACTAGTCACGAGGGACTGATGCGGGACGCCATAGTTCAGCCATTGGTTACGGGACGGAGGACCTAGAATTATAGATTGAACACTACGCTGGAGAGTCGTTAGATTTGCTGGCACCTGAAAACAATGTTGAGTTAGAATTTCATATGTGCTCCAATAAACATGAAAATTAGATACGCTTCTTCCTGTTCCCATTTATTAAAGTACCTGAAGATATTGCTCAGATAGTACAGGCGGAGACATTATGAGTGATGCTACAGCATTCAATATTAGCTCAGATTCACCACGAGCAACTGACAAGGCTATTAAACAGGAACTGCTTAAGGCTGTCAAAGTTGTAGGGGTGTCAGCCTGGCCGAGAGACCCAGTGCCACTCGCAACTTCCACCAGCATGGCATGCAAATTTGATATTATCTGAAAAATAACACATACTCAGGTACATTAGTCAAATAATTAAAGTAAATTAAATACTCAGCTTTGATGTCATGACTCATGACAGTGGGATTTGGAAATAATCGTATAGAGTAATTTAATGAAGGTAGTTGATGAAGGCCAACATATCAAAAACAGCAAAACCACACGTTTTTTCTAAGGGAGCCCCCCTAAATTATTATTTTAGTATTTGTACTTATAGAGGCAACTTTCAACTCTCTAGCTGTCACGGTTTGTGAGATACAGCCTGGTGACAGACGGACCAACAGTCAGCGAAGTCTCAGTAATATGGTCCCGTTTTTACCCTTTGGGTACAGAACCCTAAAAGCTCAAACTATGTTAGCAAAAGCAAGTAGTACCTCTGTAGGTTCTTGTGCCAATTCCTCTGGTGCATGTCCTTGAAGTACATCTAGAAGGGCTTTCAAAGCATGTTCACAGAAGTGGACATCAGTCATTCGAGCCTGCGATATTAAAGAGAAGACTGTACGCAACCCGATACCTGTGATCTAAACAAACATATTTTTAGTTCCATTAGCTGTCAATTAAAATAATGGCAAGAACTGTGTTTGCCTCAAATTCTGGAATACTAAAAACCTGTACCTTTGGAAGCTTAGCTATGGGAACTTGAGAAGAAAGATCATCATTATCACTGTCATCTGAGAATTCAGAGACTAATCCATGAAGATTTTTCCACCGGCTGAGCACAGATCTTCGGACAGTAGCATATACTGCAAACTGGGAGGGATTGCCCAGGAGGGCAGGGGCAAAACAGACAGCAAGAGCATTGGCAGCCTTCAGTCTTCGTAGTTTTTCTTTTTTACCAAATTTTTTCTGACCTTTTTTCTCAGATTTCCTATAACATAAAAAAGTAGCCCTGTTAATGGGTAGTTTAATTGTAAAATAGTAAGCTTACAAATAATAAAAGTGTAATCACAAAACAGTGTTATGAGTACATACCCCTTAGTTGAATTTCAATGGACAAAATATGAAGTGCAAATTTAATAAAAAATTGGTACTTATGGAATATCTACCAAATGTTTTCTGAAATCATATCACTATTACCATGTATGGCAACATCACACAATTACTGGCAGATCACACTGTTCATAAACATACATACATACATATTCTCACGCCTGTATTCCTAAGAGGGGTAGGCAGAGCACCTGAATTAAAAATCCAATGCCACGTTTAGCAATTTCAGGGTAACCAGATGGACTGTTCATAAACATAAGCCTAATATAGACATAACAAAGTTTTCTTCTGACCGCAGGACATGGAAAAACAAATGAATCTGTTAAACCATATCATTGAATTGCAACAAAAACAGAATTTATAAGTCTGATAAAAATAACTTCATTTGTCTCAGTTCATTACAAATGGTATTTTTACAATATTTAAAGCTCAACTGAAAAAAATAAACCGGCCAAGTGCGAGTCGGACTCGCGCACGAAGGGTTCCGTACCAAAACTGCAAAAAATCAGAATTTTTGTATGGGAACCCCCCTTAAATACTAATTTTATTTTTATTCAATTATTTATTTTTAAAGTAGATATTTAATTAAACATTCTGTAAGCATTTCAAGTATTTACCTGTTACAGTTATTTAAATAGATCCAAAATAGCAAAAAAAAAACACGTTTTTTGTATGGGAGCCCCCCTTAAATACCAATTTTACTTTATTTTAATTATTTTCTTTTAAAGTAAATATTTAATTAAATATTCTGTGAGCATTTTAAGTATTTACCTGTTACAGTTATTTAAATAGAACCAAAAAAGCAAAAAAAACACGTTTTTTTGTATGGGAGCCCCCCTTAATTATTATAATTATTTTAATTTTAGTATTTGTTGTTATAGCGGCAACAGAAATACATCATCTGTGAAAATTTCAACTCTCTAGCTCTTACGGTTCGTGAGATACAGCCTGGTGACAGACAGACGGACGGACGGATGGACGGACAGACAGACAGACAGACAGACAGCGAAGTCTCAGTAATAGGGTCCCGTTTTTACCCTTTGGGTACGGAACCCTAAAAATACTTTCTTATTAAATCTAAGTATAAATACTAACCTAGTGCCACTCCAACATAATGTTCGAAAATATTTTTTATAATTTTCTGGTATCATACATGTCAACTCAGGCACTTGGATTCTGGTGGCCATCCTGAGCGCTATTGCCTATTTCAGCAAAACCATAACTTTCATATGTAGTAGATGAAGACCTGGAAAGAAATTAAATTATAAAATTAATAATATGTAATAAATACAAATGACAATACATAATACACGAAAAAAAAGAAAACTGCATTTTGTATTAACCATCCTCATATGTACTCAATTGTAATATATCTAGTGTCCGACCGAAGCTTCGGCTTCGGCTTCGGCTTCGGCCACCTTCGGCCAAAAAAACCACCTTCGGCCAAACCTTCGGCTTCGGCCAAAATTTGGCCGAAGCTTTGGCCGAAGCCGAAGGTTTACAAGTTGTGATTTGAAATTGAACAAACGATGCCAGAGCGAGACGGATAGTGCGCAGCGCTTAGCAGGACAGCGTTTCGCCAGCCCGATCGCATTACTTGCAGTTAATTATATAAATTACTGACAACTCATAACATAATAACATAGTCACACTTGATTTAGAAGCGAAAACTGCGCATAATTTACTGTCGTTTTTTTTTACAATTAGCAAATTCTCGTATTTCTTAGGGTCAACATGGGGTCAACACACCTTCGGCTTCGGCTTCGGCTTCGGCCGAAGGTTTTTATGAAAGCCGATTAATCGGCTTCGGCTTCGGCTTCGGCCAAAATTACACCTTCGGTCGGACACTAAATATATCACATTACGAACTCAAAAGCACTTGTTTATTAAACCTATTGGAAAACTAAGTATTCTTAACAACAACTAAAGTAGCCTTGCAATAATTAATTAAAACATACAGCAGAGACCGAACGGTCCGAAATATAAATCGCCGCAGCATCTACAGAAACGATAAAAAGAGAAACTAGATAAACCAATAATTCAATTTTCGCAGGGCCATAACTTATTTCAAACATTTAGTTTCAAATTTAGTCTACCAGACTTTCGCTCACATAATAAATTTCAATTAACAGAATGTAAGTACTGTACTTATAACTTATAACCACTAAAATTATGACTGGCAATCTTCAATTAGTAAAAAGATTTTTGATGCAGCTTAATTTCACCCAATTAAACAATATCAGTACCTGATAGCGCCGTAGCCGCATTCTTACTGTTTTAATATAGTAAACTAAGTAATTCAAACTCGGCGAGCTTTATGTAAAGTTTGTAGTAATGTCAAAAAATCAATAAACACACGAAGCTAGTGCATCCCATTTCACTTAAAAACCGATAATAACCGACAGATAACTAATAAAATAGCAACAGATCAAAAAAGAATCAACCACTTTTTATCGGCAAATTGAAAACATTTAAAAAAAGGAAAAGTAATTAGCTGATACGCAATAATAAAATTTGGTGAGCAAACCCAAACAGCATTTAAATAACTTAGTCAGCATACAAAGATTTTGTCTGCAATAATAAAAATCAGGCAGCAATCTTTGTTCCGCAAATAATTTTGATTATGGTCAAAAATTAAATCATTAATAGATGTAGGCAGCATACCAATACAATGAGTTTGCATAATAAACATTCGGTCCGCAAAATAATTGCTTGGTCAGCAAGATTTAAAGAATGATCAGCAGAGAAAACATGTCTAATGTCTATGTCGCAGGCGGATTGTATAATCCGCCGCTTTATATAACGCCTAGCCGTTTTGCAAAACAGCGCCGTTTTGTAAAACGGTGGCTCAACGTTCAGCCGGATTGTAGTTGCGAAACGTTCTTCAAAGAGGCGGCCCACGTTTAGCCGCATGGTACTACTACCAATATTGTAGGGTGACCATGAAATGTTGAAAATGAAAATATTTAAACCAAGGTGTTTTTAGTTAGTAGTTGACTTATTTAAAAAGAAAATATTTTCTGGGCTTTTATAAAAAAAATACTAACCTCGAAAGCCAAGGCGGGAGCTCGCTGCGCTTCGCCCCCGCCTTGGCCTTCTAACCTAACCTGTCCGAGTCGTATTCGCTCTGAGGTGGTCTTCCTCGCTCGCTGCGCTCGCTCGGTCAAAGCGGCGGCTAATCTCTCGCCGTATTACATTATGCCTAGCCGTAATGAATAACGTTTAGCGCCGAATTCATTCCGGCGGTTTTTCGTTCTGCCGCATTCAATCCGGCTAAACGTTGAGCCGCCGCATTACAAAATGGGGCGTTATGTAAAACGGCGGATTATACAATCCGCCTTCGACATCTATAACTCTATAAGCATTATAATTGATTGGTATGCAAATTTTAAATATGGTAAGCAAAATAACTAATAGCTTAAGTACTTAGATATCTTCTTGATTATTTCAGTGATTATTTAGATCCAGACTGTTTCAGTGTGCAGTGTGTATAATGTAGGGGACAAATAAATTTATGGAAAATTAAGGGATCCCTCTGGGAAGGTTACATTTAGGTACGACGCCGAGCGAAGCGAGGAGGAGTGTTAGGTAGAATCGTGATCTTGCAGCGCGCGAGCCGAGCGAGCGAAGCGAGCGTGCCGCGGCAGCGGCCGGCGAAGCGCCAGAACCGTGTTATGGCAAATAATTATTATATATTTTGCTTTCTGAGCGTTACCCATTTTTGATAAAACAGGAACAGCTTATTGTTGCTTATATAATTAATATGCAGTATGTACTATGCTGACCTGTTAAATAACACCCTTTAAAAATACATTGTAACTGTTTGTTATCTATACATATAATAAATCTGTAACAAGTCCGTGTCTGTACATTGAAGATATTTGAGAAAAACTGTTACTAGGGCTATTTA
>BHDV01002457.1:106430-124190 GCA_005406045.1 Adoxophyes honmai | reverse complement strand
TAAAAATGAAAATCGTTACAATATACAATTCAATTATGAAAGTAAATTATTTTTTCATACCTAAATTGTAAAATGTAAAGATTTTTATTTATAAAGTATATGTTTAAATAAAAAGACACGTCAAGATGGTTTACCATCTTTTAAGTACCTATCGGTCTCTAGTATAGTAACTTTACCTATTACACGTAACTAAAATTAATTGAATCTTTCTTATCATAATCCAATTTCTATATATTAGTAGTCTACGTACATAGTATCACATAGTCACATAAGTAGGTGTGACTATTATATTTGTGTAATAACGTTTCCGATTAATCAAAATGCAAGCGTCATTGTCTTCACGTATAACACTCTTGGGACATTGTCCAACCATCGGTATGCGACCTAATTTCTTCAGCTACATAATATAGTGGAGCGTTATCTTATTTTTACTTTAAATGCCAAGAATACATAAGCGCGCCTTTGTGTTCAGAACCCAAATTTAATTTGAGAAATTAGTTTTTGGGATAGTTTAGTCTTCGAATTAAATTCACAATAATTATGTGTTTTCAATTTATTATGAAACTTCTTCTTTAAAGAAAACATACATACATACATACATACAATCATGCTTGTGTTTTTAAAATGGGGTAGACAGAGCAAACGTGACATAAACCAAACCATGATTATAATTTTATTACGCTTTGCAGCCACTTCTAGCAAAATATTTTAGGTTTGCAAAGATGGAAGAGGTGGAATAGTGACAGGTTGCTAGCCTGTCGCCTTAAGCATCCCTAAACCTATTTCTTTAGTCGCCTCTTACGACATCCACGGAAGAAATGGAGATGTGTTATTCTATCCCGACACCACACGGGGGAAAACATAGGTTGGATGTTTTGTTAGGTCTGTCATGTGGACAATATTTGTCTATTTTATACACATAACAACATTCCATGGACTCATAGCGCTATAACGACTGTATGTATTGCGATGCCTAAAAAACTTTTTTTTATGTAGAAAAGTCAATCATAAAAAAACAATTTTTATATTTTTAATTTAGTTCACGACTTTTAAATTAACACCGTTTTTATACATATATATATCACGTAATTGATGGCACGTTCTTTAACTATTTTTTGATACATACTGTGGCTACAAATAGTACGCAAACTTTGCGCCCCAAAGTATTTTTGTTCGTACAAGTGCTTTTTTGAGAGGTCTGTGCCCTGCAGTGGGACGTATTTAGGCTGATGATGATGATGAAGTGCTTTTTTATTCGCTCGTTCGGTCACATTAACTACGTGTTCTACGTCTTTAACCAACTTGTTTTATGACAACCTTAAAAATAATAATTGAAATCGGTTCACCATTCAAAAGTTCTGAGTTATCTAGGCGTAGTTCATTTAACAGTTGAATAAGCAACTTTTCATGCAAACATTTTTAAAAGTAATTCAGATTTTAATAAAATTAAGATGGTATCAATCGGAAAACAAGATCTATCGATTAAAAAATATTAATCGAAATTGGTTCAACCATTAAAATCTTGAGGTAACTTGTGTATAAGAGACAATCATTCCATTTGAGAATATGCTCCTTTTTTAAAAGTTTGTTAAAAAATCGAAGAGTGGCTTGCTCTTTCAATGAGGGAGTAGGATAAAATACGCTTAATAATTTTACGATTCGTGTGAGTCATTGATCAAGAAGCATCTTTTTCTCATATGTGTCAGTCGCATCTATGTTGAATAGGATACAAAAAATTTGCTCCTTATAAGGTCAGAGAACTCGCCAGGTTTCCTTTGCGTGTGTGTGACTTGCCGCAATTTGCCGCAGCTTCTTGCTCAATGCGAGAAAAACTGGCTTGTGCTTTGAGTGGACTGCAAGCCAAGTTGCAATGCATACAGGGCGACCAGTTTCAAAATTTAAATGATTTTAATTCTTGTCAAGCTTCGAATGGAATTAATTGAAAAAAGAACTTAAAAAATCAGTTACAACATATTTTAGAAATACTTGATATTATTATTTATACTTAACTAATGTTATTATTGGTGCTAAATAATCTTGAACAGTAGTGTTATCAAGTTATCATATGCACAAAACAACGAAAAATTACTAGTAGTTTTTAAGTCTAAGTGTACCACAAATTACCTTAAGCCTGTACCTGAATAGATGCTGACCATAAACATCTAAATTTAATACAATGTGAATTCTAATTACTTACAAATAAAAACAAAGCAAAGTTATAGATATGTTTTTGTTGTTTTGTGCATCTGATAACTATTGAAGATTATTTATTTTATAATAATTGTAATAAAATACGGATTTCGTAACTCAAACTGACCACGGGTGCACATTTTTGGACACTGGAATATCTCCAAAATAGTAGCATGCTTTAGCTTATTTTTTATATTTGCATAGTTAATTTAGATTTTGTGTTTGTATTTTTAAGGACATTGATACTGATTCAATAAAATCACTTCGTTATAATGTACGTATACTATACACATTACATTACAAACATGATGCATGTATTCCCATATGGGTAAGAAGAGCACACGAAAAGTTTAATTTGTACATTATACTATACCGGAAATTCCAAAACTATGGGACATGAGGAGAAAGTAGGGCTGGGGGTGAGTTTAGGCATCGTTGTTACCACTGTAAATCTGGCCAAGTTTTTGCCGACCTCTATAGTTACCTACCTTAAATGTTTATAATATGACATTTTATTCGAAGGAGAGTTTGATAGTACCTATGTAATCTAGGTATTACTCCTTTACCTCCTTCTCTAAACTAGATAAAAACAAGAGTCCTGTTATAAAAATATATGAGCCGTTGGTAAATGAATCCATATTTGAATCAACGTAACAGGTAAGGTAGGTTCGCTCTTGGAATACTGAGAAAGTTTTTTGCTATTTTCGTTTACAAATAGAATTCATTGAATGCGTCGAACAGCCAAGCAAAAGCAATTTAATACCTAATTAAACTAATTATAATTTTTTATTACTTCATAATAAATATTTACTTGTATTGAAAAATACATTTAAACCGTTCTACTTTCATACATACAAAAAGTAATTGAAACTGCTACTAGAATGAAAAATAGAATTATTTAATAGGATTAAAAAAGAAAACAGGATTCAAAAATAATGAACCCCTTTTTCCCTAAATGCGTGCATTGATTGTACCGTCGCCTTCGCCGCTCGTCGCACGTTCTGCCTCCGGCGCTCGTCCAGTCCGCGTCCGAGGAAGATCGCGGAGTGACGTTGATTCCGCGCCCGTGAGCTTGCCGCATTCCACTTTGTAATAACATTCGCGATCCCGCGCCTAACAATCTCGCTTTAAATTAGTTTCACTATTAAGTTAACGAAACACTTTTCAGCTAAATTCTTTAATAAATAAAAGTGCTTTTTGTAACTAGGTTGTTAAAATATGATCTGTTAATCAGGGTTTTTTGCAAAAAAATATAATAATAAACCTACAGTTACAAAAATTCGGTTGTTGACGGTCGTATCACGTGCATTATTATTTTTATGACGTGGTGTATATGACTATGGGATTTTGGTGCTCACAATTGTCACATTTCGACGCCACAGCTACAATTTAAGCGCATGTTTTTTTGTCTGTCACTATAATCTGTTAATAAAATACTGTGTGCCTGTTAAGCAACAGTTTAATTAAATAAGTAAACCAGTAGAACTAAAATTACAAATATAATCGATTAAATATGTTATGTTTATGTAGCGAATTCATTAGATCAGACCGTATCGGCTTTGTTGAAAGTCTCGATCGTGATTTGCCCGATGCATCAGGAAATCATACAGGTTAGGGTAGCGAAGTCGGCGTTTTTGTACACAGAGGGGCTCGGCTGCATTAAGGTTAGCCACTTAAATTCTTCTTCTAATATGCGAAATAATGTCCATATATTTTTATATTTTCAATCATACTCGATCCTTTATCGAAAGAAGATGGATAAAACTGGATAAATTCTTTTTAACAATTTTATGATGTTAAATTTACTTTTATCGCCCAGTCTCTATAAAATATTAAATAATCATATTTTACTTGTATATTTAATTAGAGTTCTTATTTTAGTTTCAAAAATTTCTAAATAGTAACTTATTCGTTAAGCCCTGGCGCAATAGGTGTGCCGTTATAGTACATATAACAATTATCACTTAAAAGTTGTTCTCATGGGGCATCAATCACACTGACACCTATTGGTTTGTAAATAGGTGTTCACCGGTCTGTAAATTGAGGTCGGGAAGTCGCCAACAATGGATGATGGGTCCGGCGAACGATTTAAATTGTCTCGCAATCGCCATTTCCGTCGCGCTCCTGCGGCTGAGGACGCGACCAGACCTCGGGTTCCGTTCCTGCCCCCACTTGGGTTGGCACGATTATATTCATAAGTATCCTCTTGACAAATAGTCTCGATTGTTATACACTTGAGAACTTCCCCCCGTGTTGTAATATGTAGCGACATCCGATAGTCAAATAATATGATCAGCATTTGAATATAAATGCGGGAACAGTCTAGTAGGTTGTAGTCCCTGTAACTTAAAATTTATTTCAGTGACTGTCCAAGGGATTAACGGTTCTAAATATATTGAATTGATCTACGTTTTTTTGTTGTTTATTCAAAATACAAACTATTTTTTTTATAAAAAATCATAATAGCGTCTGCTTAATGCCTAAGTTGCATAATTAGATAAAATTGATGATTACCAATGCGGAACTATTGTCCCGTACGTAATTGTCGTATTTACCGGTTCTTAGCGACGAGAAAGCGAGCTTGCTGATGTCTATTGTTACCGCTCGCTGGTGAAAACGGGAATGAAAATTATAGTTTTCTTATTATCATATCTTCTAAAAACATCAATACGCTTCGGTTAGTGATAATCACACAAACGTACACACAGAGCACATGAAACGTTACATAGTCAAAACCATGACTACTTCTCATTTCGTAGCTTCATTTAACATAACGTTGAATTTAAACAGATGAAAGAGGTACAATAGTGACAGGTTGCTAGCCTATCGCTTAAAACATACCTACACCTATTTCCTTAAGAAGTTAAGACATCCACGGAAGAAATGGAAAGGTTTTATGCTATACCCCACATCACACGACTTGAGATAATCTAATTAAATAAAAAGCAAACTTGTAAGAATCGGTCTCATGCGTGAATGGATTCGAATACCAATGTCATAATATCGAAATTATAACACCCCAAATATGTTATTCACTTCGTATTCAAAATAACTTGTAGTTTTGGAGTTAGACCATATGTTTACGTGAAAGCACTAAACGCCCTGAGATCATACTGAAATTTAAAATAGAGAGAGAGAGGTTTCTGTATAACGACCTAGGAAGTTTTCGGTTCATGACTAAAAGCAAGAAAACGTTTGAAATTAGTAATAAAAGTATATATTTATGAAGAACATTGGAAATTACTAGATGTAACGAGTGGATGATGTTTTGCCACTGAGAAAACTCTGAATACTAGTGAATACGACAGCGCCCGTAGTGTCAATCAATTATATTGTAATTCATGATTATGAGTGACATTTGGATATCCATTAATAAAAGTAAAAATCACAATAAAACTAATTGTTGTATTGCTGTTGACAGAGACCACGATTAATACAAAGTTTTCCGATAAAATACAACGGCAAAAAGTTTTGTACTACATCTGTAGCCATTTGAAAGGTTTCGAAAAATGGAGCACTAAATTGACAAACTGACATAAATAACCTTTCGGAACCCAAAATAAAAAAAATATCGATTGAGTCTCAATCGCGTAGAATGGTGTAACGAAGTAAGCCCCAAAAATTTCGGTAATCAACCAAAGGCTATCCAAAAAATTTAAGGAAATCTGAGTAAAGGCGCACTAAAGGTTAAATGAAAATTCAAGACTCTTCTACTATATTATTTATTAATGCCGTCATCGTTCGGTAGAAAGTGGATGTTTAAACTGGGCCTGCGCATCACTTCCACGCATCACTTCCACGCATAGCATAGCCGTGCTTAATGTCACCAAATACCGTTCCACTCGTGCATAATCGGAAATTTAGTTCAAGTTGTGAACAGGTGTTTCGTATCATAGCAACGTCTATACTTAAGTACTATTTATCTCGAATCTTAGTTATACTTAATAACATAATCTCCAGTCTATTTACCGTCTAACATTTACAAACTAAGAACCATTAACCTTTTATAAGCTTTAAACAACTAGTTTGATCTTTTACTCTCTTAAAACTGACATAAATTACATTACCACTTCGTAAATTGCTTTTCAAAAGCATATTGTGTTCCGAATAACGATAATTGCATACAATCGCATGACGAGTTGCTATTAATTAATTTGGCTATGTCCTTTGTTCAAATTAATATTTGATGCCCTTGAACGTCATTGACGTAATTGACAATGCAGCAAGAATGCAATGTGAATTAGTTAGGAACCAATACTAGAATGTGTTTATTAAAAAGCGTGACTGACTTGATAGTTCGCAACGAAGACAATGGGCACAATTATGGCGCCGGATCCCACCACATGGCAGTGATAATAATATTTATAATTTCGTCATATAATCGTCATCCTCCTGTTGAATACGTACAATATCCAGGGGAAATACAAAAAAAACCTGTGGCACTTTTTAGCTACTCATATAACTTTTGTGAGTAGGTATATCTATCCACGACCGTTTAAACGAATCATTATAATGAGGCCTTGCACATGTAGTTTTAAGTGTTTTATATTATAAATATTTATATATTATAAGCATAATTTTTGTAATCATTAACCGTGTTTATTTTTATTTTCGCTGTATACCTTAACAGCATTTTTTGTGCTCGCTAATAGTTTACCGTATTGCATCTCTAACGTTTATTTAATTTCGATTAATGCCACAATGCTCAAATTTTTTTGATCACTAATAATTTTAGTCGCACTTTACCTCGATCGTTTATTTTATTTTCATTTTAGGTTTCAAGTGTATTTTTTTATCGTTAATAGATGTAACAGCACACTTTGTTTTATTTATTATCTTTAGCTGATATTGTTAATAATTATCGCGTGTCAATGCGATTCATTTCTACAATGACAAAATTTGATGAATTTCTAAAAATTAAAATGTAAGCCCGTAATACATACATGAATCGCGCCTGTGTTCCCAAATGCAGGGATCGAATACCGGTATTATTTTCATACATTTATACCGGTATTTAATTTCGGTATGTTATTGTTTTTGTATGTTATTGGATTTTTTCACTTAATGTCGTACTTTTGTAGGATTACCTAAATACTATCTAGGAATACCAAGCTAAAATTCCAAATTAAAGGAGAAATTTTAGTTTTTAGTAATACCGGTAACGATCCCTGCCCAAATGAGGTAAGCTGAGCACACGAAACTTTACATAGTCAAAACCATAATGACTATTTCACTGTATTAGTCCGTAATAAATTTAAAAATTTTACTTATTGCTAGTTTTGTAGAATGTGAAGGATTTCTGAAAATTTATAAACAAAGTAGTTATGTATTAAAATTTGTGATATGCAACGTTATTAATTTATTATATTGTTACCTAATAGTGTATGCCTTTTCAGAACACTTAATACCAAATCATCTTGATAGAAAATGTTTATCTTAATGTGGTAGATAGCCTAAATATTTTACCTATATCCTATTCAAGTTAAATACATAGTAAGAATAGCATGGACCGTTATTTTTAGGGTTCCGTACCTCAAAAGGAAAAAACGGAACCCTTATAGGATCACTTTGTTGTCCGTCTGTCCGTCCGTCCGTCCGTCCGTCCGTCCGTCCGTCCGTCCGTCCGTCTGTCAAGACCCTTTTTCTCAGGAACGCGTGGAGGTATGAAGCTGAAATTTATATCAATTACTCAGATCTAATGTCCCTTGAAGCTGTGAAAAAATCAAACTTCTAAGCCAACGCAATCAAAAGATACAGCCGTTTATGCCGCAAATTTTCGACACTTGCAAGGGAATCAAAACCTACAGGGTGCTTCCCGTGAACTCAGAATCTTGAAATTTGGTACAAAGCAACGTCTTATAGCATAGATAAAGGAAAAATTACGAAAACCATAAATTTTTAGTTACATCACATAATATATATTTTTTTTATAATTTTAAACTTACTACCCATTTCCTCATAAACACATAAAGGTATTAACTTGAAATTCATACCAAATACTCAGGTCTATAATACCTTTAAGCTGTAACAAAATCAAACTTCTATGTCAACGCAATCAAAAGAAACAGCAATTTAAGCTGCATATTTTGAAACTCGCAAGTACTCGCAAGGGAATCAAAACCTAAAGGGTACTTCCAGTCGACCTAGAATCTTGAAATTTGGCATGAAGCAACGTTTTATAGCACACATAAAGGAAAAATTCCGAAAACCTTAAATGTTTAGTTACATTACAAAATATATATTTTTTAATAAATATAAATTTATTACTTTTTTCCTCATGAACGCGTAGAGCTATCGTCGTGTCGTAATGAACGAAATTTGTAAACCTTGCAGGTTTGTACGGAACCCTCGGTGCGCGAGTCCGACTCGCACTTGGCCGGTTTTTTTATCCAAATACGAAGCGCGTCCATGCCTATAAAACCGGATATTAAATGGCCGTCGATGTATGAGTTTTAACTGCCCATTAAACTACCACTGAGCCCTAATTGTTGGACAGCTAAGCATGTCGCCTTTAAGGGTTTCGTTAACATCGTGGTTAAATTTTTTATGAGTTTAATGGCAGTAAATTTGATTGCTGGCTTAGTACGACGCCCTGCTCACTTACACAAGAACTTTTGCTACATTTCTTTTCTATTACGTAATATTGTTGACTAGAAGAAATTATTAACGGGCACGCCTCTACTTATAACACCACAACAGTTTTATAAAATTTAAAGACTGTGGGGTTTGAATAGCAATCATTTGAAATATTATATGTAGTAAAATTCATGATTTTCAAACGTGTCTGTTCTATGTACATTCCCACGAAGATAATCAATCATTTTCTGTCTGTGCAAAGTAACATTAGATGAAAATTCTGTTCCGAGTGGTCGGTGACGCGTCTGGAATGCGCCGCGCTCCGGCGACAGTAGAAACCGACGCGTGCTGCGGAATGTTCGCATTTCCATCGGCGCTTCATAAACGTTACATTAATTAGCTGATTACGATACTCTTCACCATGTCGAGATGCTATTGCTCTGATATTCAGCTGAGAAAGTAATTATAAATAGGGATATTTTAATGTACCCCTTTTAATTAATTTTGATGTTAAAAATTATATTAAAAATGGATACTTAACTTAAAAAACAGGCATGGTTTTGTCTGTGTAGGGTTTCGTGTGCTCTGCCTTCCCCTTTGGCAAAACAGGCGTAATGTATGTTTTTAAGTGTAAGTATTTATGGTTTCGGATTTTGGTTTAATTCCCTCTGGTTAAGCAGTAAAAGAAATTTAGCTACATAATAATGCTATTTTTATGTTAACATCGCGTTTGGTTCAAATAGCACAGGGGCAGTTCTTGCATTACTTTAGTACGATCGTTCTTTGAACAAGCCTCGCGCTAAAATACTTTAACACAATAACGGGATATTACGCTTTCGTGACCGCGACTTTACGAAATCATTGCGTTTTGATACCAATCCGACTTCGTGACGATTGTTTGTTATATATTCAGAATTTTATTAATACAAATACCTAAACCTGATAAAAAATGTTTTTAATATTCACTAATAATCTAAAAAAAATATTGTTATGAATAACCTAAACAATATGGATTTGCAAGGCACGGCTACCGACTCGTGTCGAGATTGATAACAATAAGGAGAGGAAGTTGGCGTAAGAGATTTACTATCCAACCGTAACATAACAGTGTGCGCCGGTGCAGTTCTAGGTCACTGTCGTCTTTAATCAGTAGTAGCTTCATACATAACACAGTCATCTTTGTAGTAATCAGATCATTTAATGCAAACTTTTGTGTTCTATTATTTTTTCCGTAGTGAATGTGGTTGTAGATAACGAATAGTATCGAAAGTCCGTTGACAGTATTTAAGATTTGCTGCTGTCGGTGAAATGGTCATTTTCATGTAAAATGCTCAAATATCACCGGCGATCTCATAGACACAAGTCGCCTGTGCAGTGTTTACGATGGAGGTAAGTAGGCTCGTGTTGACGTGATAAAATAGGTTTTGACGAAACTTCACACAATCTAACTTCGCTACTGCTGTTCCTAATTATCGTCACATAGGTATGGCACATAAGTTTATTTGGATCGGTATTGAGTCTTATAGTCACTAATGCATCTATCCTACACTTTTATTTTTCTTCTTCGAACCTTTGTGATTTATTATGATGACTTTGTGAGCGTGGCTTGAAAAATAAACACAAATTTTGAGTTATTAAAACATAGCCATGCGCACTCATAAGTTGACATAACACCGGGCGGCTTGCTATACTTAATGAATTAAATGCCAGCAGAATTGAACTCGAGCTACCGTCGACTTTATACCTAGCATTTTTTTATTACTAGACAACGCGAGAGATTAGTTTTCCAACAACATGCTCAATACAATCAGTGTAATATTATAAGTTCAAGATATTCTGGTCTTCCAGTTTGCGTTACAGATTATAATAGTTTAGCAAACTAACCTGCCAGTGAATGTCCTGCTTTTATGTTATTTTCCCAAACACCACGATGCGTAAAGATGAGGTGATAGTGCCATGGTGAATACGCTATATGTTAATAGATATGGATTGACAATAATAATGTACCTGTTTTAATTGACGTGGCAGGTCGTCTGGCGACTCGGACGCCGCGAGCACGACCGCCGTGGAGACGACGCTGGAGCGGTTGCGAGGCACGCGCGGCGCGCTCGAGGAGCTCTGGTCCGACCGCGAGCGCCGGCTCGAGCTGACGCTGCAGCTCCGACACTTTGAACGGGACGCTTTAGAGGTTAGAAAAAAGTCTTACTAAGGAATCTTATTAGTGAAAAATTGCAAGTAAGTCACCGATGTATAAGACGGATTTTAATAATTAGGCTTTTACTACCCGATAATCTAGTAGAATTTTCTGCAGTTTTCTTTCAGAAATCGACACTTAAGTTTCTAAATTTCCGTAAGGTCTCTGCTATTCTACTGATATTCCAAATTAATCCATCCCAGTAAAAATTTTCACCTGTTTTACATTAAATCGACTTCTTGACCGCCTTGAAAGAAATAAGTCAAATCTCCTACTTCATATGATTTAAGATGTCAGACTTGTGTGCTAAAATCGACCGTTGATTAAAAATTATCGTATCTCAAAATAAAGTATTTCCTGACTTTAACATCATAAACTAAGTTAGGTTAAAACTAAAGATAGAAAAGAAACACATAGTATGATAACATCGTAAGTTAGAGTTTCAAGTGGAGTGTTTTTTAAATAAAATACGTTCTCGACTTACGACGCCTTGAATATTGTACAAACTAGAATAAATGATTATTTTATTGTTGGAATCGAGAGTTACCATCTTACTCCGTCGAAGTATTTATATTATAACTTTATGTGCCTGTAACTATTGATACGATTTTACTTGTTAGTAAAGCCTCACGATGTTGGGACTGCGAATTGTGAAGTACATATAAATTAATTTCTGATGATTGCGGTTCTCTGCTTTGAAGAATATTCGCTTACGCATTCGTTATCAAAATTAAACGTGGAGAAGAATATTTTTTGTGTATCTTTGTGTAGCTTTGATTATAATGTTAATGTGTGCGTGTTGTTTACTGAAAACAATCGAACAAAAAACTTCCGAATTGCCTGCTGCCTTCACCTGCTGAATTGGTTAATTTGTGGAACAGTGTTATAGTTTCTGCACTTACGATAATGTTTGATAAACAATTTGTTAACATTTGCGGTCGTAACTTTCTCTAAATATGCTAATAAATAATTTTTGTAACAAAATGACAAAACAATTCTGTAGATCAGCTATTTTACAGCTAATTAGCACCGATTTTTTCTTGAATTTTTACTAAAAACATCATATTACTGAGACTACCTATACGTAATGAGAATCATTTTTGCGCTCTCCTGGAAACTCATGTTTTATAGTTACGATGTTTTTGTAATCTATGGTCGAAATGGCATTTACTCTTAGAAGTGTTATTGACAAGTTTAGTGTCGTAGCATTTGTCAGAGTAGTAACGTTGTTGTCAGGTGTCGTCGAGGCTCGAGCTGTGGGGCGACGAGCTGCAGCGCGCGGAGCCGCCGCGCGACCCCGCGCAGGCCGAGCAGGCGCTGGCCGCGCACAGCGAGAGCGTCGCCAGGATGCAGCACGCCACCTACCAGGTTTAGAGGCTCCTCCATCGGTCGATACTTACCGCACACAGACTTATATCGAAATAGATACCGCGAGTTCCTGCATTTGTATGAAAACCAAGCGTGCCACTTTTTCTCTACCTACTGTAACGTCCCATAAGCGCTTTAGTGATGGGAAATGACAGTCCGAGTGAAACCGATTCAAATGTGACGCCGCCTTATTTAAGTTGTCCTGTCTCTAGGCAGTTAAACCTAATCTAAGTGGTACAAAACTAAGTGAAATCGCGTCAAAGGAAGAGCATTGCTCTCGCTTTTGGATCTCTTTTGGCACGCGAAGTACAATCTTTCGGACCTATTTGAATGTGATATAAAGAAGCTGGTTCTACACTTACATTTTGACAAAGAGACTCATTGGGCAACTATCCCCCTATTCTCGACGGGCATGTTCACAATGCTGAATTTCTAAAAATCTTAATTTTCACCATTCGTGAACATGTGATTCTTAATCGCCTGTTTATTATACACTCTAGTTCGTCCTGCAGGTGGTGCAGCAAGGGCAGGAGCTGGCCGCGGGCATCGCGGAGGCGGCGGAGGTGATGGCCGGCGGCGCGGAGGGCGCGGAGGGCGCGCCGCTGGACGCGCAGGCGCGCGTGCAGCTGCTACTAGAGTTCTTGCACGACCGCCAGTTGGACCTGGAGGAGCTGGCCGAGGAGCGCCGCGCGCGCTTCGAGCAATGCGTCCAGCTCGGTACTCCATCCCTTATCTTAGATCTAGCTCATACTTTTACTGTTCTAGAATTAAATTGAAAGTATTATAGGGGTTTTTTTATGATTGTCTTTCCGTTGGTCTATTCGTTCCGGGTAAATCACATTCTGTGTCGGGTTAGTGTGACACCACTTTATTGCTTCGAGAGTATTTGTCGAATCCAACCTTCTGATATTTTATAAATAAGAACCTTTTCTTACCCTCGACCCGAAAATATCGTCTACAATAACTGTCTGGATGTCGTATCTCCTTTATTTATATAATACTTTGGCACATCCTGTTTGTCATTAATTGGAGTAATATTTTAAAAGCTTACTCACATTCAACTTCTGACTCGTTAGTCAAAGCCACAGTGTTATAAGCACTTATCTGTTATCTTTATCTCTGTATAGCATGTCCCCTGTTTATCGCATAAATTGTTGGTATTATAAAGAAATTGTATAAGTGTTGTACTAACTCAGTCGTCCTAATATATTGTGCGATTGTAATACATACAATATTCCTTAATCTTTAAGTACATAGATTGAATTATCTAACTAAAAGAAACTAATGTATACAAGTACTACATGAATGTGTAAAAATAGACTACAAGTCCCGGAAGTAACACAAACAAGGAAAATCTTTTTATACGTTTTTTATCACTGCAAACTGTGTTTGTTATTTTAGCTACGTAGCTGCATGTTAACGGTCTCATTGTTTAGTGCACTCTGTTTATTTAGTATTGTCAGGTCTGGTATTGTTGTTCAGGTCAGTTCCAAAAGGACGCCACTCAGGTGGTGAGCTGGATCCGAAACGGCGAGGCGATGCTGGCGGCGTCGTTCTCGATCCCGGGCGCGCTCGCGGAGGCCGAGCAGCTGAAGCGCGAGCACGACCAGTTCCAGGTGGCCGTGGAGAAGACGCACGCCAGCGCCGTGCAGGTCAAGTACCGCGCCGACGCGCTGCGCGCCGCCAACCACTACGACCCGCACACCATCAGGTCCGCTCCACATGTTTCACCACCTAATTTTTAGCTTTGCCAACTCTCCGTTCGTGCCGATACGGTTTAACTAAAATGCTTTTAAGTGTATTTGTGATAGAGAACAACCAGTTAAATCAATCGCAATTTATTTATAGAGAGATATCTGAAGAAGTGACTGAGCGCTGGCAGCGTTTAGTGACGTGCGCGGAAGAACGTCATAAACTAGTCACCGCCTCGCTCAACTTCTACAAAACTGCTGAACAAGTCTGCTCGGTGCTAGACTCGTTGGAACGAGAATACCGACGGGATGAAGACTGGTGCGGATCAGCTGCCGCACCTTCGACGGATGACCTAACTCAGTCGCAAACTGTTGACAAAGCTGCTCAGGTCAGTGCTAATGTGTTTTTCGATCCTGTAAGTTTTATGCTAATATAAACTTTCTTCATTTCTCTTGCTCCATAAGTTTGTCTTTATGTTGTGTGTATTCGACCTAGTCTGTTTTTATGCTATCGAGCATAAAGTAACATTTTCGTCAAAAACCAAGACGACCAGATCAACAGCCACACAAAAACAACTCTAAAAGCTAGCTTTATCTAGTAGCTGCGTTTCGCGAGCACCCTAAAACTACTTGATTGGGATACAAACAGCTAAAATACACAAAGCATTTCGAATAAAAAGTATAATTTTACTGTCTCATTTCCATTGTTACTTTATATTAGATTTTTTATGTAGTAAAAAAACAACAAGTAACTGAGCAGTATGCAACGATCTAAGTCCAGCTGACACATAGAGACCTACTGCAAATAAAATTAACTGATTGGAACGATATTTATGCTATTAATTTGGCATTATTTCCATTCCGTTATTTCGTTCCCATGCAATTGAAGCGAAAAGTATAGTGTACAAATCGTCCATAAAACACATTTCACATTCGATATTATATCTATCGATAAGCGCCTTGCGTGATATGTCGCATTATGCACTTGTTGTACAAATTACTATTTTTGTACAGGTGGCTGCTCTTATAGTCAAGCACGGTGAACAGAAAGAAGCATTCCTTAAAGCTTGTACACTAGCACGCCGAACTGCAGAGACGTTCTTGAAATACGCGGCGCGGTCGGCGCAAGTCCACGGCCAAACGGCCGCTGCCAGCAAAGCGCATCACGAGCAGACCCGGGCTATACTCGACACACTTCTCTCACAGGAGAATAAGGTTTGTATTAGAAAAAAATCAGCGCATTGACACTGCTAAACGTTTTGTTATTGAAAAAAGCAAGTAAGAATTGAAGATAAAATATCCAATTCTACAGTGGATGTCGTGAAAGATGATTAAGGAAATAGCTTAAGATATGTTTTAGGCGAAAGGCTAGCAACCCGCCACAATAATACCTTTTTAATCTGTATTTAAACCTAAAATTGTGCGAAACGTGAAAAAGTCATGGTTTTGTCTGTTTCGTATGTTCCGCTTGGCCACTTGGGAATACAGGCGTAACGTTTATGTATCTAAGCATAATTTGGAAATTGTGTGATGACAAATTGAGAAATAACTTTTTACTAGCGGATTCGGTGTCCAGTTCGGTTTCAGTTAGTAAATAGAGCACAATGTTTATTTGTTTACACTGGAAAAGAAATTCCATTGGCCTGATATGAAAATATTTATTTAGCTGGATGTGTAGGCGTTTAGCAAAGTTGCTACTTATTATTAGTTTGTCAGCAGCACTTGCTACTCGCGCTCTATTGTCAGTGTCAGTGTCATCGAAGTGTCCTGAGTAGATAGAAACAATAACGCTTTTGTTGGTCGGCGGGTGATGGTATCGGCGGGGGCCGTTACAGTGCCCGCACACTGACCATGCGACTCGCCATCGACCGACCATGCCTCGTGCACGTCCTGCGGCTGTGCGCGAGGATGCTCAGGAGTTTAGTCATGTGGTTTTTTCAACCGGTACATTTAGTATTCAATTTAAAATCTTACTGATGCTGTCAAATTTGTAGAATAATTGATTTTTGGTTACTAAATAATGTGAAAATGTCACAGGTTCTAGAACACTGGACGGTCCGCAAAAAGCGATTGGAGCAATGCCAGCAATTCGCTCTGTTCGAGCGGTCGGCGCGCGCGGCCGTGGAGTGGATCCGCGAGACGCAGGAGCGCTGCGGCGCGGCCGCGGCGGCGGCGGCGGGCGGCGTGGCGCGCGAGAGCCGCGAGCGCGTGCGCCTGCTGGCGCAGCTGGCCGACGGGCTCGTCGAGAAGGGCCACCCGCACGCCGTGCAGATCAAGGAGTGGGTCGCGGCCGTCGATGCCAGGTCACTGTCTCTCTAGCTCTAGCTCCCTACACCACACACTAAAGCCCTGTCTAGACTGCACGTTTTGGTACGATACGACAAATCGCATTGATAATAGTTATCTCCATTGATCATTGCATACTGTTTACGGGCAAATAAATAAAAACTCGCCCCCGATCCGAGATATTTGCTCACGATTTCTCGACTCGTCTAAACTCTCTTCTCACGTGTCATTTTTTACGTGACGTTCGTCGGTACGAACCGATTTTTATGTGAGTTTTACCAGTCAAGTTCCGTGGTTAGTTTGTCAATTAAGTATTACCATTATACTAACAATATTTGTAAATTGTTTCATGTTTGCTACGTTATATTAATGTATTTTTATTTTTATCTAGCAACCTCTTCCAGCTTAGCAAATGTTTTTCCGTCGCGGGTCAATTCTGATCTTGCCATAAATTCTCACCTCATGACGCCATAATTTACAACGCTCAAACGTCTTTTTTGCTTTTATGGAATGAAAAGATAATTAAAAGATATTAAATAAATGTTTCAGCTGAAGTTTGTCATTATCAACTATTAAAGTGTTCATGTAACATTGTTACAGATATGCGGAATTCAGCGGTTCCATGGAAGGCGGTGAGAGCGAGGCCGAAAGCGACTCGGGCGTGGCGCCTTCGCTGGCGTCCTCGCAGTCGGCGGAGAGCGAGGCGCGCGCCGCGCCGCCGCCCGCCGCCGCCGACGACAAACGCCGCAGCGCGCGCCGGAAAGAGTCAGTTGTTTCACTCAATATCATAACTTAAAGTTGTCAATTTAAGAAAAGGTCATTTGAAATTACTGAACCTATTAGTGTACCTCCGTGTGGTGTCGAGTTTAGAAGAACACCTCTCCATTTCTTCCGTGGATGTCGTAAGAGGCGACTAAAGGATATAGGTTAAGGTATTTTAGGTGAAAGGCCAGCAACCTGTCACTGTTGTACGGACAGCTGCAGAGAGAAGTAACCCCCTAATAATGAAACTTTGTATGGGTGGGTTACTTTTCTCTGCAGCTGACTGTACTTGCCACTTTAAAACAAAAAAAAATATGCTAGTAAGTGGCCATGAAACGTGAAGTAGTCATCGTTTTGTCTATGTAGCGTTTTGTGTGCTGTGCCTACCCCATTTGGGAATACAGGTGTGATGTATGTATGTATGTACTGAACCTAGTAAAAGAATCTGTCTAATTCGTGACGAATATACAACATGTTTTGTCCCAGGAAACTGGGAAATCCCACGTAACGCCAATGAAATTGTGAGAAACAGCTTGTGCAATTAAGGTTGAAAATTTCTAATTAATTGTGATTTTACTTAACTCAATACAAAAGTACCAAATAGATAAAATCTGTTATTTTTTAACCGACTTCAAAAAGGAGGAGGTTCTCAATTCGACCTAATTTTTTTTATTTTTTTTTTTTTTTTTTTTT
>BHDV01002457.1:95118-106381 GCA_005406045.1 Adoxophyes honmai | reverse complement strand
ATGTTGGCAGACTGTATAACAATCACAGATTAAATTTATTTAGAGCGACGGTTCAGAGTAATAGACTAAATATTGCGGCCAATGGGAAGCCGTTAGAATCACACCGTGATGCTAGCGCGCTATGGAACCAAACGCGTTAGCATCACGGTGTGTGTCTAACACGCGTGACGGGTTAAAGCCTTCCTTGATAAATGGTCTATCCAACACAAAAAATATTTTTCAATTCGCACCAGTAGTTCCTGAGATTAGCGCGTTCAAACAAACAAACAAACTCTTCAGCTTTATTATATTAGTATAGATTTGAAGTCGGTTTTTTTTTGTTTAAAATTATTAGTAAGGCCATTTTTTAATTTTGATAGAAAAAAATAAGTAGTTTTTTCTACTCAGAATAAAAGCACAATCGGCTAGAATAGTTAAAAAAATATTGGAAATATGTTTATTTATTTTCTAATATAAAGTAACGCAAGGAACTCGTTAGAGGTATTTTCATGTCTGGGCAGCATTTGATCCAAACCTTGTTAATCTCCTTTAACAAACTTTAATCACAAGAGGTTACACTTTTTTTAAACACCTGTTACCGGTAATTTAGATTATGGGAATCTAGATTTGGTGATTATACAGTCCCATAATGGTGTATGCGTCCAAAATTAATTGTTAGTAACGATATACTTATTTTGCCAAAGGTTCATCATGGCCGAGCTTCTACAAACCGAACGCGCTTACGTTAAAGATCTCGAGACGTGCATTACATGCTACCTCCGCGAGATGCGCACCGATCCTACCGCAGTGCCACAAGCTTTACAGGGAAAGGTAAATTTAATCCGCCGGCTATAAAATACAAATATAACGTACATATGCCAGTCACTACCACGTTCGCAGTATAAGCGCGGTTGTAACTATAATTCTTTAATTGATTTAAATTGTCAACAAGTCCTATCACTCACTCGTCCTTGTCAACTTAAGCAACATTTAAAAATTTCAGGAGGAACTAATATTCGGTAATATAGAGGAGATCCACCGTTTCCACGAGCGCGTGTTCCTGCGCGAGCTCGACAAGTACGAAACGATGCCCGAGGACGTTGGCCACTGCTTCGTGACGTGGGCGCGCGAGTTCGACATGTACGTGTCCTACTGCCGCAACAAGCCCGACAGCAATGCAGCCGTCGTGCAACACGCCGGCGACTACTTCGAAAGGTGCCTAGCTTTACTGACCGACCAAACAATAGTTATATATGTGACTGTTGCATAATACAATACATTAATATAAGAGTATTTTCGGGTTCGGGTTAAAGAATTTTATTTATCTCAAAAGAAATTTACATTTTACTTCATGAGAAAGCATGCCTTAGAATTAAATTATTTATTTTAATGCCTTATTACGTACAGTTGCATTCGTAACTTTGTCTACATTGGAATATTATATTCAATGATAGCATTATGGCTATTCACAACGCAACGGTGTGCTTATGCCTACTTTGATGTATGGCAGCGAGAGTTGGGTGTGGCAGAAGAGACATGAAAGTAGAGTGAATGCGGTTGAGATGCGTTCTTTGCGAAGCATGAGTGGTATCAAACTTACTGATAGGGTGCGTAATAGCGTGATTAGAGAGAAGTGTGGTATGAAAGAGAGTATTGTAACAAGGATAGAGAAGGGTATGCTGCGTTGGTTTGGGCACGTGGAGAGAATGGATGAAGCAAGGATATGTAAGCAAATTTACAAGGGAAGTGTGTCAGGGCAAGTCAGTCGAGGGCGCCCTCGAAGAACGTATATCGACCAGATCGGCGATGTACTAAAGGGAGGCCAAATCAGGAGTACCCGAAACCGTCGAGCGTGTATGACGAGAGTGATGAATGTTAGTGAAGCGAAAGAAGTATGTCAGAATAGAAACGAATGGCGCTCTGTTGTCTCTGCCTACCCCGCAGGGAATAAGGCGTAACGGTTATGTATGTATGTATGATAGCATTATTTGTATGACGTACAAATAACGGCTAAAACGGCGGCAAACACGAATGTCACAAACAATCGCGCATCGGCTTCGCAGCGAGTGCCGCCAGACAACCGCGCTCACCGCGCTTTCATTGCCTGTTTTATAAAGTAGACCGATTTTATATATACAGGATTCTTAATGTTCTTAATGGCCGTAGCATACAGCTTCTTAATGACGGTCCTTTTGGACGCAAAAAGCAAAATCATTTTATTCAAATTAACTTTTAAATTGTCTTTTCAATTACTGACATGTCATTGCAAATAGCGTGCTATGGTATTGTGTACTGAGAGGTAAAATGATTTATAGAAAAAATAAAACTTAACGTCGAGACAATATATGAGTGTGTATAAAATATTTTTGCAATTTGACAGTCTGTATGTTTGCTCTAACTCTACAGGTTTTTTATAAATACCATGGCCCAAATACATGGCGGCATTTTTAATAAAAAGTTAATTATGTGACAAAATATGGAATATGCTATAACTTATGAAAATATCTTATGACGCGCAGATTGTTGCTTTGCTGTCGTGTTTTTTAAGGGATATAAATGCCTGAACACATGGTTCGAACACCAACCCGTTATTAGAAATGTTTGCTGGCCATTCTCGGCCTTCAACACAGTCCAGAGCCTTAAACACAGTCGGCTTCACTGTGGACTTTAACATGTCTTTTTTATTTCTCGTGCCGCTTGACAGAAACCGATGGAAATGCACTATAGACATACTGATCTAGTTATTTATCATTATCATACCGAAACAAGAACCCTATTCACACAGTTTATATCGCTTCATAACACTTGTAGATAATTTGATAATATTCCTTTGTGAGCAAAACATACATTGTGTCATTACTTGATCAGGGTGCAGCGGAAGAAGAAATTGGAGCATCCACTGGCTGCATATTTGATTAAACCAGTTCAGAGGATAACCAAGTACCAATTGCTGTTAAAAGATCTTCAAGCCTGTTGCGCCGAAGGACAAGGAGAAATAAAGGTGATTATTCCTCTTAATTAGTGAGTACTAATAAAAACTGTTTTTTCTCTATTCACTATTCTTCACGACAATTATTACTACTGTATCGATTGCGATGAAATTTAATAAGGTGGTTAAGTGGAGCAGTGGGAAACAACTTCACGCATTTCATGGCCGACAATTCCATAGTTCCCTTGGAATAGCCCCTAATATCAACTTCTGTTAGGTCACGGGTAAATAACTTCCTTCTGGTAAATGATTCTGTGTAATAAGGCGGACCGATTTTAAAGGTCGACCGTACTGTCCTGAATTGCGGTACTTACGCGTGATACGTTGACAGCACAACGATCACGTATACAAGTTCAGTGTCATGTTTATTCTAGGCATTTGTAACAATCTATAAATCAATTCGTGACCATGGATTTGTTGAACTTACAACAAGTGTTTTTCTGACTTCAATCTCTAACCCCCCTCCCCGTGCGGTGCCGGGTTAGAATAGTCCCCCTTTCTTCCCGTGGGTGTCGTAAGAGTCGACTCTGGGAAAGGTTTAGTATTGTATGCGATGGACTAGCAACCTGTCACTGCAATATCACGTTTAACCATCGGGTTACCCTGAAATTGCTATACGTGGCATTGTTTTTTTTTTTAATTCATGTGCTCTGCCTACCCCTCTTGGGAATACAGGCGTGAGAATATGTATGTATGTGTATGTAATCTCTAACTAGAAAACTTAATCTCTGATCGCGTTTTCGTAGGTTTAATACGTATTGTTAGACAAACGTCTATAGTTTTAATACATGCGTAGAGCTACATCATGAAGTAATACGTAGGTTCTTATCAGCACAGACGCTCACTGATTTCATTCCGCGATAAGATAAAGATTCCTTCAGTTTAATCATCTGGTTTGACAGTTCCTTCTGATTTTATTTCAAAATTTGTTACATAAACACTCGAGAAAATATATCCTGTGCAGTGTTGAGGTTTTGCTTTTGTGTATAGTAGTTATAAGGTTAGTATATATGTGCAAACATTTTTTCCCTTACTCTTTATTATAACCTCCTTTATACCCAAGTTCAGGAAATTTAAAGTTGAAAAACCTTAACGTTTTGGTTACAGTCTTAAGTTAAGTGCGTTTGCGTCATATTGAACCTGTGGATGTATTATAGTTGTTTATTGGTATAAATCTTCATTGTTGGCATGAATATACTGAAAAAAAAAACAGGACTGATAAATAGAATAAATCAAATCCATGGTTTTTCTAAATGTAATCAAGAATATGTCACTTTATTATTATTATTAATAGCGTGCCCTGAACTCGCTGTCTTGGCTTCTAGCCTTAACAAAAACTGTATATTATAAACATCTACCTTAAAAGATAATCGTTATTAAAACAGGTTTTTAATAGATAAATAAAAACATCGACATCAAATAGCAATAATCTGAAACAGTTAAACTTATGCATCAGATTTCATGAAGTGATGAAATTATCCTTTTGCACGTATGTACATATTCACTAACTAAAGAGTTTCCTAGTTCGTCTTTTAAGTTGATGATTACTAACCAGTGTTTTCCAACTGGGGTAGGCAGATCACACAAGAGGTTACATAAACAAAACATGGCTATTTCACGTTGCGTTACCAGTTAGTAGGTATGACAGGTTGCTTGCCTGTCGCTTAAAATGTACCTTAACGCTTTTCCTTAGTCGCCTCTTAAGACGTCCAGGGAAGAAATGGAAAAATGGAGAAGTGTTATTCCTAACCTGACACCACGCGAGAAAACGACTGTGACGATATTAAGTATATGTATTTGTTTAAGTCTTGAAGAGGAACAAAGGCTGCTATTTTTATCCTGGATTAACGCGTGTTTTGTCCTATTTAAGCTGACCGCTCATCGATGCGGTTGTTCATTTTAAACTTGGGTCAACTCACTGGTACACATTTAATACCTATAAAATACCTAGAAATTAATTCCCGCCAGATAGCGATAGCGCAGATAGTCGCTAGCAACATCCAGTTTCTCTTTATACATCTGAGCAATTATCAAAAATTCAGCGAAGAGCGAGTCGGACTCACGCACGAAGGGCGCTTAATGCGGCTCACAGATTATATCTACTTACCGAGTCTTAACAGTGTAGCGCTTATAGTTTCGGAAAAAAGTGTCTGTGACATACAGACGGATATATCGACAGACAGACAGGCATGACGAATTCATAAGGGTTCCGTTTTTTGCCATTTGGCTACGGAACCCTAAAAAGATGAATTGTAGTTAGTGGGACCTTAGTGCACTAGTTTTAATGCATATTTTACTACTGTTTGGCTTCTAATGTAGTTAGTTAGTAAACATTTTATTGTACAAATGGAAAAATTACAAAGTATAAGTAGTAAGTTTAAGTAAGTAAGTAAGTAGTTTACGTTATCACTACGTGATTACACTCGTTTGAGACTATCGGACATGAGGTATTTAGTTTTGTTTCTATCTAAATACGTTTAGAGACTAGACATCGAATTTGTCGAGATTAAATAAGTGGACCGTTGTTAGAAGCCATTAACAGCAGACGATTTGTGTAACGTTTTCCTTCTGAGTCATAACCGTCATGTTAGTTCGTCGTACAGTTGCTCAGGACTCTGGATGAGTAATGGTTTATTCCGTACGTGTAAACAGTAATTATTAATTATAAAAATTATAATGTAATGGTGTTCAAAAGTGTAGAAGAGTCCATAATAACGATGTTGAAACAACTGATCCATTTACGTGGCGTACGAATCGGACCCCTGCCGTTGCACGACAAAGAGAATGTATGTATAGAGTTTTTTCTATTTTACTTTTTGAATAGATATGTTTTTCATTGAGATTCTGATTTTCGAAGGGAATGATTGATGTTGAATTAGATTGAAATTATTAATCACTTAATAGGATACTTTTTGAGGTGAATAAATACAATAATAAAGCAAATCATACCAAATATGTGTTTGGATATTTTATATCGGATTGTCATCAAATTACTTAGAATTATGTAAATCCCCCGTGTAATATCTTTTTTAGAATCATGCCTCTCCATTGCTTCCACAAGTATCGTAAGAAGATAAGGAAATAGGTTAAGGTACATTATAGTCGATAGGCTAGGAACCAGCCGTATTTATGCCTCGTTTATCTATCTTTAAACTTCAAAATTGCTAGAAGTGACCTAAAATATTTAGATTTGTTTAGCTAATGTATGTGTTCTGCCTACTTGCTACTTTTAGGAATACGGGCGTGACTTCATGTTATAATATGTTTTTCATGCGTAGAAGAGTAACTGACCAAAATAAAAATAATTTGTAGTTGTTCGGTTATACTTTGCTATTCCTTTTTTTTACTTATTTCTGTCTTTTCAACCTCATAAATATAATGAAATTTTCACATTAATTTTATGTTTGTGCTCGTTATTACTCATACTAGTTGTGTTTCTCTTTTGAATAGTATGATCGGGTTGTTGTTTTCCTGTTTGCTTTCGTATTATTATACTATGTGTCTAATTAACGCCATTATTAACCTAGTCTTGGAAGGGCCTTGAGTAATGGAGTGTCAAACTTGAGGTGCATGCGCATATTGGAGCTTTGAATCGTTTGTCTTTTTACACTGTAGTGTCACAGGGCAATCTGGGATGTACTAATTTACAAAATATTTCGCAAAAAAAACTGATTAAATGCTTGTCGAACACGCGCACAGAAGGTTCCGTACCATTTTCCTGCAACATTAGTACAGTAGCAAATAAACACGCAAGCCACTTTGAAATTATAAAAAAAAATCTCTTAAAGATATTACAGCTTGTCATGTAGGTACAGTCAGCGATGTATAGTAAGTAGCACTCAAGATCATTAAATACTTGGAAACACCCAAAATAGTCATTAACAATGACTCAACCAAAGCGATCAAATTGTTCGCGACATCCATCGTGTGCAAATGTATCGGAGCACGTACAACGTACATTGCCAAATACTTGGTAACGTCCAAGCCGGCGTTAGTCCCGCAACTTCCAAACCTCTTCTGGTAGCGTAGCGTAGCAGCCAAAGTATTCAAAAGTATGGAACACTCTAGGGAAATAGACTATATTACATGCTGTGTAAGGTCCACTGGACTACAAGTTTAGATGTGAAAAACTAATAAAATACGACAAATAAACCACGAATGTTGTTTTATCTTAACCTATAAATACAATAGTTACTGATTGAACGCAATAAAATAACAATTATTAATAGGAGAATCCTTTGGAGACTAAGTATATAGAAAATAGAAATATAACAATAAACTATCGGCTGTAGCAAATTAGATTCGAACAATTCATAAATAATCGCTCAATATGCCAAACGGTAAATTGTAGCTCCAACACTAATTACTTACGTTAACACGTAAGTGTCAAAAGTTCATTGTTATAAAGTTTCCATTGTAGTTATTAAGCAAAAACATAACATCAAAAATAAGGGATAGATAGACAAATTTAACTTTGTCATTGTCCCCATATATCGACTAGGACACCAGCTACAAAAATAAGCTTATAGTCGCAACAGTAAGCTGTACACACAAGTATAAATTTACGATTTTCGGATTATTCCTTCACTTGTGTTACGCGACATTGCTTTATACCAAATTTCATGATTGTAGGTCTTCGAAAAGTATCCTTGGTTTTTGGCCTCCTTTAAACAAACTTATAGGCGACACTTATAAACCAAAAGTCCATATACATATTTTGATTTTGATGGAAGCGCGGGCCTTAGTGATTACCTAAATTATAGAGTCTTTATAGACAGACGTACGGATAGAAGGACGAACGGACAACGAACTGATCATATAAGAGTACCTGTTTTCATTAATTGGCATGGAAACCAAAAATGAGCACTAATAAATGTTACAAAAATTATGCGGGAATCGCACAGTGCATTCTAAAGGCGTGAAAATATTTCTCATACTCTTAATTTTGAATTTAAGTCTACTTTTCCAATTTTTGTTAAAGTTTTGTTGTAATATCCATGTATTAGACTAATTGCATTTATTTATTTATTTGGTTTTTCTGAAAATATCTGTCAATGAGGAGTGTTATTCATTAATGAAAATTGCCATAGGACGGTCTGGAAGTAATGCTGTCGGTGCCTAAGAAGGCCAACGACGCAATGCACCTCTCGCTGCTCGAGGGCTGCGACGTGCCCGCGGACAGCCTCGGCGAGGTGGTGCTCCAGGACTCGTTCCACGTGTGGGACCTGCGCCAGATCATAAAGAAGGGCCGCGAACGGAGAGTCTTCCTCTTCGACCTGCACCTCCTCCTGGCCAAGGAAGTCAAAGACTCGCACGGCAAAGCCAAATATATTTACAAAACAAAATTTATGGTTAGTACTCTTAATTCTAAATACTACAAAATATAGTTCAGCTATTCGATAAGATTAGGAGTAACCGAAACCGTCGAGCGTGTATGACGAGAGTTATGAATGTGAGTGAAGCGAGAGAAGTATGTCAGAATAGAAGCGAATGGCGCTCTGTTGTCTCTCCTACCCCGCAGGGAATAAGGCGTGACGGTTATGTATGTACTATTCGAGAAGCTATCGCCAATATCAATTTAAAAATACTACTATTTTAATAAGTGCTTTCCTTTTGTTTTAGACTTCAGAGCTCGGAGTCACGGAACATATTGAAGGCGATGAGTGCAAATTTTCCGTGTGGACTGGACGTGAACCGATGGCTAGTGACTGTCGGATAGTCCTCAAGGCTACGTCATTGGAAGTGAAACAGACCTGGGTGCGTCGGCTCAGGGAAGTCATACAGGTAAGTCAAAAATATAATAATTAAATAAGGAATTATATTTTCCGTGTAAATCTAACATTTATGAAGTGCCAACTACTTAGGTACCTATATTTTTACAGTCGGTAGTACTTGGCCCTTAAAGCAATTATAAAATAGTTAATGATAGTTTTTTGTAGAAAATTAAGGAAACAATTTTGTTTTATCAAACGTTCTGTAATAGATCGTAAATTTTTTGATGACCTCTTTTTTCTTAAAATATCAGTACCTAATTTATGAGCATCTTGTATAGTGTTATGTAATGTAGACGCTAGGGTGCTGTCGTATTATAAAACATTTTTTTCGTTGGTTTGTTGGCGTATTCGTCGACTAACTTGTATTTCAACAATTTAACAAGAATAACCATAGTTAACGCTAAGACTTGTCGTTCGTAGGAAACTTACTTCAGCGGCGTCCTGCAGCAGCCGCCCCGCAGCCCGGCGCGCGTGCGGCCCACGAGCTCGCAGCGCTCCAGCAGGTTGATTTTGCTTTTATTTATTTCACTTCGACCAAGCCCATTCACTACACAACCAACTTCTTAACATTGCAACAACATTCGGTAACTTGAATGGCTTAAGAATTAATGGCGTTGTTGTTATTGCTTTGTGAAGTAGACAAACACATTTGTATCCTAATTCAGTATATTTCTCCCCCCCCCCCCAGCACATTTTTCCGTGTGGTTCCGAGTTTAGAATGACACCTCTCCAATTCTTCCATGGATGTCTAAGACCCGTTACATGTTAAAACCTAAAATTATGCTAAACGATGTTGTCGTACGAATATATGTATCACAAGGGTATGCTACATTAAATGTAGGATAATAATACGTAACAAAAGTTTTAAAACTGACATATTTTCAGAGACCTGGAGGATACGTTGCTGGATGAGACTTTGGACCGAAATTCACTGGCTTCATTTGGCAGTGGCAATACTACTGATTCAGATAAGGTAAGATAGTTCCTTAAAAATTCATGTATATCATTTCAGACGCGTTTGTCCGACCACTGGTTAAACATCTACTGCCAATTTCAGGCCATCCTGTATATTTTCCATAGAGATAATTTTTTTTAAATCTTTCATTTAAATTTTATTATTATTTTGACTGTTTATTGTCAGTAAGTGTGCTCTTGATTCGGAGCTGAAAAAAGGAATTGTTTCCACTTCCATGTAGCGTGTTTAAGAAGGAACATAAAAACAAAATCTGTATGGAAAGTAAATTTATACGTATTATTGGTAATCAAAATGCGTGTAGTGAATTAAAAAGAAATTATAACATAAAACAGTAGGTATAGCCTGATGACCAAGAAGATAAAAAAACCGGGCAAGAGCGTGTCGGGGACGCACATGAAAGGATTCCGTAGCTAGCTAAATTTCATTTTGCAGTTGACTCCGTACATTTTGTTTGGACGACTGTAACTATAGGGGAAAAACTCAAGTAAGTCACCTGTTGTATGTGTGAGCAACGTGTACAGTCAAGGGCAAAAATATGTAAACACCACCATACCTCAAAAAAGGGTGTCACTTGTATTATGGACATAAATTAGGGAACATCAAAACGTGCATGTATACGTTGTTTGTAAAATAAGTATGTCAACAACAAATGCAATAATATGTCCTCATCAATCAATGCATAAATTCATTCAGGGACATCATAAGTCTCATAAATATGTATACTTTCATATTATCAACAGTCAACAAGACGTAACTTTGCGTTTATAAAAATAAATCATACCCAAGTGGCCAGCTACTTCAAAGTACAGAGGTATAATTTCAATGTCTTATGATTTCGAGTTAGGGAGATGCACATTGGTTACTTTCGATTAACGGATAGTCCATTGAATGGTTTTGATTAAGAATGAAAAAACTTTAAAAGGAACATGTACCGCATTACTAACCACATTAAACATAGAAATGGTTGCTTTATTTTTGCTTTAACTTTAATTGTTGCTTTACCGTGTGGTGTCGGGTTAAGAATAACACCTCTCCATTTCTTATGTGGATGTCGTAAAAGGCGACTAAGAAAATAAGGTATATTTTTGGCGATAGGCTAGCAACCTGTCATTATTACCTTCTAACACAAAACAAAAAAATGCTAGAAGCATATACCTACAAGATTTTCTTGTAGGTTGCTTAAACCTTGCTTTATTTACTTGCAATAAAAGCTTATAAAAACCGGCCAAGTGCGAGTCGGACTCTCGCACTGAGAGTTCCGTACAAACTGATAACAACGCCATCTAGTGACAGATTTTCGAACTAATGATAAATTTTAATTTTATTTATTAAATAACCGGCCAAGTGCGAGCCGGACTCGCGCACGAAAGGGTTCCGTACCAAAAACTGCAAAAAAATCAGAATTGTTGTATGGGAGCCCCCCCCTAAATACTAATTTTATTTTAATTTTATTAATTATGTTTAAAGTAAATATTTAATTAAATATTCTGTGAGCATTTCAAGTATTTAGCTGTTACAGTTATTTAAATAGACCCAAAACTGCAA
>BHDV01002457.1:49136-94791 GCA_005406045.1 Adoxophyes honmai | reverse complement strand
ACTTTAGAAAAGTACGATGTTAGAAACCTCAATATCATTTTTGAAGAGCTATCCATAGATACCCCACACGTATGGGTTTGATGAAAAAAAAAAAATTTTTTTTTGAGTTTCAGTTCCATGTATGGGGAACCCTAAAAAATTATTCCTTTTTCTTTAATTTTGTGTCACAATCTTAATGCGGTTCACAGAATACATCTACTCATCAAGTTTTATTAGTATAGTTCTCATAGTTTCGGAAAAAAGTGGCTGTGACATACGGACGGACGGACGGACAGACAGACAGACATGACGAATCTATAAGGGTTCCGTTTTTTGCTATTTGGCTACGGAACCCTAAAAACAGAGTGTCAAACTCAAACATAAAACTTATTTTATGCTCTAGTTGTACAATCCACATTTTTTTATTGCAAACCCGAGCGTTTCATTTTAACATTCTATGTGCATAATTTCAAAACGACGTGACAGATCGACACTTGAAACAAACATAAACAATGACAAGTCTGCACTGTTTTCGTGAATTGTCAAAGCGTCCTATTCAAATTTGTTTCGTGTAACTAGAGCTTAAAGTAGCTTTTCGCAAATTTCAATTTTGCTGGATACTTAATTATGTCATTTTGACTGTAAACATATTTTTGAACTTGCTGTATACATATTTTTGAGTTCAATGATGTTTACATATTTATGACCACTTGGATGAGTGGATCTTTTTAATTTTACATGGCTACTTATTTTCTTTCACATTGCTTGCTAACATATCTTTGCCCTTGACTGTAGGTACGTACCTACAATGTTTCGGTGTACGGACATTTTGTTCCGGAGAATTGAACGGATAACTGATCGTAACATTTGTACGCGTACCAAATTCCTTCCACACTATCGGTACAAACTCCCGGCTCTGTCACGGTCACGGTGTTCGGTCCGGCGAATTGTCACTAATCTGGACCCGCCTTTACTAACCTTTTCCACGCTATACAAATAGGTCTTTCGCGGAAAAACCTAAGAACCCCTTAGATTTTTACGGACAAAGAAAGTCCTTCGGAGCCAGGTAGGTAAAAAGTTAATTGTTAAGCCAAGGATACACCAGGGGACAAATGTCCCACGACATTGTGTCGGTGACATGTCAAGCAAAGTCGGCCGATTTCGCCTGACATATCTGGCGACTTCGCGCGACTTATATCCGCGTATATACAATACACGTGTCGCGCGACATGTCGAGCGAAGTCCGGCAACATCGCGCTACTTCGCCCGACGTTGCTGGGGACACGTGTCGCGAGACATTTGTCCCCTAGTGTATCCTTAGCTTTAACCTTTAACACCTGATACACATGGTATGCCAATGCCATTCGGTATGTTGTGTCGTTGGATATTTACTATTATACAGGGTGGAAAAATCGAATGCCACATGGATGGCAACTACCTTAAATATTGTAAACAGCACATTTTGTATAATGGAGACTTTCCTTTATTTTTAAAAACAATAAATTCTGCATTTAAGGATTTATGAAAAATCGCTTGCCTGAGTCGGGACTCGAACCGGTCAAATGTGACAAAAAATAACGTGCCGTATTTTATGATGCAGATTGAAAGTGTTGCTGATAAGGTTCATTTTTTTCTAAGTAACAAATACAATCAGAATAACAAAAGGCCACGAAAAGTAACAATTACTTTTTAAATTTGATTTCACACGTCACGTGAAATGCACCTCAATTAAGAAGTAATCCCTGGAACCCCTTTTTTTAAATTCTGTTCTTTCCATTTTCAAATATTTTACGTAGTTTAATTGAAATCGTGACTTGCAAGTGCTTTCACATTGTAAATGTGTGACGATTATTTTGTGTTTTAATTTTTAGTTTTTAATTTTCATAGCCTTCCGTTATTCTGATTGTATTTGTTACTTAGAGAAAAATTAACCTTATCACCTTATCAGTAACCCTTTCAATCTGAATCATTAAATACGGCACGTTATTTTTTGTCACTTTTGACCGGTTCGAGTCCCGGCTCAGGCAAGCGATTTTTCATAAATTCTTAAATGCAGAATTATTGTTTTTAAAAACAAAGGAAAGTCTCCCTTACACAAAATGTGCTGTTTACAATATTTAAGGTAGTTGCCATCCATGTGGCATTCGATTTTCCACCCTGTATAAACAATTTCAGCAATAAAATGATGCCTATTCCTGTTTCACGTTAAAACAACTCTAAGTATATTTTTACGTGATTACCGCCCTTCAACCTGAGCGTTTGGGAAATTAACGGAGGCTAATTAGTTCATAAACAATTTTGGAAATTATTTAAACATCAATCCAGGATTGTTAATGCAAATTAAGTTGCTTAGCGATTAACGGATTAACTGTTATGTGCGTAGCTGTTGGTTGGCAGTATGCCACTTGGTTCACAACTGCATGTCGGAACCAATTAACACTTGGTCTGAACTACTTTTCATACATGGCTTAAATACAATAGGTATGTTCGGTTCGTTTTATAACTATATCAGATAACCAAAAACTAACCGAACATATTGTATATAAATACCCCAATAAATATTTTTATGGGGATTGATAATCGGTGAAATTATTTTCGATAAAGGTGATGGATCACCCTACGATTTACAGTAGTAACAGGGTGCTAGCCTGTCGCCCACGGATCAGAATAAAGATAATAATAATAAACGGTCTCATATCGAAGAGTCTCGACCACCATCTTGGAGACTCGCTAGACGGTTGGCTCAAGGGTCTGATACAGAAGGCGGTTCTCCTTGACACGGCGCGCATCGTCAGGAGGTTCCTCAGTCTGCAGCCTTAACCGCCGGTAGCTTGGGCCTTGCCCCGCTGCCGACGCCGATCTAGGTTAGGTTTTTATAATGATTGTATATTTTGTAATTTATTTTATTTTATTACTTTTATACCAATATTGTAAAAACCTAACATAAGAAACTTTGCTTTGAGGTACTTTATGATAAAACTTACCGTTTTCGAGAAAAATCCAAAAAACCTAAAATTTTGACATTGGAACCCGAATAGCTCCCTTAGCTCACGTGGGATAAATGGGGACTTTTGACACTTTATTCTTTATGGTGCAGTCAAGGGCAAAGATATGTTAGCAAGCAATGTTAAAGAAAATAAGTAGCCATGTAAAATTAAAAAGATATATATACTCATCCAAGTGGACAAAAATATGTAAACATCATTGAACTCAAAAATATGTATACAGCAAGTTCAAAAATATGTTTACAATCAAAAAGACATAATTAAGTATCCAGCAGAATTGAAATTTGGGAAAAGCGACTTTAAGCTCTAGTTACACGAAACAAATTTGAATAGGACGATTTGACAATTCACGAAAACAGTGCAGACTTGTCATTGTATATGTTTGTCTCAAATTTTGATCTGTCACGTCGTTATTGAAAATATGCACATAGAATGCTAAAAATGAAACGCTCGGATTTGAAATTTTGAAATAAAAAAAAAAATGTAGATTGTACAACTAGAGCATAAAGTAGGTTTTATGTTTGAGTTTGAAACTCTGTTTTTAGCTTTTATTGCGAAGAAATAAAGCAAGGATTAAGCATATACCTACAAGAAAATTTTGTAGGTATATGCTTCTAGGATATTTTTTGTTTTGTGTTTAATTAGCAGGTATAATAATGACAGGTTGCTAGCCTGTCGCCGAAAATATACAAACATACATACATACATACGTACAATCAAGCCTGTGTTCCCAAATAGGATAGCTAGAGCACACGAAACGTGACATAGACAAAACTATGATTATGTTATGACTATTATCACGCTTCGCAGCCACTTCTAGCATAGTTTTAGGTTTGCAAAGATGGAAGAGGTAGAATAGTGACTGGTTGCTAGCCTGTCGCCTAAACTATACCTAAACCTATTTCCTTAGTCGCCTCCTATAAAATCCACGGAAGAAATGTAGAGGTGTTATTCTATCCCGCACCACACGGCAAAAATATACCTAAACTTTTTTCCTTAGTCGCCTCTTACGACATCCACGTAAGAAATGGAGAGGTGTTATTCTTAACCCGACACCACACGGTAAAGCAACAATTAAAGGTAAAGCAAAAATAAAGCCACAAAGTTTTTTAATTTTTAATCAAAACCACTAAATGGACTATCCGTTAATCGAAACCATATCGAAACTAACCAATATGCATCTCCCTAACTCGCAATCATAAGACAGTGAAATTATACCTCTGTAGGTGAAGACTTTTCAGTTTGAAGTAGCTGGCCACTTGGGTATGAATTGTTTTCTTAAATGCAACTTTACGTCTTGTTGACTGTTAATAATATGAAAGTATACATATTTATGAGACTTACGATGTCCCTAAATTTATGCGTTGATTGATGAGGACATATTATTGCATTTGTTGTTTACATACTTAGTTTGCAAACAACGTTTACATATTTATGCACATTTCGATGTTCCCTTATTTATGTCCATACAAGTGACACCCTTTTTTGAGACTTTGTGGTGTTTACATATTTTTGCCCTTGACTGTACAACTAAGGTTTCTACAGAAATTTGGCTTTGTCGGAACTTTCTGTATTTGAATTGTCCGGATTAGTAGTTTATACTCACCAATAAGCATAAAACCTTCGTTTTATAGTATATTTTTCGAAAAAACTATTTCTAATTATGAAATTCTAAGTAGAAACAACAATTACGCCAAAATACACAGAAAATGTGCATTGTTGTTGAAAATATACAATACAAGTACGCTAAAATTTCGGGAGAAGATACATTTCACGTGCAATGGATAACGAAGCAAACGTAATAACCACGCTTCTTCAACTCGATCGCGGCCTGTGCTCGTCGTCGCCGGACTTCAGTTTGTAGTGAATCTTGTGCGGGTAGTTCTCTCGCGTACACACTTTCGATGCAGTATGCGAACCAATTGCAGCCTTTTATTCTAGGTGTATTAGTGTGCGTAATTTATGTATCTATTATTAATTATTATTGTTGATGTAGTGGAGATGTTTGGTGGGAGACAGGTGGCGACGCTGGTTTTCAAACAAAAGTGTGACTTTTGCCTATCTAACCTTCTTTATTCTGATCCGTGCTGTCGCCTAAAGCATATACATATTAACCTACATCATAGCAATAATTATCTACATACTTATAATACTTTGAGTAGTTTCTTATAAATAACTAATCGATATTAATGATCAAAATCTTTTAAGTGGTAATTCCCAGGAGACAAGACTTAAAACGTGCAAGTCACAGACAAGTATGTTCTAGCGGTAAGGCTTGCTGTAGGCGAGAATAGGGGAAAATACCCGTACGTCGCCTAAGTAGCCTTTGGGGCCATTTATTATTAAGTTAACCAATGTAATTTAAGGCTTTAATGATCTGTGATGTCTGTGTGATAGCCAGGAGTACGTTAAAACGTGTTTTTGCCACGTCGGACGAAAATGCTTTCAAACTTAAAAGATTTTTTGGGAAAGGTATCAAAATCCAGGCGAAGATACGGAACACGACATTCATTAATATATTATAAATATATACTGTTTTAAACTTTCGTGATTCTCACACATATTTATGTTTACGCGGTACCTAATCACGGTATTTTTTCGAGCTCCGCTTCAGTCAACTCGTGACCACGGTCGCTTTAAAAAATACCGTGATTAAGTCCCGCGTAAACATAAATATTATAAATATATATTCAAATATATTTCAGAACAGCAGAAGCATACAGAATTTGCAATAAACATTCAATACATGCCTTTTTATTATCATTTCGATTTTCGGCATAAAAAGTAGGCCATTGCTTCCTCTTCTAAGACAATCTCTGTGACAAACTTTATCTAAATCGATTTAGTGGTTGAAGCGTGTAGAGTTTTAAGACAGACATACTCACTTTTGCAATTGTAGTAATAATAATAGGTAACTATAAAGTCGAGTCACTTTAATTTAAATCCATCCAAAAGATTGCCATATTTTCCTAAAAACATGCAGTGGTTAATTTAATAAATGTGAAATAAAAAAAATCTGGTATGAGTCGAAAAATTATGACGCTTGTTTTTTAGGGTTCCGTATCCAAAGGGTTAAAACGGTTATTACTGAGACTTCTGTCCGTCCGTCCGTCTGCCACCAGGCCGTAAGAGCTAGCCAATTGAAATTTTCAGAGATGATGTATTTCTGTTGCCGCTATAACAACAAATACTAAAATCAAAATAATAATAAAATAATAATTAAGGGGGCTCCCATAGAAAAAAAAACGTACTTTTTTTTTTGCTGTTTTGGGTACGGAACCCTTCGTTCGCGAGGCCGACTCGCACTTGGCCGGTTTTTATGACCTTTGATCCTCTTTTTGCGGTAGTATAAATTCTTGCGTAGATAGAGCGGTGGCAGAGATCTCGTTATGGGATAAGTTCGGCTTTGTACATTATCTTTGTCCTGATTCTCGTTCCTTTTTTTTGTACAATAAAGATTCTATATTTTATAAGCTTTTGAGATCATATAACACTTTTTAGTAATGGCCAAAGTTGTGTTCATATAAATTGCTTCAATACTAAAATCATAATAAAATAATCGTCTTAAGTAAAAATTTACATGATCACGCGTCCTTGAAAACAGTTAATCTTGGTCGCAATATTCATTGCTGTTTATGCAACTGCGGCGTTAACGCGTATCCTGCAAGTGGTTTGAGCGCGTCCTTCACACCGAGCCTTCACAGCGAACGTTAAACAAATTCGGGAAATGTAGCTCGATACGGAGGCTGCGTAGTGAGCGGGTTTGCGATGTTGAGCGGCCGAGGCGGGAAGCGGGCGGCGCGCGACGGCAGTGGCGAGAGCGCCGCGCGCCGCACCGGACGGAGGCGGCGACGCGTCCGCATCCCGCCCGCGCTCGCGGACGCCCGTGCGCGCCGCCGCGATGGGCACCACCCCGCCGCCGGTCGGGCTCGCGCACACCAAACAACACAAGACTCGCCGCAAAATATCATTGCCTTGGTTTCGGCAGAGCTCTGTTAGCGTGCCTCATGCAGGTCTATCACGACAGCATACTATCGACACGCCGAGCTCCTTTCATGCGCGCCTACTCAAAGGCAACCGCCATCGACAGGTGAATGCAACCAAAAGAATGCCTGCTCGGATGACACCCGCGACTCGACTGTTCGTTTGCGTCAGATCAGCCTCCAGCTGGTTGATCACTGCTGCGAATGCTCGTGTGTTTGCATTTCCTTTAGACTAGAGTGCTTGAAAAAATAGCAGTCTTATAAACATTGCAATCAATTACAACACTGCTTGTAAATTTTCTTTCGTTTTTGTTGAAACCTCATGAATCATTACCAGATACGCGTGCATCGACTAAATGTAAACACAGTTTTGTTCGAGTAGGTTAGGAAGTATGTAGTATATTTAGCTTTTTATGTCTGTTCAATAAACACTACATTTGATCATGTATGAATATAAATTACACCACATTCTAACTGTTACACCTCAAGTCCACTTTCAAAATAAACTTATGTACGAAAAATTGTGTCTTTGTTATTTGACTTCTTTCTAATTATTTTAGGTCTGGTTAGATTTAACGTTTAATTTACTGACTGGCACAATTGTTCGTATTCGTATCATTGGCACATTCCACAACCTTACGTTATATTACAAAAAATAGGAATCTGTAATGTTGAAATGACTATTCTAAATAGCTTAAAGAATATGTAAACAATGTTTTCTAGCAGTGTAAAAGTAGATAAGTACTTTTTTTATATTGCGTTTCTTATTTTCACATTAGAATATATTCATTCTTAAAATTTACTATAGATTGATAAGACATAATCTTGTTTTTCAATGAACATTAAATAAAAAAAATAGTTGTGATATCCACAACATTTCGCGTAAAGACCGACGGCGACATACTTAACTGAAACACAACTTTGATGTTAACCGAATTTTTTTATTTAGTAAATAGCAACAAATAAAAAAGTATATTTTAGTAAACCCTCGTAACCCAAAGTATTTCCATAAAAACTTAAAAGTTTGGAAGTTTTGCACGAAGTGTTTAACGCACAATAGTTATGGAAGGTTAACTTTACTGGTGAGGTGGTAAAATAGTCATAATTCGCCACGAGGCAATCGTTAGCATATGGAAACATAACTGGACTCTCAAAAAATAACCGGGTGGATACATATTTATGTGACATCAAGAAAAAGTAGTTGATCTGATTGTCTTTTGATTTTACATTATCATTTTTAAAAACACGATAAACAAAGGATAGTTATTGCAGTTTTTTACGTTAATACTGGCATGTCCTGACATCACCAAAAAAAAAAACGCGAATATTGTTCTTGAGAGAATTAACCGAGGGACTGAACTGAATATGTGGGAGACTCACGATAGATTTATTGTTTATTGTAAAAACATATTTACACGGCATTACAGTTAAAAACCAATACACCGAAAAATTCAGAATAGTTATGTACAAAATAATAATAATATTTAAGAGAACAAATATAAATCACTTATAAATACCAGACAGCCTAGCATCCATCACCTCGTAAAATTTTCTATGTTTAAAGGCCGGTTACTTTTTAACCTGGGAAATGAATTTCTCACGGGATAGCGGTAAGCGGATTCTCTTCGCACATGGAAGTCGCGGGCAACAGCTAGTTTTCATATAAAATAATTCATATTTATGTAAAGAAAAGATTTTGTGAATTGGTTATGCTGTTAATTATATAATATAGTCAGCGGCGTAATATTAGCCGAAGCAACTTACAAAGTCATTTATTTTTCATACATGTGGCAGTCAGAACTTTTTCGGCTTAATGTACAGTTTGCACCCAATCGCATTTTGCCCTTCAATCAAATCTTCTGATGCCCTTTTTTCTGCAATTACCGATTACCTTCTTACTAGCTGAAATTATTTTGTTTTATGACAATAAATCTGTATGCCTATCGTACATTGATGTACCGAGGGAAAGATTAGTCTTTAAGTAAAGAGTGGTTCGGAAAAAATGTAGCTATTCAAACTTTTAATAAAAAAAAGAAACATAGTAAAACAAACGACTATCCTTTGGTAGATGTCAAATAGGTAATCCAAGAATACATTTTAGCTGCAAACGTGTGATTACATTTTATATTTACAATATTGTTTTCATCTGAAATTAGTCGTCGTAAACTAATACTGAACAGTCACTTATAAAATCCCTGTAGGTGTCAGGTTAGAGTAGCAAAAAATTTAAATCTGCCTCGATCTTTTGTCGGAAAGGTTTTAAGATGTTACAAGGGGAGGTTGAACATTGAGAGGAAACCAGGTTCTGGTCGAAAAAGAGGGTTTCAGATTAAAAATCTTGCTAAGAAAATCAAAGCTGCTTTTAAGACTAACCCTAACATTTCCGAACAAAAACTAGCCAAAAAGTTAAGTACGACTAAGTCTATGGTTCGTCGAGTGAAACTAAATAGTGCGTTGAAAACATTTAAAGTCCAAAAAGTTCCAGACAGGACGCCTGAAAAGGAAAAAGTGGCTAAATCAAGGGCAAGAAAGTTATACACTAATTTCTTCACAAAGTACGATTGCTGCCTGATGGATGACAATACGTATGTGGTTGCCGACTTCAAACAAATTCCGGGCCAAGAATTTTATGTTGCTAGTCAAAAGGATAATGTCAACCCTAAACATAAATGTAAAATGGCCAGCAAAAACCCCCAAAAGTACATAATTTGGCAAGCCATATGCACTTGCGGCCTAAAAAGTGATGAATTTATTACTATGGGCACGGTTAATGGTGATATTTACGTAAAATAATGTCTGGCTAAGCGGTTATTACCACTTATACGTAAAAACAATTCATTTGTGTTCTTTTGGCCTGATCTAGCTTCTTACCATTATGGAAAAAAAGCTAAAGACTTTTATTTTGCGAATAATGTCCATGTTATCCCAAAAGAGGCGAACCCACCTAATTGCCCTGAACTTCGCCCAATCGACCGTTACTGGGCTCATATGAAAAAAAAAGTCAAATACACAAACTCTGTAGCTAGAAATATTCAAGATTTTAAGAAAAAGTGGAGAAACCAAGTCAAAAACATCGACAAGGACCATGTTCAAACGTTAATGAAAGGAACAAAAGCTAAAGTACGCAAATTTTGGCATGGTTAAAACAAAATTTATAGCAATGTACATAATTATCATGTTAAATTTAACCATTTTTCATATAAAATAAATATTTACAAAATTACCTTCAGTTGTATTAAAACACTACTTAAATGACCTGCTACTTTTTAACCGGACCACTTCTTAATCGTTCAATCCCTCGGGTGTTGCGGTCATCACTTACCATGAAATGAATGACCCACATGTATGTCTTGTTTGGTTATTGGGTACTAGTAAGATTAGTTTGTAAACGGGGTGCTAGTAAAATCAAGTTATAATTATTATAGTTAACTATGATACTTTCGTCTATAACATAATTTATTTATTATTATACGTCTTTCGAAATTAATACTGAAAGCAGTAAAGATGGAGGTGTAGGTTATTTCCTATATATAGAAATATATAGAAATATTTATAGAATAAAGTAATTACCAGGCTTGTCAAATTTACTTTTAATAATTGCCACGAAAAAGGGGAATCATAGGACTTCTTTTTTTTAACGAATTATTATTTGGAACCTAATTCGCGCACAATTACCGTAGCACATAATAACGTAAAATCGGACACGGTTTGTCGTTTATTCCTTTATACGAACTTTTTCGCAACTCGCGTAATAACGAAGTCGTCGTAAATGTAAACACAAACGCTTGAATTAATTTACCAAGGTCACTGTGTAGGTTTGTAATTTACACAGAATCTGGTAATCGTCTGGAAAAAATAAAATCTACGGAGTACAGAACAAGTTAGTACTTATTTGGAAGATGATAATGATAAATGATAACTTCGTAATCTTGATTCGATATTATGGTTTTTCTCGTGAATGGGGTACAATAGATAAAGAACTACATGTTGAAGAATTGGTATAATTTTGGTACACTTATACCACTACCTTTGGTTCTAATCTCGTGTGTTTTTAAAATTTTACATACGTACATACATACAGTCACGCCTGTATTCCCAAACGGGGTAGGCAGAGCACACAAAACGCTACACAGACTTACTATTTCACGTTTTGTCGCCACTTCAAGCATATATTTTTCAGGTTTTAAGGTGGCAGGTACAATAGTGAAAGGTATCTAGCCTGTCGCCTAAATATACCTTAACCTGTGTCCTTAGTCTTTCGACATCCACTGAAGAAATGGAGAGGTGCTATTCTAAACCATATACCACACGGGTTTTAGATTTTAGATTTATTAAAAATATACCTTTAGCTACGTGTATTCTTGAAATGAATATACAAATTTTACTGAATTTATAGCGCCCGAAAGTTTATTTTACATGTATTATTTTAAATTTTTATTCGCAGAAATCCTCCAGTTGAGGTTGTATGTTTAAAAATAAGTGATTTTGATTAAGGGCGCTTTCAATTTAGACGATTTGTGTCGAACCGCTGCCACACGTATCCCGTACCGCTGGTTATAGCCCGCTGCCGTACCGTTGCAGTACGGTTGCAGTCTGTTACCAAAAACCTAAATTTAAAGGATATCTGACTGTGCCTTTGTGGACCAGTGATATTTTAAATTTATTAGCGCTCTTACTTACAGAAACAAAAATGACACCTCCGTAAAAGATAATTACTGACGTTTTTAGTTAGTTAGTTATACCCTAGGTTAAATTAAGATCCAAGCAGTTTTTTTATTAGATTATTTAAAAATGACTAGAAAATGATTCTACGAATGCGTTGCACTGTTGGGGCACCGTGGTTTTTGCATGCTTTTTGTATGAAAGCAAACGACCGGACGTGCGCCATACGGCAAACGCTCCGGTTCGGCACTGCAGTAGTCCGATACGAAACGTATAAATTGAAAACGCCTTAAGTGTAGACTAGAGTTAGGTTTTATACAATAGTGCGTTCTAGATAAATAAATCTGTAATTTAAGTAAACATAAATATACAGCAAATTAAATCATGTCATGAAATCATGAAACCAATTAAAATAGAGGTGTGAAATAAAAATAACCTACGTATCTTTTAAATCATATGCTACGATAAAAGTATAACGCAAGTCACCTGTAACATGCGTTGATGTGTATTATGAACATCAATTTACTCGTTAATTTCGCTTATCATCGTCGAAAACAATTTTGTTGATATTGTTACATTATGCCACTAATTTATAAAACTCATACACTACTATATGGGTAATTCTGCGGAACTTATGATTTTATGAATATAAAACACTGAGGTGGCCCCCACATATCTCTCTGAGTTTAAAAATAAAAGAATGACCGTATTTATGATTTTTCACTTTGGTCACTCACTAGTTTTTCGTTAAAAATACGACAAGAAAGGAAAGTTGTGTAAATTGTGCAACGACGAGCGACGTCGACAACTGGTTACGCTGAAAACGCTACTTTAGTATTTACTTAGTTAAAATGCTTTTTTCTTTTAATGTCTTGAGCGACGCCTTAATCAAGTCCAGACATATTAATCGTTCTTTGTCTCTTCAAAAGAACTCCGTCAAAATAAGTAGGGCAACACATTATCACGCAAAGTACAGTCCGGGGACATCAACTTTTACATAGGCGTGTTTGTGTTTGTGTACGATACATCCAATACGCAAATGAAAATGGAGGGCGCGCCACAAACGATCGATCATATTTTATTAAAATATTGCTTGAATGATAGTAGAACATCATTGTTATCGTCGAAGAGCGGTACACTGAAAAAATATTTTCACATCTATCATTCTCTTCTGAAAAGTCTCTATCCAATTTCAAAACTAATTTAATTTGCCTTACATCATCATTAGCAACATGGATCGAACTACTTACGTATACTTATATTTGTTGAAATTGAACAGATTAAGACGAGAGAGAGCCCTATTTATTTTGTTCATTACATTAGTGACGTCTTATTATAATTGCCATGTGATGTGATTGGTTTACAAGTAACGTTCAATGGTAACGAATATATTTTTATTATCTTTAACATTTACGTGCTTCACGAAAGAGGAGCTGAATTTGTTGGTTGTACCTGAAACAGGGAAAGTACGTATGACTACAGGGTGACCTCTAAGACGTAATACAAAATTAGCGTTTCGGGCTCAGTTAATGACGGAGAATTCAATACACTAACTCATTGCTTAAGGTTAGCCTTGTTTAATTAGTGCTTATTTTCAAACAAAAAAAATAATAAAAATCTCAAAGTGTGGTCACCGTACACTGCTTAATCGAGTGTCATAAGTACTTGTCAAGTTTATGTTTATTTATGTTTATCACTGCTACAGCTATCGATCTTTTATCATTAGTTCATTGCGAGAGACACAATTAGACCCTTGAGCAAATACATACTTTACTCACCTACGTACTTAAATGAAATAATAAGCGATGTCAATTTTAAATAAGTAAATTTACTGTTAAATCGGATAAATACAAAAGTACATACTTAATCACACGTATTTTAGCATGTCTTCAATGGCCACCGTCTTCCTATACACATTCTTCTTCCTGACATCGCTAACACAATGTCTTGTACTTTTTGGAAGTGAAAGGGATATAACCCTGCTGCATTTAATAGCTTCCAAATAAAAAATTGATTCGTGCCAAATCTTGCAGGTGCGTCTCTTGTATTTGCTTCTGGGTGGTGACTAAAATACCGAAAGATTTGTGTCCGAAACGCTTCTGAGTGTCGTGGCTGTCTGCTCCTACCTTGGGCGTGCAATGGGACTGAGAACTCTCCATATTCCCTTAAATTTCCGTTAGTTCTGTTTATTAATGCACGTATAGTGGTTGGGCTGTCCGGATAACGTTTGTGGAAGAGTGTTTGCGTCTGCACTGTACTCTGAGATGTAAATTAGAACGCTACCATATCCGTTCGCTGGATAGGCGTGTACGGGTAGGCATGACCACGAGGCATTTTATTATTTTACACAAACTTACGATGAATCTAATTGTTGTTATTGACGACAAGACAACGTGAAGGCAACTAACGTCAAGAACAGTCAAAGTGAGTTTTCTTCATAATTTACCTGTCAGATAATCAAAGACAATCGGGTTAGTTACATAAGAACTTTTTCTGTAAACATATTGGTAAGGTGACCACATTAAACCGAAAAGTTTAGGAATAATGGAAACGTAAAAAAAGAATACTAATGATCACTTTAACAACATGCGACCTAGTTAGGGGTCTTAGTACAAGGGAAACGTATTTAAAACATTGATTTTGTATTACGTCTTAGAGGTCACCCTGTATAGTGATGACTACGAATGCGAATATACGTGTGATATTAATGCAGTCCAATTCGCACTTAATGCAAAGGTGCCGAAAAGAAGCGCGAGATAAAGAAGCAAATTTAATTCACAGTTTTTCAGTTGCCTGAACTTTATTTAGCTTTCTACTATTTACGGCTGTTGCCTTTTAATAAATTTATTGCCACTTTATGGGCACTATCCACCTAAGGTCTTATCTGAAAACTGGTTGGTCGCAAATCTTATCTCCTATATCGACATATTTGTTTATCTATGAACGTATTGCTCCCATCGGTTGCGTCAGAGCCACCATCAATTACTGCTTAAAGAATTACATTTTGACGATTTAAAACATATTTTAAGAGGATTGTTTTATTGATTTAATGCGATCTCTTGTAATATTAACTATATTCCGACACATATACAGACTGGAACAGAAGGTGAACTTTCCCAGAACTATTTCATTAAAAGTTACATAGTAAATTTGTAATAGTTATAGTTAATAAAAAAAACTTGTTTTTCATTGTGATTACAACCTTATCACGACTCTACTAAGTAAATAAAGGAAATAGGCGTCGGAAAAATTCGAAAACCACAATTATTTCCGAACGTTGACTTTGCCATAATAATTTCTTAATTATGTATAGTCAACAAGTAATCGATGAACGAAATAAAATTACTTAAATTGAGTTTTATTATATTTACTTATTTTTTTGTAAAAAATCTAATATGTACTTTTTTCTATAAAAACCTAAACCTAATTTTCACATTTGGTATTCAAAAGTTCCTCCGCGCCTTACGATAGGTAGGTATGTACCCGTTACAACCCTGCCAGAGTATGTTAGTGCACCTTTCTTTAAATCGTGCCGCAATTTGTACAACGCTTCCACATTAGCTGTTCCGAGCTGTTCTTGATACAGCTAGCTGGTTGTTGATACGATATACAGCTCTATTAGTTGTCCTACGCCCTATTTAACGTGGTAGTAGAAGATCTGAACCTAAGTCGACCTTCACCAAGCGAAACTCTCTGAAGTGGTTATAAGTGGGTTGGCTAAAAAATCATGTACAGACTTCTAGGTATCGATGTAAAGTTGCAGTCGCGTTACTATTTTTTTTTCATTGGATAATTTTACACCAATCACCTAGTCCCAAACTAGACGGATAAACTTACTTATATACTGATAAACATCCAAGACTCGAGAGTAAACATTCGTATTCATCACAGACATCTGCCCTGACCGAGGATCGAACCCGGGACCTTAAGCTTCACAGTCGGGTTCTCTAACCGCTGGGCTCTCCGGCCGCCGAATTATAGTTGCACGTTCCATAAGCTAATTTATGACCACGAGCATCTAACAAACGCATTTTTATTTGAAGAATGACCTGTCGTCTGTGTTTGATAAGGATCCCTAAAGTACCCGTCGTATGTGTATGATAAGGATCAGTATCATACGACTTTTTCGAATTTTTGCGAGTTAGGATCCTTATTAAACACAGACGAGAGGTTAAGTAAATTTAAGGATAATTTAATTTCAATATCGGGAAGGTTCCCCGTAATGTTCCACGGTGTGTAAAACAAAATTGAAAATTAGACAACTCGCGGTTAAATACGATACATGGTCCAGAATGACAAAACAAGAACTAAACAAATAAATTAAACTAAATTAATTGGCTGTAAAGTAATTAGTTTCACCTTGTGTAATTTCGGTACAGGCTGGACCAGAGATGACATGGGTCGTCGCAGATCATATGGCGACCGGAACCGGCGAACTCACAGTTACTAAAGGACAGCAAGTGGAAGTGGTAGAAGCTTGGCAAGGCCGCGCTGATTGGTGGGTGGTGCGTGTCCCGGGAGAACCTCCACAAGAGGGAGCAGTGCCGGGACATGTTCTGAAGCCACAACCACAAATCAGTCTTCCGCAACAGAAGACATCACCTTCTAGACGTCCGGTTAGTCAACCATGCGAAGAAGTAATTGGTAAGTGTTAGAAGATTTATTATAACTGACATTAGCTGCTGAGTTTGTTTCTGTCTGGGACGTTAGGAAATAAAATTAAAAAACTATGAAAAAAAACATGGCTATCTGAAAATTAATTCCATTTATTCGTATCTTGTCGGAATAATTAGTTGAAAATTGATAAAACAGAAATGAGAGCCGTGATTAAATACTTCTGTTTGAAAAAAAAAAAAAATAGTTCTAAATAGTATGTACCTATGTTGAATTGTTGGATTTGTCACAGGAATATTGTATAGGTAATCCGCCGTTTTACATTACGGCTAGCCGTTTTCCAAAACAGCGCCATTTTGTAATACCACTGCTCAACGTTTAGCCAGTTTGTTATGCGATACGATCTTCAATAAGGCGGCCTACGTTTAGCCGCATCGTACTACTACTAAAATAGTAGGGTGACCATATTTACAAAAAACAATGCAAAATAAATATAAATAAAATAAGCTAACCTAACCTAATCTAACGTAATCGAACCTGATCTAACCTATTATGACCTCTGAATCCTCTACTGTTTATATTAGGCCCGCCACGAGTGTTACGAATCGGAACTAAAAACGGCAAAGAGGCGGGTAGCCTCTCGCTTTATTACATTACTAGCTGTGCCCGCGACTTCGTCCGCGTGGAATAGTTATTTTGGGCATTACCTTTTTTTCGCAATAAAAGGTAGCCTTTGTCCTTTCTTAGGGTCTAAAGATTGTCTGTGACAAATTTCATTAAAATCGGTTGAGAGGTTTAAGCGGTAAAGCGTAACAGACAGACAGACAGACAGACAGAGTTACTTTCGTATTTATAATATTAGTAGGGATTAGTAGGGATGGCTAGCTGTATTGAATAACGTATAGCGCCGAATTCATTCTGGCGGTTTTTCATTCAGCCGCATTCAATCCGGCTAAACGTTAAACCGCCGCATTTTTAAACGGCGCTGTCTTGGAAAACAGCTAGCCGTAATATAAAACAGCAGATTATACAATCCGGCTTCGACAGATACATTAGGACATTTCTACAGTTGCACGCTGGTGCACAAACTTTAACTTGTGTGGGTCATTCATCAACTAATGAAATTACAAACACCGCGAAGGCTGGACGTCCATTGTTCGTACTTAGGACAACATCTTAATATTGAAGATTTAATTTTAACACTTTTAACTGAATGAAAAGTAGTTTTATTGACAGGTTTGTTTACGTTTTTCGCAAGTTTTACTGGCGACGAATTTAGTATTATGATGTCACGACCATTTTCAGTGCCTTTTTCGGTTAAGAACTTTTAATATATTATAGTAAAGAATAAAATTTAGTTTTTGAGTAATTCAATTATTGCGAATGTTAGTGATTTAAACTGTCTAAAATACATTCATGTTCACTGCGATCATAAATAGTGAATCCTTACGTAGTGAATAAAGAAAAAACACCGTAATAAATACTCACAGTATTCTTGATTTAATTAGAATTAGAAACAAAAATATACATTTTCAAAAATTCATTATTATTGTTGGCAATAATAAGGTGGATAGAGTTTGATATGCATGTCAGTCTCTAGCAGGTAGGTACATATGTGTGCGTTTCTACAGACATATGTATACATGGTCAAAATGTCGTATTTATAGCATGTCAGTCAATTTCACAATAATCATTGTAATTTATTAACAGCAGACTATGCATATTACTACAGAGTTATCGTGTATATCAAAAGAGTTGTCTTTAATTATTGTTACTACGGTACTTCAAAATGTTCATGAGTTTATATTAGTCACATAAATGCGGTTTAGTGAACACAATTACTAGAGCAGTGGATGCTCTAACAAAAAAAAACCTTTCTTTTTCTCTTTCTTAGCTATAATTATACAGGGTTACTGGTAACTCGACGTATTCTTGGTAGGACTTGATAGAGGAGCTAAAATGCAATATTTTAAGCCCTTATATGTATGGCCGAAAATTAACGATTCTTGAGTTATTGATTTTTTAAGGTTTTTTTTTTTAGAATTTCCCAAAATTTTACGTTTAAAAAATTGTAAAAAAAAATTGTGCGTCTGTTGCTGTAATTCTTTTTTATTTTTGAATTATTAAACTATTGTCAAACTAAAACAAGTACAAAAATCATAAGAAAACAAATAAAGTCTTCGAAATCATCGAAAACATTTTTTTATGTTTTATTAAATCTGTGGTTGTTGTTACTAAACTATTGCTCTAGTCGAAAAAAATAATATGACATCTAGTTTACAAATTATTAGAAAAACATCTACGTTTCATCAGCTTTAAGAACTTTTCACAAAACTGCCTTAAATGAACGATTTCGTTTGCGAGTCATCGCGGAATTGTATGGTGGAGATGTGTTGACCGCGGCAGTTGTACAAACGTTCCGTTGGCTGCGCTGTCTCAGTTTCCATACTATTTTGCGATTTAAAATTTGAAACTGACATTGACGGATATGAAAATCGTGTTTTCGTGCTTGTGTTTCTTTGTATAATCGATGGTTCAGTATCAGTTGCAGTGGTTGTCGTATGAGCTAGCAAGATGAGGTCCGTGGTTTAAAAGCAAAAATCGTAATTGTGGCAAGCGTAATAACAGATCCAGGTGAACAAAACAGTCGCGAAATACAAATAAACACAAAAAGGAAGCACGATTTTCATATCCATCAATGTGAGTTATCAAAATAACATTGTGGGTGTACCACAGATACAAGCAGCTGTTTTTTTTTTAAACGGACTTGTGAAAAATATCTTATCAGGCGTACTGTGCCCAAAACGGTCCCGGGTAAAATTAATTTATTTTTATAAAATACTTGGCGCATCGGAGCATCGGAACAATCTATTACTTTATCCCGTGATTAAGGAAGGTTATTCCTATTACTAGAAAAATAATCAAGCATATTTAAAAAAATCATCCATCCCCTATTGTGTCCAAATTAACTTAGATAATTTGTGTTGTCACTGTTTCAGTAATTTATTATTACTACGTCATTATTACTTTAGTAGCAATCAATCAAACATGAAAGTAACATTCACCAAATAATTTATCAAAAACTTTCTTGTAATTATTCGGTGTGAACGACGTGTCGTGTACATGCACGTGTTCCTAAATTTTGTACGGGGTTAATCACGAAGTGCGTTCCTGCCACTACAAATTAATTCGTTCGAGTTCATGAGCACGTACGGACTGACCCCTGGGTTGTGGAGGTACGAGGAGCAAGCGCTCGCTCTTTCTATAGCTGTATTAATTTTATTGAGGAACTTCTGCTTTTCGTGCTCTCGTGATTACTGACTATAGGTACAGCAATGCATTGTTACTTAATAAAAATATAAAAATTAAACTAAACAACTTGTTTTAGAACTGAACATTTGGGCGATTGGGCCTTAATGAATAAAAAAATCTGCCAAGTGCGAGTCGGACTCGCGCACGAAGGGTTCCGTACCAATAGAAAAATCAGTTTTTTGTATGGGAGCCCCCCTTAAATACAAATTTTATTTAAATTTAATTATTTACTTTTAAAGTAGATATTTAATTAAATATTCTGAGACCATTTCAAGTATTTACCTGTTACAGTTATTTAAATAGACACCCAAAACAGCAAAAAAAAAACAAAACATGATTTTTCTATGGGAGCCCCCCTTAAATACAAATTTTATTTAAATTTAATTATTTATTTTTAAAGTAGATATTTAATTTAATATTTTGTGAGCATTTCAAGTATTTACCTGTTACAGTTATTTAAATAGACCTAAAACAGAAAAAAAACACATTTTTTCTATGGGAGCCCCCCTTAATTATTATTATTATTTTGATTGTAGTATTTTTTGTTATAGCGGCAACAAAATTACATCATCTGTGAAAATTTCAACTCTCTAACTTTCACGGTTCGTGAGATACAGCCTGGTGACAGACGGACAGACAGACTGACAGCGAAGTCTCAGTAATAGGGTCCCGTTTTTACCCTTTGGGTATGGAACCTTAAAAAACAATAAAATTGCGAATTGGCCACTTTTATGAGATTTCTTAAGAATTTTTCAAATAAACAACCACAATTGGGAATGTTTTTTCTAGTATCATTCTACTTCCCTCATTTCTTAAAAAGGGTTAAAAAAGTTTAAAGAAGAATGACGGTGATTCACATGACGATGACTCACAAATATTCAATCTAAAATCGTAATTATTGAAGATTGACACCAGTGTGCGAGACAAAAGCTCGTGCTTATTTTTGATACTAGCCCTACTTAACAGTCACACTCCTTGTGTTGCTGAAGTCCATGAGGCGTCATAAATCTTCTTATAACCATGTGACTAGTGCCGGAATGCCGGATAGTAAATTATAGATGGATGAATTAGTTGCATATTGCTTCTGCTGCAGCACAGTTCGAGTTAACAATAAGCGGCCTGCCGACGTAAAGTAATGCGTCGGCTGCATCGGCGCCAATGGGCGTGCTCTCAATGTGGTCGGCCGCGCCGCAAGCCGCGTGCGGTTAGTCGGGCGGGCGGTAAGATCGCGCGCGCCCGCCCGCGGCCCGCTCCCGCGCCGCGGTCCGTCGCTCTCGTCTTAACCCTCATTGCATGCTTCCTCCGTGCAGCAGTGCACTACTCGGGCACGCCTCCCGGACCGCCCGGAAGCGGCAGCATCGTCGCCCTCGCGAATGCGTTTATAGTCTGCGGACTTCCGGCGCGGACGTATGCAATTACTTTGCAAGCTTAGTTGTTAAATTACTACAGGGTTTCGTTACTGAAATTAACGTTAAATTGGTATTGCCTTGCGTTTTTGATATTACTAAAATAAACCATTACGGGCTTACTGTATAAGTTATGGCTGCATGCACAGATTCTGGCCATGTTAGTGACACTGACTCAGTTGACACGTCATGTGGTAATGAAAATAATTCGAGGACCATGGCACTTCGTAACGCATACCACAAGATGTCCAAATACTTGATACATACTGGCGGCAATGGAAATGCTGGTAAGTCAGGGAATGACTTGTAAGATTTTATATTCATTTTGTTGTATTAAATTAAATTCATATTGAATTTTGACTGTTTGACTGTTGCTCACATCTGCATATAAAATAGAGTGTAATATTTACAGTCCGCTATGTGTGCATTTTTAATATTTTTACAAACTCAAATGCACCTTATTACAGTGCGTTAACTTTAATTTCCAACTTAAAAGTACAATTAAGTCGTTTTGCGACGGTAAAAATGCGTAGATTTGAGTCTGTACAACAAGTACCAGTACTGCAGAGGCGAAGTCACGGGGACAAGTTATCGTAATTATTAAAAACGAGACAAATTAAAAGACAACCAAATGAATAAATAGAATATAAGGATTACCTTCTACAGTAGTCTTCTATATTAGTGCTGTCATATTATGCAGCCTAATTTTAATGTTTTGATTGTGAGAGATCCGTTGCACATATCAATAAAAAAAAAATTGGCTCGCTATAATACGAACAACCACTGTTCACACTTAACAATAATATTTGTCCTGTACGTGATATTTACCAGCAGATATATGTACTTTACCTGTAGATATTTACTATTTTTGCGCAGCCTATCCGTTATATTAATAATACTGTCGTTTACAGTATCTGAAATCTATTTTATTGTTACCTTAATTTAAGAACTTCTTCACCTATTGTTAACGATTTTATTCAATAAAGGTAATAAATGATTAAGATATAAATATTAACAACTACGTAATAATAAAACTATACATATAATACTATAAAAAATTAAATTCTTGAATTTCGCCAGCCCGAGGTAGCGACCCCAGTATGCTTGCGGCATTCCCTCGCTGCACGGCTATGCTCAGTCTCTGAGCGAAAAAAGTTCCGGCCCTGAGGTCTCCTGAGACGCTAATAAGTTTATTTTTAATTAGTTTATTTGTATTTTTACGGATTTTGTGTACCGTGGTTGATAAATACGCTTTAGTTAATTGATGCATATAAAGTAAGATTGTGTTTTAAAACATCATGCTCTAAAGTAAGCTAATCCCGTTCCTGACCTGAAAACATCAACAATCAATTCGTTATGACTATTACGAAAACTGGATCGTGTGGTAGTTCTATTTAAAAATCTCTCGCAACACAAAACAGATATACATACGAGTTATTTTCGCCCTGTTCATTGTAAAACTTGTGGTATTAAATAAAACTTATTACTATAATAAGTATAATAAACATAAAAAACACTGAATACTGATTTCAGGCATAAAATTAACTATGTTTAGATATCCTTATGAAATTGTCAAAGAGTTGATTAAAGACCGGCGTACGCCGTGCGCCCTATGCAGAGTATGCAGCCTTTTTACATCAAACTTACGGAATAAGTTCACACATTCACATTTGGGTGTATGTGTAGGTGTAACAAATTGAGAAAAAGGTAATTGTTTGTGTTGAAATGAAGGATGTGTATTTTTTTCAATCTACACTAATATTATAAAGAGGAAAACTTTGTTTGTTTGTTTGTTTGTATGTTTGTTTGTTTGGTTGTAATGAATAGGCTCAGAAACTAATAGACCGTTTTCAAAAATTCTTGCACCATTTGAAAGCCACATTATTCACGAGTAACGTAGGCTAAATTTTATTTTGAAAAAAGGAGGATTCCGTAAAATATTTGGGTTTAGATATCTACATCTACACTAATATTATGAAGATGAAAACTCAGGCTCAGAAACCTACGACCCCAAAATCAGAAATTTACGCGAACGAAGTCGCGGGCGGAAAGCTAGTGTTTAATAAATAGGAAACTATTTCAAAATAACTGCTTTATGACTAGTTTTCTATAGTTGTTTAATTTTATTATAATGTAATGAATAAAGCAATGACCTTCATTTGACATCGTTACAAATTGTGTGACCGCTCCAAATCTTAACTTCATTCTGTGTGGTTAGAATCATTCACAATTTACGCGTGGGTTATATTACGGAGTCTGCTTTGGACCGGCAATCTGACATCTAGTAATTTGACATAGCAGGTGTGTTATTATTGTCATCTTTTGCGAACGCCCATACGCATCATGAAAGTTCATTATTTTGTTATTTTCAGTTTATATCAAAGTGTTTTGCAATAATATCAGAAAAAATATTTTAACATATTGGTTTAATATATTAAATCTGACAATATGACCATTCAAAATCTAAGTAAGGAAGTAAAAAAAACTGTGTTTATACAAAAAAAGGAAGTAAAAAAATGACGAGCCGTGACCGCTATTACTTTATTATTTTTCGGAGTTGTGGAAGTGAGATAATATAAATTAAAACAAAAAAAAACTACTTCAAATTAGCAATATCCTGAAATTATTCATCCTTCTATGTATTCATAGCCCTAAGGAATATTAATACATACATAACGTCACGCCTCTTTCCCACAGGGGTAGGCAGAGACTACTTTGTTCCACTCGCTACGATCCTGGCATACCTCTTTTGCTTCATCTACATTCATTAATCTCCTCATACATGCTCGTTGGTTTCGGGTACTCTTGACCTGACCTGTGTCTAAAACGTCCGCGATTTGATCACGGAACGTCCGTCTAGGTCTTCCCCTCCCACTGCACCCATCCACATTCCCCGTATAAATTTGTTTAGTCAATCTTCTTTCATCCATCCTCTCTATGTGTCCAAACCAACTACGCATACTTTTTTCAATTCTTTTCACTATATCTACTTTCACCCCAGCTCTTTCCCTTATCACACATCACACTATTGCGTATTCTGTCTTTCAGTGTTACACGTTCCATACTCCTTAACGCTCTCATTTCTTCTGCATTTATTCTACTTTTATGCTTCGTTTGCCATACCCAACTTTTGCTACCGTACATTAGTGTTGGAACGAGCACCCCTCTGTGGACAGCCAGACGCGCCTTTTTCGACACATTCTGACTGCTCACGAAGGCGCGCAGCGCTCCATTAACTGTATTTCCTGCATTCACTCTTCTTTCAATATCATTTTCACACTTACCGTCTTTCGTAAACGCCGATCTCAGGTATACAAACTCTTTTACTTGTTCTACTTTCTCACCCGCAATTATAATCTCACATTCTGTCCCGCAATCATCTTTCTCAAACACTATTACTTTCGTTTTGCTTACATTAACTTTCATACCTTTCCTTTCTAATGCATTACATAAAATGTTAACCATCCTCTGCAACTCCTCCTCCGACGATGTGTCCAGCACTTGGTCGTCGGCGTATAGGAGGCATTTGATGGTCAACTCCTTCATTTTTAGTCCACAGTCATACTTTTTTAAATCATTCAGAATAGGTTGAATAGCCAAGGTGACGCGACACATCCTTGTCTAACACCTCTTTCAATGTTAAACCATTCAGTATACGCCCCGTTTATCCTCACACAAGCACTAGAATCCTCATAAAGAGATTTTAGTGCTCGTATCAGATTATCGTTCACCCCATGCATGGCTAACGCCGACCACAACTCATTCCTCATCACCCTGTCATAAGCCTTCTCCAAGTCGATGAATAAGCAATGGGTATATTTTTTGGCCTTTGGCCATGAACTTTTCGGCTATGCGCCGCAAAGACCAGATCCGTGCATCCCATCCCCTTTCTAAAACCCGCTTGTACATCCCATATTTTGTCATCAGTTTCTTTCATAACTCTTTCAATCAGTACGTTTGCATACAGTTTGCCAACAACGCTGAGAAGACTGATCCCGCGGAAATTTTTGCAGTCTAGTTGTGACCCTTTTCCCTTGTACAACGGCACAATCATAGCCTTACACCAATCCTCAGGTACCTGACCGTTCGTCCAACACAAGTTGAAAAGGTGGTGGTGGTAGGAATATTAAAGAATGCGTTATTTAATTTGATTGTCATCCATCCTAGATTATGTGCACCAGTTTTTCAAGTCAATCAAACCAACCATTGAAGTGTTCCCTCCGTCGGAGACAGTCCCAGCTGGGCCACCAGAAGTCCACTACCAGAATATTGTATTGTTATCCAGTTACGTAGGTATACCCAGTTTTAGCTCAATCGGGCTACCTATCTATATCACATGTAACCATCTGGTTACCCTGAAATTGCTAAACGTGGCACTGGATTTTTCAATTCATGTGCTCTGCCTACCCCTCTTGGGAATACAGGCGTGAGAATATGTATGGTCTACCTATTCGAAGTGGTTCAAATCTTCCTTGCAAGATTTGTAAATTTACATACAAAAGTGAAGTTAATAAAAGCTTGTAATAAAATGAAACCAATGGGAAGCTCAACCTGCCAAATACAATAAGAACACTCGAAATCGGTGCACCCGTTTAGAAGTTCTGAGGTTAACAAAAAATAGAAACCGATTTAAGAACTCCCCTTTTTGAAGTTTGTTAAAAACAGAAAAAAAGGTTTCTTCACCTGTTGAATCTGCCTTAACAGCAGATGTATGCTGTATGCGTATGGTTCTTAGCTACTTCATGACGATTTATGGAAATATTTTTTGTACAATTTAGGTTTTCCTCTTAAACATGACGAAAAACAATACGGGCAGTAAGAAAACTACAAACTCGTCACGTTTCTAATAGACTCTCATTAGTTAGGTATTTATTTACCTATCCAGTTTTTGTCCCCCTAAATGCACAATGTCATAATGTGTTTTTTTTAGTAGTATTTTAATGTTTGTACTTATATGAATAGTACACACTTGTTCTTTTAACTCACTAGTGCTCTTCTAAACAATAAACAAATAACATGTACATACATTTATTGCGTGCGCTTTAAATGATCAACGATATTTTCTTTCTGATCTTTATTTAATTTCATTTGCGTATGTTGTTTCTCTTACTGTAACTGTCCAATAAAACGTGCGTGCGCGACTGCTTCCATATTTGAAATTGAATGGGAGCTCGCACGGGTCTTGCACAATAATGTCGACTAGTGGTCTCTCTGACGGCGATGGAGCGGCGGGTATTGCTACTACCACCTACTTTATTTCGGAAGTTATTAGTGTACCGCTGTGAATAGTGTTAAAAGTTAAGATTCATAAATGACCAGAAATAAAGGTAAGAAGTGTTCATTTGATAATATGATAATCTTTATAAAACGAAAAGATTGGAAGCAACGCTTTGCTATTCTAGGCCTTTTATTGTTTTATTCAAAACCGTAATATACATAAAATCGACCTCATGTATGACGTTATTATTAGTTGTTAAATAATTAACTTTTGTAACAGAATTTCGAGGTTCTGTTGATAAACTGCTTAAAATACATTAACTTGTGTTTAAATTTAACATTTCTGGAATTATAAATCTTGTAGTATCTACCTACCTTCTATTGTACATTTTAATAATTAAGTAAGTTTCGTATGGAAGAGAAGAGTGATATTATTAACCGATAATATCTCAATAGTATGAAACTGTAGTTGGTGTACCAAATTAATTGAAATACATATGTGCTTTTCGTAATACTACCCTTGAATGTACATTTAGTCAGGCAATTCATTAGAAGCTTAATTTTCTATTCATGGTCATGGTTTACACAAGAATTCTATGAATTAACAGTTACTATTGTTGAAGTTTTTGTTGAATATCCTATGTTGATGGTTTGTTTTGTACGGTTGAGCGACCACCTTAAAGACGATGACCTTGGGTGCCGTTTGGCTAAGTTTATTTTGCTTGTACCGGCTTTATACAGTAGAACCCGCTTAAGACGATTTCTCAGGGACCCTAACAAAAACGCGTCTTAAGCGAGAAAGCGTATTATGCGGGAAAGAGAAAATAAAACATACTACATGTTTTAATTTTGGTATATATACTCCTCATGTTAAGCCAACGATGGGAGCTGTTCCTGTCAATAGAGAAGGCGTAAGCGCGGAGCCGCGGAGGCATAAACGCCAAGATGGCAGCCTCCGCCGAGGCCAGCCCGCACCTACAGCCCGGCCGGGCCAAGCGGTCACCGCCCGTCTTCGGAAAGGAGAAGACGGAGCGAAGCTCGGACACTTCAGAAGGCGAGAGAGTGCCGACACAAGAGCTGATCCTATTCATTCAGGAGATCCAAGCCGGCCAGAATCCAGTGACATTTCTCTTGGAACGGCTAGCCACTCTGCAAGCCTGGAGTGACTAGCCGGCTCAGGACGGCCCACTGGAACTCCGCCGGCCTTACGCCTTTTAAAACCGGGTTGCGACTTTACTGAATGGAGGACCAGAAGTCTGACGTAGCACAGAAGACGACCAACGAGGCTTGAGGGCTCACTCGGGAGCGGGAAGACCCCGCTGAAGGGGGCAAATGCCTCGAACAGCATCTCTCGAGACTGACAATAATCTCGGCTCGGGCTCCCGCGTATTAAACGGGATGACAAATCGTATTAAGCGTTAAGAAATGTAGGAAAATATGTCTCAAGTTGTAGGGACTGGCGTAAAGTGGCGTATTAAGCGAGAAATCGTATTAAACGTGATCGTCTTAAGCGGGTTCTACTGTACTTATTTTACTTTTACCTAGCATTAGCTTTTAACTCTTTCTGCTTGTAATTTGCTTAGCATTATCTATCTCAGGTAAATTATTATGCCCGCGTTTCGTGTGAGCGACCATATTACCATTTTTAGGGTTCCGTAGCCAAATGGCAAAAAAACGGAACCCCTATAGATTCGTCATGTTTGTCTGTCTGTCCGTCTGTCTGTCTGTCCGTCCGTATGTTACAGCCACTTTTTTCCGAAACTATGAGAACTATACTAATAAAACTTGGTGAGTAGATGTGTTCTGTAAACCGCATTAAGATTGTGACACAAAATAAAAAAAATAAAAAACAATAATTTTGTGTGGTTCCCCATACATGGAACTGAAACTAAAAAAAAAAATATCATCAAACCCATACGTGTGGGGTATCTATGGATAGCTCTTCAAAAATGATATTGAGGTTTTTAACATCATACTTTTCTAAAGTGAATAGTTTGCGCGACAGACGCTTCCAAAGTTGAAAAAGTTGTGTCCCCCCTCTAACTTCTAAAATAAAAGAGTGATAAATCTAAAAAAAATATATGATGTAGATTACCATAAAAACTATCAACGAAAATTAGTTTGAACAAAATCTACCAACTAGTTTTTTTTTAATAAATAAAATTAAAATTTATCATTAGTTCGAAAATCTGTCACTAGGTGGGGTTGTAATCGGTTTGTACGGAACCCTCAGTGCGTGAGTCCGACTCGCACTTGGCTGGGTTTTTTTTTTCGATTGTTCTCGCATTTCATCGTAATCGTTTCAGCGGCTCAGACGTAAAAACAAACAGACATACATGCGCATTTTTAATATTAGTAGGGATGTAGTATTAGAATTTAACTGATGAAACGTGCAGTTAAATTAAGACATAATAGTCTTCCTCTTTTTGAAGTTGATGAAAACCTGTTTCATCACACTTGCTCGTCAATGGTGTTATTACTAGCGCGTATCATATAGGACAAAGGCCTAAATAGTAACCGCGGGAGTTATCTTTACACCCCAAGGGAGTTATAGCTTTAATTTTAAATTTGCAAAAGGTTGTATAGGTACCTTAGTGCAGACTAAAGAGGTTACAAGTATATAAAAAAATGAAGTATTAAAACTTAAGTATAGGCCAATTTTTTAATTAAAATTATATTAATGCATGAAACTTTATAAATTTAATAGGTACGTATATATACGTCAACTCGTTTTTCAATATGTATTTTTTGTAAAAATACGTTTGAACCTTTTTGGCAGAATCTGATTGTATGACCATTCGAATTTTGTCCGAAACATAGTTCTTGTCTGTAGTATATGATTAAAAAAAAAAGTGACAATAGACCTAAACGCACTGACAGCGCAAGCGGAACGGCGGGGCGCGGTGGCGTTACGTCATGCATTTTCTGCAATTTTTATTTTTTCCTCGCAAATGTGATGAAAATCATTGTGTGTATCACGGACAGTAATGGAATTACAAACTCGAGTCATGACAGCCCTCCGCTTTACGGCCCTTATTACACAATGTACTATTACACGTTGTAATTTTCTTGTGAATAATCATTTATTCTAATGCACAATGTATTAACTGCAAAACAGAATGTAAACGAATACTGCTACGAATGGCAGCTAATTTGAACCAGCTCGAATATTTTATTTTATTTTTATAATTCAAACCTAGTTTTCAAGTGACATATTAATATAAATAACTAATTTGACATAAAACTTCTCCAGTGTAGTGAAATTAATAAAATGGCACCGTCAAAAACCCCTAAAACAACAACAAATGCAGCGGCGGTCAACAGACTGGTTGACGTTATTTCAAATTTAAGAACTGAAATGACCGAGATGAAAGGTGAGATTAAGTGCTGTCATGACATTATAAAGGATCAACAAAAGGTTTTGACTCACCAGCACAGATACATCCAACAAATTCTGGATCTGATGACTAGAGGCAACGGAAACCACAATCCTGCACTTAAGATCCCACTGCAATCACTGAACTCGTCCGGTCCCCAGGGGTTACTTTTCGTCAACAATGATCCACCAGTAGATAAAACAATCTGCACACCACCCACGGCACCCGTATCGGAACCCTTGTCGCCCGTGAGTCCGAAGCCTTCGCTTGGCAAACGAAAAAGCAGGCCGCGACGTATTATCCGCAACAAGAATTTTACTGATGGCCCTCGCTCACGATCAGCTGACAATGCAGCTGCCTTTGCACGCTCTCCAGGTCATAGTGGTGCCCCACCAGCTACGCCATCACCCGAACCGACATCGTCACGAACTCGAGTCACAACAGGTCTTCGAGCGGCTGCTCCACGAGTCACCAGTCTGCATGTGTTCAACCTAAGCGAGGACACCACCGTAGAAGAAGTCATCCATCATGTGCAGACAAAAATGGGGGTTGCGAACCCTGTGTGTGAGCGGCTGGTTGTCACGCGAGGCAAATATTCTTCGTTCCGCCTTGAGGTGCCAGCAGAGAAGCAGAAGACTGTACGATGCTCCGGAAATTGGCCCGACGGTGTGTCTGTACGATTATTTAACACCGTACAGCCAAAAAACGAGCCAGCGAAACGTGTTCCAACCAGATCAATACAAAAATGAACACCAAATTAGTTGTTATGCACCAAAATGTTCGATCAATTACTGGTAAATCATCACTGTTAGACTTTTTAAATTATACTCAAAATCCAAATGTACTAGGATTAAGCGAAATTTGGTGTAAAAAAGATGAGACTGAACGCGTGAGGTTATGTGGGTATGAGCTCGCGAATTACTACTGCCGAGCCGATCGCGCGCACGGGGGGGTCGCGCTGTATGTGCGGGACGGGACTAGGTATAAACAACGTAATGACCTACAGAGCCTCGCCGTTGAGTTTCATTGTGAATTTACTGCAATTGAGATAATTTGTCATAAATTAATTATTATTGCATTATATAGAACCGGAAATGGTGACTTTGACATTTATTTGGAAATATTAGAATTATTGCTACATAAGTTAAGTAACGAAAACAAAAGGTTTCTTATTATTGGTGATCAAAATGTAGATTATTTATCAGCAAATAGTTCAAGACGGCGCGTTGATAACATTCTAACTAGTTATGGATGCATAAATACCGTAAATTTCGCTACTCGCGTTACGGCCGACTCCTCGTCATCCATTGATTGTGGCATAGCGAATTACGTTCGTGACAGCTTAACCGCGTCATCAGTGGATACAGTCATAAGTGATCACAACGCCCAACGATATGAATTGGATTTGACATGTAACAAACCGAATAAAAATAATACTTTTGAAAGACGATTATTTAGCGATTACTCTATTCATTTATTTTACTGTGACATTTCAAATTATAATTTTAATTTTGTATATGATGATACTATTGACATAAATGTAAAATTTGACAAGTTATTTAACGTTTTGACATATTATATAGATATTCATTTTCCAATTAAAAAGTTAAAACCAAATTCTAAAAAACACCGGTTGCCATGGCTGACGGATGAAATACGCGAATATACTCGCAAATTTAATGACCTAATTGAAATAAGACGACAATACCCTAATAATCCAATACTTTCAGAATGTATTGCAAACTGCGCAAGCCTTATTAAAACATCCACGTTGCGAGCTCGTCAGTCTCACATTGAAACCAGACTGGCTGACAGTAAAAATCCCGCGAAAGAGATATGGAGGGTCGTAAGTGAAGAGGTGGGAACCAAGAGCAAGCCCCAGAACATAAGCCTTAAGGATCAAGTAACAGGTTCAAATATTCCTGAATGCCAAGTTCCTGATGCATTTAACTCTTATTTTATTGGAGCCGCATCAAAATACGTAGTGCAAACTGATGAGTCTTTATCCGACAAATATTTAAAAAATCACCTTCGCACCACTGATATACCTCCTTTCACGTTGCCAATGGTAACACGCGGTTTGTTGGATAAAGTTCTCAATTCTCTGTTTAAGACTCGTGCGACCGTTGATGCGTATGATATTTCTCCAAATATTATTACAATAATATGGCCAGTAATAGCAGATATTCTGGTTGTACTTATGAATATTATGTTTTCTACTGGGATATACCCCGATATACTTAAGAACACCAGAGTGTGCCCTGTTTACAAGGGAAAAGGCGACAGAGACGACGTGAGTTGTTACAGGCCAATAAGTATCGTACCGACTATATCTAAGATAGTGGAATCAATTGTTTCGTCCCAGTTGATGGGCCATCTTGAGTCGAACGACCTCCTGACAGACAAACAGTATGCATACAGGCAGAAGATGTCTACAACTACAGCAGCGCACAAAATCTATGACTGCATTCTGTCAGGTATGGACGAAAAACACAAGATGGCTAGTATTCTGTGCGACCTTTCAAAAGCATTTGATGTAATAAATCACAAAATGTTATTGAATAAATTACGTCGGTACGGTATTGAAGGCTTTGCTTATCAGCTGTTGGCGTCCTTTTTGTCAAACCGCAAGCAGTTGGTGAAAATGTCTGCAAGCGGAAAAAGGCTCGCATCAAACATTTGTGAAGTCACAATTGGAATCCCTCAGGGATCGGCACTTGGAAATTGCCTATTTTTGATCTTCATTAATGACCTTCCATCATCAATTTCAACGGGTTTATCGGTGCTGTTTGCGGACGACACCACAGTAGTTGTGAGTGCCAGCTCGTATGAACAGCTCGCTGACAGGATAAGTGAGGCATGTCAGCAGTTGCAAAAGTGGTTCTCCGTCAACGGTCTACAACTTAACGTGTCAAAATCTAACGTAATGATTTTTTCTGGTCGTCGAGTTGACCTGCCTCCCTGTATGCTTAGCTGTCCGATGCCCTTGTGCAGTGAATCCAGGTTCCTAGGTTTCATGTTAGACTCAAATCTGAACTGGAAGTGCCATGTTGACGGGTTATGCGATAGACTGAGTGGTGCAGTCTTTGCGTTGCGAAAACTTAAACCACTAATTTCTAAGAATGCCTTAAAGCAAGTATATTATGCTCATTTTCACTCCCTGATGTCCTATGGCACTATTTTATGGGGAAACTCAACAGACTCAAATAGAGTTCTGCTGTTGCAAAAGCGTGCCATACGCATCTTAGCTGGAGTCGAGCCTAGGCATTCGTGTAGAGAACTTTTCGCGACGCACAGAATAATGACTCACTACTCACTATACCTGTTCGAGATATTGATGTTTGTGAGAACAAATCTGTCTATGTTTTCTCGGGTAAACGTAGTCGGGAAGCAAGTCCGTCGCACAGGACAGCTGTGCACAGTACCCCGTCGGATGGCGCTCTCAGCGAAGAACCCGCGAGTCATAGGCCCCACACTTTACGAGCGTCTCCCTGCTGAGCTAAAGAACGAACCGTCCGATGATGCATTTAGGCGCCAACTAAGAAACCTTTTGTTGGATAAACCATTGTATTCTGTTTGCGAGTTTTAGATTATTACAATTTTTGTTTACCCTTTTGACATTTATTTTTTGGATTTGACATTTTTGACATTTTGTGATTTGATTTTATTTTATTTTTATGTTCTTGATCTTATTAATTTGTTATTGTATTTATTAGTTATTATTCACCATTTGACGATCTTTTTGTGAATTCTTTGTATCTGACATATAATTTGGATGTAATGTAATTTTCAAAAAATGACAAATAAATCTAATCTATCTAAATCTATAATTAAATTAAAGTTTTTCGCACTGAGCACTCGATGGTACTTTCGTAATTTCGAAAGTTCTTGGTTAGTTTTTAGTTTGAAAATGCTGAAAAGGAGATTGTCAAGGTTTGGACCAAATGTTGCCCAGAGATGAAAATACCTCTAATGAGTTCTTTGCTTTACTTTCTATTAGAAAATACATTATATTTTCAAAATCGGTTTAAGACAAAAAAGACATGACCTTTTTTTAAGGTATAAGGTAAGTGCTTTTGGTTTTACGTTGCACTTTAGTTTTTTTGTTTGGGAGCGATATCGATGACAATAAAGATGACTATACTCTATCGGTTTAGGTACTTAACTAAAAGTAAACAAACTTTATGTCAGATTTGACAGGTTTAGAACGTTTTTATGTTACTACTCAATTTTTTTTGGATATTCAAAAAGTTTAGCAAAGGAATCTTACATAATATTTATTGATCTTTATTGTTATTCTAATTCCGATTGTTTCTGGTGTTAGTTAAATTTAGGCACCAAGAATTTTTTTATTGTTTCATCCTTTGCTAAACTTTTTGAATATCCGAAAAAAGTTAAGTAGTAAAAAAAAAACTTTCTTAACCTGTCAAATCTGACATAAAGTTTGTTTACTTTTAGTTAAGTACCTAAACCGACAGAGTATAGTCGACGAGTTTATAGTGAAATCAGTTATTATGAATATAGGTTTTTTTTAGTGCCCATTTTTTTGTTATGTCTCCTGGAATAGATCTTAAAGTAGTTTAGTACATATTCAAGTCTAGTACTAGCTTAAGGAGCATAATGTACTGTGTGTTTAGTCTTGGCAGCAGTTGGTTCAACTCCCATACAAACTGGTCAATCTCTTTTAGTAAATCAACTATACAAAAGTACGTGAAGCGTTAATTGTACTGACATCGTGATAGATATTTTGTTTACTATTTTTTTATTATTTTGTTACCGGTTCGCAACCACCAAATGTCATAATCTTAGTTACATCGCAATATCAAAACAAATTAGTTTCATAATGTCTAAAACTTGAAATGGCTTCTGGAATGTCTAATTCTAAAAATGCATTATTCTTGATATCCCTTTAAGTCTAAGTGACTCTATCATGTTTTACAAATTTTCAATTCAACCTTGTCTCAAAATGCCTAAATTTCGAAATGATTGTTTTCCTAGACTTATAATTAGCGTTGAGTGACTGTGTCAGTTTGATGCATGGGTCTATCAATCAGAAGGTATTTTTGAAATTTGGTAATTATGAGAATAATCCAAATTCACCTTCCGTTTAAATAATAATACATTAATTGAAGGAATTGTTATTTTTAAAAAACTATACGTTTTGGATATCGGGTGTAATATAATATGTCAACGTCAATATAACATTTCGGTACAATGAAAATAAATAGTTTTGAGATTTTAGTAATTTTAGAACTAAGAAAATTTGAGATAAACTCAAGATATGTAATAGGGTATTATGATATTTGGCTGTAACGAACCGGTAGCAAGATTGTTTCCATCAGTACGAAAAGCAATCGAATGAGAGGTCTAGACCTGACTCATGATGTGACCTTTTCATAATTAGGGTCATAACTGAAGTACTTCGATGTCAGTGTGACGTTTTATCTAAAAGGATTTAACTAAAAAATGTATATCTGAAATTCGATATGTATGGTGAAGTTGTACTGATCTCGAGCCACTGAATCGGATAACATTACGCAGCAGTGAATTATGGACAGTGCGCTCATTCACTCTCGTGCATGCCTCGAACAGAGTAGGTATTTCAGTAAAAACAGCTAATCACTTCTAGTGGTAGATATACAGAATCATGCTGGTATGTACGTATATAAGGATTTTAGTTTTACTACAAATTTCATAAATACGTTTTCACTTCTCGTGTTCGTATTTCACAACTATTGGTACAATATGTGCAATAACTCATTATTGAATGTCAAAAAACAAAACGATTTAAATTGCAATTGAAAACTCATGCGAAATAAGGAAAAAGGCGAAAATGTGGGTATGGGTATGATAGATTAATTATGTTTGAAATTGAAACGTTTCTTCACTATTTACTCAATCAGTTTTTGAATTCCAAAAATTTCCGATTTTTTTAAATTTTTACTACACATGAAAGACACGAATGCATACATTTTAGAGGTAGATAAAATGCGTTGTTCAACACGAGACTTTTACCGGTTTTGGTGTTTTTTTTATAACCATGAGTCTCGATATTTCTATAGTGTTCAATAATAAACTTGCCTAGATTTTCAGTGGCAAGCGTAAGCTCGGGAATTGTTTTCACCTGAAAAAAAAAAAAAACGATTTCCGAAGTTACCCCTACCACTTAAAATCTGGCCAAGTGTATTGCCGACAACTGTACTTAGTTAAGTTACTTTCAAATTTTAGATACTTGGTTCAATCAATTCAATATTTGGCACTACTGCTAAACATAGCACTTCACCAAAAATTTTCGTCCGACACATAGTTATAATCATTATCTGCAGGATCCATGAACTTTATTTCCTATTTGCAACGATCTGACGACTTCGTCAAGTTTTTTTACGCTCTCTAAGCCGTGTCTATTATGTATATAAGCGGACGGTTGCGTATAATGCAAAGCTAATGCGGTGAAAGTTGATAAAGCAATTCTATTGTGTCCGCATTTACTCTTTTAAAGAGCTAAATGAGAGCGACATTGAATTCTACCCTAATATAGGTACATACCCTTCTAATGAAACGACTCGCTGAAATCTTGCTATTGGTTATTAGAAAATAAGATTTCTATTCGTATTGACAAAATTTACCCAAGCGAATGATTCAGTTGATGTTATGCGTTTTGTTCGAGATAGTAAATAGAAACACTATTCCATCAATGTTCAGGAAAAACTAGGCATATCTTGTACCTACTGTACGATGGCGCAGAAGGGTTACGGATCTATTCTATTCGCTTAATGCATGACGCAAACGATTTGGAATTCAACCTTAACATTGCCGCAGATAAACGTAGTGGACGCTCTGATTTAAATATAGCTTTGCTTGTGAGTAGAACGGACGGGCAGCGACTACGGCAAGTGCGATGCGGGAGTGCCGCCGCTGCAGACAGCCACCGCGGTAGGAGGGATCGCGAACGAACGTCTCAGGCTGATCCCGCGCGTTACTACTACAACGAATGCTGCCAACATTTTATCTTAACTAAAAATTACTTTTCTTATCTGTCTACTTCCATTTGTTACAAAGTTCCGCTTAATAAATCGTCATGAATGTAGCAAGGGGAGAGTACATCTAAGTGGAGGTTTTGTGGATATTATTTGAAGGGAAATTGATCACAATTTTCCCGTAAATTAGTTGCCTCGATACGTTAAGGAAAGGAGGGTTTTTTTGTTTACTTAGAGTTACATTCCTACTTGGACGTTTTACCGCCACCACCTGATACTAAAATAAATAATCATATTTCGCATGAATGTATCATATTTAGCCTTTAGATATGTCATTTACGTCTAGGTTTTCTATACTCTTTTGTCTAACGGAATAATTTCCTCACGGATATCACTAGGCATGACAAAACGGCTTGTGAAATGACAATTGGGCCGAAAGCCAACCGGTTTCGCACGATCAATTCAATCAGTTGTCGAGCGTATGAAAATATGTAGATCAATGAAAACCACAATTTTATTTTCAATACTTTTAATTGATTAAACTGAACTTGACTATTCAATATATTATAAAAGTATGGTGTTCACAAAAAAAAAAATATTTCTTCAATCAAAATTATTTCAATGTACTACAAACAGGAGATATTTTTGTACGTTTATAACGAATAAACATACAAACATCACGCCTGCGCCTGTGTTCCCAAATGGGATAGGCAGAGCACACGAAATATGGCATAGACTAAACCATGATTATGACTATATCACGCTTCGCAGCCACTTCTAGTATAGTTGTAGGTTTGCAAAAATGGAAGGGGTAGAATAGTGACAGGTTGCTAGCGTGTCGCCTAAAACATACCTAAATCTATTTCCTTAGTCGTCTCTTACGACATCCACGAAAGAAAAGAAGATGTGTTTATCTCGACACCACACGACAAACGAATAAACTCATAACTCATAACTAATAGACCGATTTCAATATCTCATACGTATTATCTCCGCTTTATAATCATCTAGCTGATACAACAGGACATATAGGCTACTTCAAGTAGGTACTTATCTTGCCCAGACGAATCCGCGGGCGGAAACTAGGTGAGGTAATAACGAGTTTTATTAGACGAGTAAAGCGTTTCTTTCAACTTGTGTTATCCATTTATTTCACTGCCATGTATTTGTAATGCAATAATGTTGTACTACAAGTCAATCTGTGATCTGTTTTTAATTTTGTTAGTAACTAAGCCATACTGGACGGGCTTTCAATCAATAAACCGTTCTCGTCTGAGGCCGCCGCCCGATAACCGGGCCCGATCTTACGGAACACTGATTTTGGTTAACACCTTGCCTCCTCAGAGCAGGCACAATGATAGACAGTAATAAAATAAAAAAATTATAAGTGCGTGGTGGACCAAGTTTTGAAGGGTTCCGTGCGCAGTTACTGGTTCGGTTTTGGAAATGTTTAGAAAAATTGTCTATTTTTAAGGTACGCCTGGAAATATAACATTGACATTGATAGTATTGATACCGAATATGTAGTAAGGTCTATGGTCCCTCGAAGCTGTGGAAAAATCAAAACTTTAAGTCTAAACGATCAAAAGATAACGCCTTGTTATGGCGCATTTCCCATACATTTGCAAACGCACCATATACCCACTGGTTACTTCTCGCTGGCTTGCAATTATGAAATTTGGCATCACATGAGGCTGTCGTTTAACACAAGTTATGGAAAAATATAAAAACTTTTAAACTGGTTGTTGAGCCAGAAAAAATATTGATAAATAAATACACATACAAACATACATACTCTCACGCCTGTATTCCCATGAGGGGTAGGCAGAGCACATGAATTCAAAAATCCAGTGCCACGTTTAGCAAATTCAGGGTAACCAGATAGTTAAACGTGATATTGCAGTGACAGGTTGCTAGCCCATCGCCCACAATACACTAACCCTTTCCTAGAGTCGACTCTTACGACACCCACAGGAAGAAAGAGGGTGGTGCTATTCTAACCCGGCACCACACGGGGTAAATAGCTAAAAAATAAATAAAAATAATTAAACCATTCAGTATGTAAAAAACAACTTCTATAAAAAATCCATACGTAACAGCAAGATAGTTAAGACGTAATGTTTTTTTTTTACAGAAGCGACAAACTCTGATCCGGGAGGCAGCGTCAGCGCGGCCAGCCCTGGAAAGCAGAGAAGAGGCTTTAGCGGGTGAGCTCGTTGTCTCGCTTACCATTCTTATCCATTCGTGTTTATTCTCATATACATACCTACTTCAAAATTCTTCAAGGGTACTACGTACAGTCTCAGATATCTTAACTTGGCAAGGTTGTAAGTAACGAGTACTGAGGTTAAAATCGCGCACCGTAAACTTACCCCCACTACTTCAACCCTTATCAAGTTAGATTCGAAGGATTGTACTGCGGCTTAGCTTAGTACCATAGGTTGTTCGTTTATGGGTATGCCACAAGTTTCGCAAAACTTAGGTTTTATTGGAAATATAGACTATAAGCAACAACTACCATTATGATATATTTCTAAAGAAATCCGTTCAGGGTCTCACCAATATCGTGTTAGTCCGCTCCCTTGGACACCTTCTTAATATCTAAATGTTCATAATTACTATATCCGAAATGAAGGATCATCACCCATGATTAGTAAAAAAAAAAAACGATTTTATAGGTCATGTTATTAATTACGCATTTCCCTTAGACTTGATTCTGATTTGATAAGGAGAGTCATATTCATTCCCTAGTAAGAGGCCTTAGTTAAAATATGGGTATGGCTTCATAATAAATAATAATACGCAAGGTAATGTGCTACTATTTTATAGTAACTCATCTGCATTAGTTTTAAAAGAACAAATGCTCACGTAAAAATAATGGACTTTTTCGGTAATGAGTTGTGGTCGTGTCATAGTCACATATTTTTCATGATGTAGTTACTGGTTATGTTTCGCATTTCCCGTTAGTCATCTTTTATCTTTAGCATTCGTTATCTAATTCCTTTGAAGCGATAATGTGATCAGTCGCATTGTGGCGTAATGGTGTATTAGCAGTTCTATCATGCTCGTCGAGAAATGGGATAAAAAGTCTGCTTGTTGCCAAAATTGCTGTCATTATCTCTTCAGGTGCATACAGTTATTAGTTCGTTGGTGAAATTATTAAATTACTAACCCGAGTGTTGAAAAAGCGATATCTAAATTAATTCAAAATAAGATTGTGTGATATCAGGAAAGTAAAGAGTGATGCAGTAAGTGTGTACATTATATTAATGCCTTTTCTCTTTCTATTCTTATATCTATTTTTCCTAAAGTCTACGCGTCCTCGAAAGTAACCTCGGGTCCCTTTTGTCACGTGAGATATTTACTTATTCATAAGTATACTTATTTGCAGCTGTGGCCAACAAAACAATGTTTAATGATTCCAAAGCTCTATGTATAATAAGTTTATTTTGTTCACACAGTTAACCCCAGCTTTATTCATTTTAATTTGTTTAGGATTTACAAAAAAATGTTCTTTAGCTAATCTTGCTTGAGAAGAACTATAAAATCTGAACCCATTCTTCTTTATTTACTCTTATGTGAATAAATAATGGATTTTTTGGAATATGTATATTACCAAAACCGTCTTTAAATATTTTTTTAACTATTTAAATAAATATTTCTTTCCCATACGTAAATTCGTGATAAACCTATAACAAATACTGTCTTTTGCTTTATCAGTGGCGCGTATACTGTAATCTTATCACGTCCAATCTTATTTTAGTTTCCATGACATCTTTTAGTTTTCTGTTCGTTAATTAGTTCGTTAAGCAATGGTGGGTCACTTTTGAGAATAAATCATACGATTTCGCTACTTGGATTGTGCGTGTATTTGATTAGGTACATGGTTATTAAGATCGATGTCGGCGTTGCCGGTTCATTGCTCGTATTCTGTCAGTATTTACAGTAACGCTTCCTGTCGCGACCGATTCGATAGTTGACAAAGCTATCGACGTAATCTGCGTTTGATATCTGACTCTTGCCGATCATTCCCCACTCGATTATTGGTTCCTTTAGGCGATATATCTGCGATAAACATGTTTGTATTACTCGTAATACGAATGTTGGTCTATCGTTATGAATGTTATATTAGTTGATACCTAAAAGCTGTCGTGATCTATCTATTGTGAACAAAGTGCAATTTTTGAGTAATGTGTTTATTTTACAATGTGGAATCAAGTAGTTGTTGTTAAGTAAGTTGTAGCAGGTATTATTTTTACTTTAACTAAAAAAAAAAATGCCAAAAAGGTAATGAGTTTTAATTTCTTTTTCAATTAGTGTATAGTTCTCGACATCAAATGTGGCTAGATTTTTTGAGTGGGGGTAGTTTTGCGCATCGCTTTTACCTGGAATGATTTTTGCAATGGGAATGTCTAAAAAAGTATTCATGGTATTTATATATTTTTGTTCCCAAAAGTCAATCATAAAAACTATTTTTATACATACATATTCTCACGCCTGTATTCCCAAGAGGGGTAGGCAGAGCACATGAATTAAAAAATCCAGTGCCACTAAAACTATTTTCAATGTCTATTAATTCAGTTTACGAATTTTTCAAAATGAACTAGGTATTACAGTTATTTCAGTTAATGATGTGATGTCACATTTTCATAAGTGTAACAATCGGCACATAGCCGATTTGTTCATGACTTTGCCCTATGGCACCCTTTTTTATAATTATTTTTATTTTTTACCTGCGATCGAGTGGTCACTGTTGTCAATCTACAACAAGGCATTTTAATGGCAATGTCAAAGTACTGGATGTCCGATTGCCGGTCCTAATCAAACTAAAGTATTATGAATCCACGCGAAAATTGTGAAAGATTCTAACCACACAGAATAAAGTACGACTTGAAACGGTGACATAACTTACACTAAAGTCCAATCAAGGTCAATTTTTATTTTTGATATTTAACATTAAGACATCGAGTCAAAAAGCATTTTTCTCGAATGGCTTTCGGTTTACTACATAGGTATTGCAAAAAATACACATCCCCAATTGCGTCAGAGGCAAAGCTTTTTTACGACGTAATTATTAAAAAAAACCGTCCAATTTGGACTCACACTCGTGCACAAAGGGTTCCGTACCATTGGCTAGGTAAACAAAGTGCCTACCCGTTATCATTTATTGATATCGAGCAAAAATAGGCAAAGTATGGTGTTTTTTTGTATTGTAATCCCCCTTATATGTTTATTTTGCTTCGCTTTTTTGTTGTTTGTTGTAATTGCGGCAACAGAAGTACATAATTAGTGAAAATTTCATCTGCTTACTTACCGCGGGTTTTAAGATACAACCTGGTGACAGACGGACGGAAGGACAGAAAGCTAAGTCTTTAGCACTACCCGTTTTTACCCTTTGGGTACGGCACCCTAAAAACTTTCATGATAGAAATAAAGTATCCAACTCTCCATAATAATTCAAAAAAAGTAACATTAAGTTTTTTTAAGCTTTAAATAAACTTATCGTTGCCTAAGGCGCAATGAGTTAATATTCGCGTTGCGCGGTTAGAAGTGTCGAATTACTTGCGCGTGTAACTGTAATCCACGACAGCCCGTGGTTGGCGCAGCGGCGCCTCTCGGGGCGGCGTGTCCTGTTGCCGTCTGGCTTACTTAGCTCACCGCACAATGTGTTCAATTATTTTACTAGGCTCCTACTTAGCACGCGATGACTTTTTTAATAGTAAATTCTTATCTAGTCTGTCCAGTGTCTATGTAAATGATACTCACTACCTTTGAAAACGTATTTTCATTGGCCTTGTGTGTACTCTACAAGATTATAGCATAAGTAGACGCTGTTAAGCATTCGTTTGTTAACCCACACTGATCTAGTTTTGAGTAATCAACTGTTAAAGTTTTTTGAGAACAATCTTCCTTTCTCGCTTATTTTAAGTAGCAAAATATTGTTATGCGGTGTCATTTTTTTTGTTGAAATGCATAGATAGATAAAATAAACGAAAATATTATAATACATTCATTATTAAATAGAAAGAGCATAAAAATGGTTAATGATTAAATAGCTGAAGGGTTTGTTACATTTAGCATTAATGTGTTATGTGCCTTAACCTTAACACATTAATGCAAAATGCTAATTTCTTTTAACCCTTTTCTTGACATCGTATCTTGTAAGATACAGTCAACTTCAAAAAAAATTTGCGTAAAAGTTTTTATGTTAAAATTGAACTCGATTATAATTTCAAGTTTTGTATATATTTCCAGACGTATAAACTGCAATTTGCGTTAGATTGGTTGCACTGTTAAGACGTTAGAACACAAATAATCAACGGATTCGACAGGATCCCGCGCAGGATGATAAAAAAGTTGCATTATTCCTATTTTTCGTATAAGAAATTAATGAAACGTGTGTGTTTCTACTAACTTAAGAATATATTTGTGACATCTAAATAAATTATAAAGAAAATAACTAATATTTGGTATGACTAACAAACCGTTAAACTGTATGTATCTTCAAATGCACATTGCCTGCTTTATGGTAATTGTTGGTTTTCTCGTAGGGTATCTTACGGTATACATTGCCCGGTTTATGGTCTTGTTTATAACAATGTTTTACACCTTGCTTTGGCTGTTAAACGTATGTTTGTCTGTTTTTTTCTATTGGGAGGTGCATGACCAACGTTCTACAGGTCCAAAAAATACTAGCTTTGATACCAAAGCCAAGTATAAAATCAGATGATTCAGATTCTGGCCCAGAAATTCCATCCCTTTTGTTCCGATTAGACGTGCACGAGGACAATAATGAAGACAGTTCCTTAGCACCTTCCGTGCTATCTTCATTCGAGAATTTGAACATATTATCAGATCATGACTTCTCCCAGTTTTAAGAAATTGTTTCCCTTGCAACACTGCCGCCGCCGCTTAGTCCAGGCGCCCCATTGCCAGCGCCATTAACTTCAACTAGATCACGATAAAGTCTTATTCTTTTCTTATTTTTTTTTCTCCATCACCGGCATCACCGCAGTCACAACTTACACCAAAACTATCACTACTAATTCCTATAGAAAATGTTCTGGCGCCAACGCTGCAGCAACATTCCACAATCAGTCTTACTTCTGAACTGCGTCTACCTTCACCTTTAGTAGAATCTCCTACTACCTCCACAGACATACTAACACCAAAGGTTCCATTCACGTGATCGACAATAAGGGCTAAGTCCCTTCCTAACAGATTACAACAACAACCTATGACTATACAGAAGAATCAGATAAATTTTAAATGTATTGTGGTGTCGATCTCACAGACATGTTGTGAACCGAACTCTGCTCTCGCTCTGAACCGAACTGAACTCAAAGGCCATCGCTGGTAGATACTTGCCGTTAGTATCTTAGACACTGGACATGAGTTGAATTAACAGCTGGATTTTGTACCGAAGGCAGAGTGCGAATGACAATGAGCGAATGTTATCCATAAAACGATTTCGTCACAGAATGATGCAAGGTTTATTGAAATGCGACCTACAATTTTTGGGATCCATAGCCGACGTGGCAGGGCAGGACTCCTACAAAATTATCGGAACTCCGGTTGTCTGTGACCGTTGATGTGAGGCGTGATAAATTTGAACACTTTCCCGTTTTAGCGCAAATGGCAGGTGTAAGTTGTGTGAGAATGGTCTAACTACCCTACACTGCTCCAAAAGTAATTATGTTAAAATTGAGCCTAACACCGAAACTCAATTTTTTTGTATTATTTCACACAAAGTAGGTGATTAAATGCCTGATTAGGTATTTTTTACATTGTTACTTAAATAATTATAGTTAATTTCATTATTTGTATTTCATTTCCACATTCTGGGCAATCTATCTTTAAAGATACACGAAATTTTATTTAAGAATCTCCATATTCCTGGCAGTGTATCTTTTAAGATACATGTAATATTTCCAAAAATTGAAGACAAATATTTTTTTTTCTATTTTTTTTTTAGTCTCATTTACGAGTATATTTCCAAGCATACAAGTTAAACCACAAAAATACGATTTTTAATTTTTGCCAAGAAAAGGGTTAAATTAATATTTGTACAAATTTTTAGAAAATGTAATAAAATAAACTACTGAGAAATTAATATGTTTTATGTTTTTTAACACATTAAAATGTAATGTACTTATTTATTTAAAGTTTTAACTGCTTTAACATGTTTTTAATCACATTACAAGTTTTGTCTTAAATGAGAAACACAATAAGTTACCACTTATAATATTATTATCATTTAAATTCTTCAAAAATCTAAACGATTTTTTATTACTTATTATTATTTTGATCATATTAAATAAAAACATTTTTTTTTATCTATCATAATGGTACAAATCTATCATAATATTCAAAATCAGAAACTGTGAGCCTTATTCTCTTGCTCTTTTGATCAATTTTGTAACAACTTAAAGATTCTTCTAATAACAATACCGAAGTGCTACTTAAATAAACCCGACAAAGTGCGAGTCAGACTCGCGCACGAAGGGTTTCGTACCAAAACAGCAAAAAGACTTTTTTTTTTCTATGTGATCCTCTCCCCCCCAATAATAATAATAATTTTGTTTTTAGTGTTTTTTGTTGTAGTGACAATACAAAACATAGTCTGTGAAAATTTCAACTGCCTATCTATCACGGTTTTTGAGATACAGCTCGCAGAATGGTGACCACTAAAAACGGCCAAAATCTTAATTAAGAATATCTTTGAGGTGTTTAATGTTTATTAATGCGTAACTTTGCTGCTGGATAACTTCTTACCATTTGGCCATAACAAATGCAGTGTAATATTTTTAAAATTATGCTCATCTTTCATTTCTTTGTTTTTGGACAAGTCTACTATTCTAGAGGTTTCATTCAATGCAGTTTTAATATACTTACATCATAGAAGGAGTTTATTTTAAGTTCAAGTTGAAGCTGCGTTAGCTGTTAACTGCAGTATAACACATAAATGCTAAATACAATTCTTAATTTACGAAATAAGCAATAGCAATTTTTGTACTCTAGAATATTCTATGATTTTTTTTAATATAATTTTAAACAAAAAAAAACCGACTTCAATTCTATACTAATATAATAAAGCTGAAGAGTTTGTTTGTTTGTTTGAAC